>CM019149.1:65332716-65527589 GCA_009733165.1 Naja naja
AGAGCATCCAGAAGGGAGGTGCTCAGACTCCTGTTGTGTAGGCTGGGCTAATTAATTAGAAGGACGCGCCTCCTCCTCTCGGACGCTCCTCCTGCTTCCAGTTTCCAGCGAAGCGAAGCACAGAGAAAAGTACCGCGTCTAACCATATACAAACAACACAAAAAAACGAGGCTGGCGGAACAATGCCACCCCAAACAGACGGATACAGGGAGGGGCTGGATGATCTACAGCTCAGCTCAGAGAGAACGGGCGTCTCAGGTAAGTACCAACGCCCCCTTTATGAGCTGTTCTGGCATCCAGAAGTGGGACATGCCAAAGCTAGGAAGGACCGTCGGGGAGGGTATCCGGCTGACAGACAACCCGTTCAATCCCTGAGAACTTCGCTGCAGCACCCTCCCTGCAAACGAAGCTCTGCAGAGGCAAAACATCAATCCTATAATTCCTAATAAAGGGAGAGGGAGAAGCCCACGAGTTGCCCTACAAATCTCCTCAATTGAGGCTTGAGTGGCCCACGCCGCTGATGTGGCCGCACTCCTCGTTGAGTGGGCAGTGATACCTGAGGAACCGCAGTCGACTGGGCCTCATACGCTCGCTATAGATGCTCGCAGCCACCGGCCGATGATAGAAGAGGACACTTTACGACCCAGACTGCCGGAAGAAATGAGACGAACAGGGCTTTCGACTTACGGAAAGGCGCTGTAGCTTAATGTAAATCGTAGAGCCCGCCTAACGTCTAGGTGGTGCCACTGTCTCGAGCCGGTGAGACGGAGCCCTCGCAGAAATTTGGGAGAACTAACTCCTGGGCCCTGTGAAAAGCTGAATTGACCTTGGGAAGGAAAAGTCGGGTCCAGGCGGAGGACCACCCTGTCCTCATGAAAAATACAGAGATCCTTCCTGACGGAGAGGGCAGCGATCTCAGAAATCCTCCTGGCGAAGTAATGGCCACCAAGAAGACCACCTTATACGCCAGTAGTTGGGTACTGACGGAACGGAGCGGCTCGAAAGGTTCCTTCGTAAGCGCGTTTAAAACAATGTTGAGGTCCCAAGTAGGAAACCTATGGATAGTCGGAGGACGTAGATTAGTGGCCCCCTTGAGGAAGCTACGCACGCTGATGACCGGAGATGGATTTACAGCCGGTCCAGGAAATAACTGAAGCGAGTGCCGCCACTTGTCTCCGGCGTATTAGGAGAGAGACCCTTATCCAGTCCCGCTTGAAGGAATTCTAGTAGCTGAGCCACCGAAGGAGATGAAGGGTCAACCTGCCTTAGAGCACCAGCGACAAAAACTGGACCAGGTGGCATTGTATATCCTGTTAGTAGACGGTCTCCTCGCCGCCTGGATAGTCTCGATCACCTTAGAGGACATTTGCTCCTCCCTCAACGCTGCGCCAACCTCCAGACGGTCAGGTTGAGCCATTGGGCTCGGATGATGGACGGGCCCTGAGAGAGCACGCACCTCGACGGAGGAATCCGCCACGGTTCCGCCACGGACAGCTGTTGTAGATCCACAACCAAGTCGCCTCGGCCAGAAAGGAGCCACAAGTATGACTTCTGCCCTCTTCCAGGACTCTCCGAATCAGTCTGGGTATAACTGGTAGAGGAGGAAAAGCATAGAGAGGACCGTGGGGCCAAGGACAACGGAGGCGCATCCGTGTTTTCCGCTCCCTGGGATGGATACCGGAGAAGAACCGTGGGAGGTGAGAGTTGAGCGGCGTGGCGAAAAGTCGATGACTGGAAGATCGAAACCGCTCGACGATCTCCGAAAAGCGAGGGTGAAGACGCCACTCCGACGGGTCTATCGTGGCCCTGCTGAGCCAGTCCGCTTGAATGTTTGAAGCGCCCGATATGTGCTCCGCCTTGATGGAGCAGGTGCAACTTCGGCCCAATGGAAAAGTCTCTCTGTTTCCGCATCAATGACCTGGAATGCGTGCCCCTTGTTTGTTTATGTGGGCTTTCACAGTCACATTGTCTGTGAGAATCAGCACGTCCCGTGATGTCAGTTTGGGTCGAAAACCCGGAGTGCGAGAAACCGCTCTCAACTCCAGCCAATTTATATCGTGTGCCCTTTGTAGGCTGGACCATCGACCCTGGACTGAGTGAGAGAGAAAATGAGCCCCCAGCCGCTCAGGCTGGCGTGGTGTGATGGTCAATCGCCGCGGATCTCTGAGTGGACAGCCTTGAAGAAGCCGGGGAGGACCACCAACCGAGGGACCTCAGGACCGCGGCTGGTAGCAAGACCGAAGGTTGGATCCGTCGCGTCCTGTCCGTTGGAAAGGCAGGAGGAACCACTGGAGAGGCCTGGTATGAAAACGAGCCCAAGGGACAATATGTATGCAGGATATCATCTTACCCAACAATTGTGACAATACTGACAAAGGAACCTTCCTAAGCGTCCTAACTACCCCTATCAACTTGGTAATGCTGTCCCGCCGATCCGGAGAGAGGAACACTTTCTCCCGAACCGTGTCAATAATCGCTCCCAAGTGAATGATCCTGTAAACGGGAGTCAAATGGCTCTTGTCCCAGTTCACAGAAAAACCATGCTGTTGGAGAAAATCAATAGTAACCCAAGTGTCAGAAAAGGACTGCGAAACGGAAGATGACAAAATTAAAATGTCGTCCAGGTAACAATGCAGCCTGATGGGTTTTGCCCTAAGAGAGGCGGAAAGGGCCGCCAAAACCTTAGTGAAAGTCCTAGGGGCCGAAGCCAGACCAAAAGGCAAGGCAACATACTCGAAATGTTGACCATCATAACAGAAGCGGAGGAACTTGCTATGGGAAGGCGAATAGGAATATGTAAATATGCTTCAGTAAGATCAATGGAGGTGAGAACGTCGTTTTCCTAACACACATGAGGATGGATTGAAGGGTAGACATTTTAAACTTACGGTAGACTAAGGAACGATTCAAACGTTTGAGGTCCAAGATGGCTCTCCAGCCCCCCGAGCTCTTGGGTACCAGAAAAAGGTGGGAGTAGAACCCCCGGCCTCTTTGATCCGGGGAAACTGGTTGGATGGCCTTGATGGCCAGAAGGTGGGAAATGGCCTCCTTCATGAGAGCCCTCTTCTGTGGATTCCTAGAAAGAGGACTGGACATGAAGAATTCCGGAGGAGTGGAAAGAAATTCTAGAGCCAACCCCAGTCTGATGGTGTCCCTAACCCAGGCATCCGAGGTTGAGGCAGACCACCTGTCTGCAAATAATTTCAACCTGCCTCCTATGGGAAGAACCTCGTTGTCCCTATTTGGATCTCTGAAAAGACTTGTTGCCCCCTCCCTGTACTGTCTTCTGGGCTGACCCCCCTCGGCCCCTGTGAGAGAAATCCTGCCTGTCGGACTGGTGACCCTGTCCTTGGGAAGGAAATCTGTGGTATCTCGGGGTGTAAGACCCCTGGGCAGGGGCCGAAAGGAACTCCTCTGAAAGGGCTGTTGAAAGCGGGAATCTGATCTCCTATACAGGGAAGGGAGAATTTTCCTTTTATTCTTAGTTTCTATCAGTAGGGGCTCTAACGCCGCCCCGAACAATTTGCTGCTGGAGACGGGAGCAGAGGCAAGCTTCCACTTGTGCTTAGAATCCAGCCTGCCAGTGTCGCAGCCAAAGTAGCCTCCTAGCCGAGATTTGAGCGGCAATGGCTCTTGAGGAGAACTTGACCACGTTGTAAGTGGCGTCTGCAGAATACTCAGCAGCAGCGGTGATCTTAGCGATATCTTGATGGCACGAATGTTAGAGGGGGTACAGTTTCTTTCAGGTGACGGAGCCATCTAAGCGAAGAGCGGGTAAAAAGGAGGCGCAGTGGCGCCCTAATTGCCCATGCATCGGAGACATGAGCCCGACGTAAAGCTAATTCTGCCCTCTTCTCCTCGGGTTTGAGGACCTCCTCCGCCTCACCAGGGATGGCCGTTGAGGAAACTAAGGCCACGATCGGTTCGTCAACCTCAGGGGTGTTCAATGAGGCGGAGAAACCAGGGGCCAAGTTATACAGTCTCTTATCATAACCGGAGGGGGCCGGGTAAGATGCTGACAACGACCACTGTTTGTCTAACAACTCCTCAAAGATGTGCGGGACCGGAATCACCTCAGTTTCAGTGGGTGGATGGGAAAAAAACAAATCCCCTTGTTTTTGGTGGGCCCCCAAGGGCTGCGGCTCGGGAGACTCATCAAGGCAGGCCGTTTTCCTAGCCTTGAATAGGAGGACTTGAAAAGAGGGGATGGAAAAGGCCTGTGAAACCGGTTGGTCCGGAGTAATGCCTTCGTCATCAGACATACCCCGTTCCAAGGGATCCGCCTCAGAAATGTCCTGGGCATAATGAGGTGAGGACTCCTCCCCTGTTCTAACCATTCCTCGGGTTCAGACACTCCCTCGGTCCCGGGGGGGTTCTGATGGAAGGGGAGGGAGGGTCCTCATGTGGATATTCTGGTTGGTCAACAACACTTACTGATCTTCCAGAAGCGGCGTAGTCAGGTAAAGATTGTTGGCTGTGATGTCGTGACCGTCGTAAGCCCGAAGATATACCCTTTGCGATGGCCAATTCCATCCACCTCCTCATTTTCGCCGGGACTTCCGCCATCATATCCTCCTCCTCCTCTTCCTCCCGTAAGCCTGCCGCGGTAGGCGTGAAGGTAGCTTCAGGCACTCTGCGAGGAGGTGGATCCTGTGACACATCATGTGGAGATGAACCACGCCTAGAATGGGTTGAGAGATCCAGGACCGGGGCCCCTGAACCAGAGGACCTAGCGGGAGTCACGGGTACTGAAGGAGCCGATCGCTCAACTTCTCTGGTTCGCTGAACCTGCTTTTCAAGGGCCTGATGCCTTCTGAGGGCATCCTTCTCAGCTGCCTTTGAGGGTCTACCTGGGTCAGTTGATTTTTCCTTGGGTCTTGTAGAGGAAGATCTGACACCTTGACCACTGGCCATTATGTTAATATGTAGAATGTTGAGTGAGCCTCAGGCCGCAATTCCAGAAGAAAACAATCTTGGAGGAGAAACTATCCAGGCCCCAGTAAGGAAACCAAAAGGGACAGCAACTAAAAATCAATACAGAGCCAGGCAGATGTAAACTGAAGCAGAGGTCAGCTGCTGAGGCCCCAGTAAGGAAACCTAATTCTGAGGGGAAAACCTATGGTTGGTCCTGGCCCCAGCAAGGAAACCCCTGGACAGAATGGAAAATATTCACTTGAAACAGAGATTTTTTTTTTTTTTTTTTGGTACTATATCACCATATATGTCTTCCCCTTTTCTCCTTCCTCCTTCTTTTTTTTTTTTTTTAAATATATTTAATAAAATAATTCCAAAATGAAAAGACCAGTCCCAATCCGGAAACTTAAGGCCAAAAGCAATTATCAATAACCTTTAGGGAATAGCGTCCCCCCCCCACAGTCCCCAGCAAGGAAACCGGCTGGATAAATAACGTTCAACAGGAACCGCCACGCGTTCAAAATGGCGCCGCGTTTCGAAATGAAAATGAAACCGCAGAGAAAAAACCTACTCAGCGCAATCAAAAAGGAAAAGAAAGCAAGCGAAACAACCGAAAAGCACAAGAAAAAACAGCAGAGAAACACCTTGCAGCAGCTCCGGACCTCGCTCCGAAAACCGCAAGCCTCAAACAAACCGCCGATCAAAAGATCGGAAAGATAAGCCTCGCGGCAGCCGCCGCCAGGCTTCTGAGGCTTTTTACAGCTAAAGAAAACCAGGGAAAAGAAAGAAAAAACCTCTCAAACATCAAATAAAACAGAAAATTCTCTACCAGGAAAAGAGTAAAATGCAAACCTAACTTCCCTGAGAAATAATCCCTGTTCCGGCCAGCTGAAGAAAAAAACCCAGCTATCTGCAACAGAGGCTGAGCTGAAACTGGGAAGCAGGAGGAGCGTCGAGGAGGAGGAGGCGCGTCCTTCTAATTAATTAGCCCAGCCTACACAACAGGAGTCTGAGCACCTCCCACTTCTGGATGCTCGGAACAGCTCATAGGAGAACCACCAATACATGAACCGCATCAGCAGCATTTCGTTCCATTCAAAAAAATCAATCCCAAGCTTGCTATGCACTTCAGAAATACTACTCGCCAGCAGCAACCACACTTTGCCCAATTTTTGAAGCCTGTGGATTTTCTCTCCTGAAGGTAATAGGAGATTATTATGACCTTGGGGTTGCAGACATGAAAGTAAAGTGTTTTTTGAAGCCAATGTGTTATAGGTCTGATCCATATACCTCCTTTCCCAACTCATCTTTGCAAGAGTTTTTTTTCCAGCTTGGATCATTTTGTGAAAGGAGCAAATAACCCAAAGAAAAGAGGGTGTCAAATTCTATCTCACAACTCTTTTGCTGCTGTGCAATTCTGGAAGAGGTGGACTCCTTGCCTAATAATGGTCTACATCAGATCCATAAAGGAGGAACTTCTACAGATTCTCTTTTTTTGAGAGCCTGAATCAAAGAACTGGCAGAACTCTATGCATTGGGAAATTCTTGGTAGCCCAAGACCCATTAAGCATTGTCATTCTCAAATTCAATATTTCAAACAGGTATGCTATAGTGAAAGCTTTTCCAAAAATTGGGCAGAGAAAACCAGTGGGCTACTTTTCTGCTCAAATGCATTATTTGTCAGCAGATGACCAAACATTCATGGATACCTTTCTTTATTTCCATGTTTTTGTGTCACTTCCTGAAGTTTCTGACCAGAAGGAGTTCAGGGATACAGCAGCTGATCTGTGCCATATTTGGTCTCCTAGAAAGATGAAGAGATGAACAGAGGACTGGAGAAAGTCTCATCTTTCCCCTCAGTCAGCAGTTATGTGACCCAGCAGGTAGCAGTGTAACAATTTCATCCCTTTCCACCAGAATCGAATTAGTCTGAAGCCAAAATCAGATTTCTGAGCCCAGCATTCTTGACAGCAAACCCTTTACTCTGTCAGGCAGCTGTTAACTGTATCCCTCGGAGCTTGAAGAGGAGAAGGAGGGGCTGACTGGGACAATTACAAATGGATCTCTGTGAACAACCACCCCAGGTGGAGGCAGCTGAACCACCTGCTCCCACAGAGCAGCTCCATATACCTGCCAGACCTGTAATTTGTAACCCGACAAACTGAAAAATAAATCCAATTCTATATTTCTTCCTCTAGATATCTAAGCAGGACAGAGATTCCAAACAACATATGGTCCTGTCACATACCTGCATCCTTAGATCTAAAAAAAACAAAGTGTGTATCACTGGCTATATACAAATGGCATACTTAATTGACAGAAATTAGATTGGTTCTAACATGGCAATATATCCACTGTGTGGCACCAAAACTGCCTTAGATAAATTAGCAAGAAAATCCTATTAGTTCATACTTCCCTAGCATTCTAGATAAAATTAAGAGAAAATCTGTAACACGTAGTCTTAAAATGCAACATCTTTCTGGTCTTTAATCATGAACACATTCTTTTTGCAGACTAGGTCATAGAACTGTAAGATGTTGCTGAACTTACAGCTTACAATTGATCTTTATCATTGGTCATGCTGCCCAAGGGCTTTGGAAGTAATAATTTATCAACATATGCAAGGCCAATAAATTTTCATCCCTGTCTTTGAGACTAAAATCTCAAGGCCCAGAAAACCAGACTGTTACCTTTTATTTTCTACTTTTTTCTCTCTTTTCTCCTAGTTTCTTCTGTTTTTCCTTCAAGCAAAATCTCCTATGGAGGAAAACTTGGAATAGCTGAATGTCTTTTAAAATTGCTCATATCACCAGTTAAATGTGAATACACCCTTAAACCGAAGTAAGGATTAACTCTGGCTCAGCTAGAAATCATAAAGACATCAGGTTAATTATAGGAGAATGCACTGCTAAAGTTGGAAGTAAGAGATCATCTGCAATAAGAGGAATATTTAGGTTTGGTGTATGAAATGAATATGGAGACAGATGAATAGAGTTCAAGAAAATTCAGTGTTTATAGCAAATACCTTCTTTAACAAGCTAAAAGACTGTACATATGGACATCATTGGATGGACACAGCAAAACAAAACTTATGCCCTGCATGCAAAAATAGAAAAGTTTTGGTCAATCAATAAAAATGAGAGTTAATGATGACTGCAACTGGGATAACATGGTCCTTCTTCTAAAATTACAATTTAAATAAAATAATCAGTTCTACAATGTATACTCTCAGTAATATTCTACATGATTATATGATAAAAGTAAAGGATAGATTGATCTGATTGGCTGCTGTAAGAACTGGGTGAAATGTGTGACATCATTAAAGATGGAGAAAACAAAAATATCCCAGAATGAAAAAGCAAAAGGAAGGAATAGTCAAAGGAGAGCCACACAATTATGTAGAATATTGTTGAGTATGTGATAAAGAGAGGAAAACTCTGCCAATTCAACACTGAGTTCCAAAAAGGAGAAAGATAAGAAAAACCAGTACAAAAAAATATAGGGGTAACAACTGGATGGTGAGGGCAACAATTTTTAAAATCACAGAAGTCAAGGAAACATTTTCATCAAAAGATGGGTAAAGTAAATGGTAAAGAATGCAAAGATCTATTGTAAAAAGAAAATATAAACAAGAGTTAAGTCAAACAGATGGAGTACATTACAAAGAAATCTCAAAATTCATGGTATGTGAGATATACCGCTGGACTAGAATAAAACATTATGAAAACTTAAATGGATCCTAACCATTTGTTGGTTACCTAAACCAACAAAACTAAAGGAACCAATAAAACACCAGCAGAACTGTTGGATTTCTTGTCAAGAGAATACAAAAGTCAGTCTGCTGTTCCATATTTTAAAAAATATAAAATAGTGCAAATAGTACCAATCCAATGCACAAGACAGAAAAGTTCAAGTAATACCAGCCTTTATCTTGCTAAACTCAAAAATTGCAGGATGGTAACTTGCATAAATATCATAAAAGAAAAGAGACATCTGCTACCTGGGAGAAAGACTCTGACAGATCTAGAAAAAATACTAAAATGCAGAGATATCACATGGACAAGGAAAGAACAGATTGTCAAGGTTTTCCCAGCTGTAACATATGGTTGTGAAAGCTGGACCCTTAGAAAGGCTAAACAAAGAAAATGGAAGTTTCTGAATTGTAATACTGAAGAAAACTGTTGAAAAATAATTCAGACTAGAAAAAGGGGAAAAAACCATTAAGTAAATAAAGTAATCTTAGATTGCTCATTAGAAACGCTAATAATGAAGTTCACGTTTTAATATTTTGGACACACAATGCAAAGCAAGAGTCAAGGAATATTCTAATGCTTGGAAAAACTGAGGACAATCAAAATGAGGAGGAGGAGGAGGAGGAGGAGGAGGAGGAAGCTAAATCTATCACTGATGACATAAACATGAGCTTACAAGAAACACTCACTGGCAGACAATTGTGGTAAAATTACATCTATTGAGTCACAAAGAGCCAGAGGCAATTGAATAAGCAGTAAGAAGAAATTAGCGATCCAAATGATGCAAATTGATCCATCCTTTTGTTTTGTCTTATGAACCATTCAAAAATCCCTAAATGCTTCATGACAACAACGTGGCTGGAAATGCAATAGAGCTATTCTCGGCGTTGAAAACAAGTGACCTGAACTCCATTTTGCTCTTTTGCCACTCTAATAAAGCCAGATGTGGGTACTTCCTTTCATCAGCCTAGCCATTTCCAAACCTGCCCATCCTTTTATCGAAGGCCCTCCAAGTGTCAGGTAACAACTCCTGCAGCTATATAAGCTGGAGATGGCAGGAGTTGCTTTTTCACATGTCTGGCGGGGGTAAGAAAAGGTGTGACTTTATGACTGTTTACTCATTCTGAGCTATACTGAAGAGCTATACTGGGAGTAGCAAATGAACTCCCTTTCTCTTAGAAAATATCCTTACCATTTTATTTTCATTCTTTGGACATAAACAACTCTGACCCGTTTTGTTGCCCTGGACCTTGATTTTAATATGACATGATTATATGATCACTTTTGATTTTTCAAGATCTGTGCTATGGGATTTTAGTGATTTTTAAAAATAATTTTCAAAACAAATTATGAGGAAGTAGGAAGGGAAGTGCTGTTTTGTCCAGATAAAGACCCAAGATAATTGCAATTTGATATACCAAACAGAAGTTCTGGTGCTCCTTCTTCGTCTCTCAATTTGTTTTGAAATCAACAGAGCTCTGAATTCATATCTCCCACTCCCAGTTGTGAAGCTCACAAGCAGGTCTTAAGCTATTTTACTCTCTTTAACCCGTGAAAGTGACTGCACAGATTTCCTGTGAGAATTAAATGTAACAAAGCACTATATACTGCCTATTCTACTCGGATGTTTTGAAGACAATGGTTAAAATGTTACTGCTATTATAAATATGTTTCACTTTTTCAAAACAAAGATGGTAATTTAGTGAACCACTAGAATAAGAATCTTTTAAGTTCCTGAAAGCTATTTCTGAACCTGTGTTTTGTCATAGTGGTATTTTCATGTCATGTGTTGGTAATATAGTTTACACGGGAAATTCTTCATTGCGTAAGAATTGGAAAAAAAACCCATGAGGACTATTATCTCTATCCATTACTCATCTAATTTTCAGATGGTTGTGTAAGGTTTCCCTTCCACTGCTGTTAAGAACACACTAAAACCAGGCAAGTCAACCAAATCGGAAATATATTTAGATTATCCTATTCAGAAAGATTATTGAAGTTATGAAAGTAAAGAACTACAGTGCAAGTGTTTATACATTGCATTCCCATCTCAACTGCTAATACCAACAGCATAATACTTTGTAGTTTATAATAGCATTCCAGTTTTAATCTCTCCCGTTTCTTATGGAAACAGCATCCAGCAAGCTAAGTTCTAGTATTTATTTCCTGGCTAGCAAACACATACAGCTTCTAATGCTTCCAAAAGCCATGGAAATAACACTCCTTGAGTCCTTATGTAAATCTAGGAAACATGGCACTTCCCCCACATTTTGAATACAGTGCCCATAATTCTGTCCCACTGAATCTGATTGAGGCTGGTATGGTCCCAAACATTTGGAACAAATCAGATTTCTTGTCCTAAACATATAGGGGGAATTTTGTGTCCTTTCAGTAAGTTGTGGATTCTCCTTCCTATCATCCCCATTTTGCTAAGACAATGATAGCAATTCAACATTTGGAGGCCAAACATTACTACTTAGTACTACTATTTAATGGTGTAGCAAAGATAGTCACCCTATCAGGGAGACAAACGGCATATGCATTTAATAAATGTCTAATTTTAATAAACTTTAATGGCAGACATTTTATTTGTCCACATTTTATTTGCCCTTTTGTTTTATGTTAGCTTCCTTTTCCATATGGTTCCTGACTTGTATGACACAAGCCACTCTGGGAAGAGTAGAGACGTTTCTAAATAATCCTGAGGTTCATTATTTCTAATGGTGCTTGGAATAGCTTCTGCCAATGCCCTTCATGTTTAAATCACAAGAAAATAGATTAGATTAAATTTTAAGGGCAAGGTCCTGGCAGTACAAACTGTTCCACAGTGAATAAACTGCTTCAAAAGATGCTAGACTCATCTTTGTTTTTAAAAAAAGCATTTTAAATAATTTTATTACATTTTACAAAGCATAAATATAAAGAAACAACAAAAACTAACAATCAGAAGAAATAATAAAGAGTAAAAAGAAATGGAGATCAAAGTGTGTAAAAATATAAAGGAAAGGGAAAAACAAATGTACAAAGAATGACTTCCAACTTCTTCTTCCAAAGATATAAAGAACACTTATTTTCAATATTAGTTTATTAGCTAATTATTTATTATTAACTTATTTGTTTTATCATAGTTTAAGACTACAATAAAATGTCCATTCCCCACAAAAAAGGAGGAAATAAAAAAGTTCCCTTTCTAAAATGTTAACAACCATCAGATACATTTGTCAAAATTTGCTTTTTCTCTATCTGATGCAAAAAGTCCCACAAAAACTTTAAAAGTAGAATCTGAGTATTCAACCACTTGAAACCTACCCATTGTACATTTCTTGAATTGGTAACTGCAATTTTTTCCAAGTGTGTTATTCAATAATTTAAGAAAATAAAAAAGCTAATCATTCCATATCCTATGCATCTAGTTTCTTCCTAGAAATAATAGGCATCTAAACTAAGGGCAAGTTTTAATTGATTTTATAGATTAATTGTAATATTTTTATTTCAAATCACACAGGTGGTAATCTTAAACTGTTCTTGGTCCAAAATTTAAAGACAGTCTTGATCCGAAGATTGATCGAGTCCATGGAATTTGAGATCCATCCCTCATGTTTCAATCACTGCAACTATCACTCTTCAATTCAGTTGAGAGTTAGGGCAATTTTCTTCAATCTGGGATCTGTCTCAGGTATTTGTCTGTGTGAAATTGCCCATACCAATCCACTCTTCTGAAAGGTCTTTTTATACTGTATTTTTACATAGTTTTTATGTTACATTCCTGTCTTGATTATGACTATCTGAAATGCCCACCTATTATATGCAATCTAAAAAAGGAACCCAGCCATACAACTCAGTAAAACAAAGCAGGCTCCTCACCCGGCCTCACTGCAGGCTTTACACAATGGAATAGGCCAATAAAGCTCTTGTGTTCGTCTTAGCAACAGCTATAGCAAATACCTCCCTTAGGACAGAGCCAGGCAACTTTCCCTTTGTTGAGAAAGTCTTTTACTTTGACTTATCTCCTTCCCCGCAGGGCAACAGTTTATTTCTAATTGGCCTCAAAACTTGACACTCCAGTTGTACTTGATACACACCTATGACCTGGGAAAGTCCTTTCCTGCCAGTAAGAAAGATTGTTGACTATACAGTTGCTTTGTATTCCCATATGTCTAAACAAAATTGCTGCCTAATATTTCCTCTCACATCCTATGAGGTTTGGATGCAGTGTAGATAGCACATCCAAGTGACTTGAAGAATACTTGCCATTTTCCACCCAACTAAGGATCTGGACTGCCAGGAAGACTGTTCTCATGATAAGGTGGGTGTGCAATCACCAGCTTCACCTGTCAGAACTTGCTATGGAAGTAATAATAAAAAGTAAATGCTAAAGAAACTCAGCCTGACATGTTTGTCAGACTTAATCCTGGTCCCTGTGCCTCTCATCCAGTATTTCCCAGCTTTAGTGCCTTCTAGATGCATGTACAGAAATTTTCCCAAAATTTGAGCATCACTGTCTTGAAAATTTTGGGAAGTAATCTTTATAAAAGTAGAAAATGCCCAAACTGGGAAGTTGCTTAAATGCTGCTTTTCCATCTATGCTTCTGAAAAAAATACATAAAAACATAAAAAGAAACTCTTAAATATGCACCAAAATTAATATAGATCCTTGACCTACAGCAGAATAGATTTATCTGGATAATAGGAAGAGTCATGTTAAATGCCTTTTTACACTAAGAATATTTAGTATCTGATATTTATTCCTAATATCTGCCTTTTCCTTTCTATATAAACAAATCCAAAAACTTTAATCAGCCACCTCAACATGGTCGTACTTTAAATAATGGATTGGGAAATCACATGTGGCCTCTAAGGCCATTTTTGAAAGCTTCAGAAATAATCCAAAGCAAGAACTGGCAGCATAGGTCTTACCAACTTGAATAAGAAATACCTATGCCCAACACAAATGTGGGAAGAAAAAAAACACATAACCCCATCTATGGGCCTTGGTGGTGCAGGCTGTTAATAGCCTAGCACTTAGTTCCAGCTGCCTACAATTACTGTAGGCTCGAAACCCACCAGGCTCAAGGTTGACTCAGCCTTCCATCCTCTCAGGGTAGGTAAACTGAGGACCCAAGATTGTTGGGGGCAATAAGCTGACTTTGTAAAAATGCCGCTTAGGCATATTTATTTATTTATTAATGGGACTTATATGCCGCCCCATCTCCGAAGACTCGGGGCGGCTTACAATAAATACAATGGAAGGAAGGCTATTGCTGAGCGCATTGGGTTGTATCCCAAAAATTGTAAGCCGCCCTGAGTCTCCGGAGAAGGGCGGGATATAAATATGAATAAAAATAAAATAAAATAAAAAATCTACAAAATCCAGAAAATCCCAATCCAATTCACAGGCACTTGGTATCATTAATAATCTCCGGAAACAATATTAATTAAATAACTACTTACCCCAAGATGGTTAAAAGGAACCATCCCTTATATCTCTAGGTAGGAGACAGACCGAGAACCAAGTATAATAACAATATGGAATCCTAAGGGTTTTTATAACCAGGGGAGAGCAGAGGAGAAAGAGAGGAGGAAAAAAACAGAACTTACTGAATTTATGCAACCTAATTCTTTATTCAAAAGCCAGGGCAAAGAAAGCTTCCCTTCTCCACGGTAGCAAGACTGGATACGCTCCTTGATCTTGTCTTTGATCTTCTTCAATGTGAAAAGGCAGAGGACAGATTCTTTTGGTGGTTTGACTCTATTCTTCTGCCCCTGAGAGAAGATTGTGAAGAGAATGTCCTCCTGCTCTGAAATGCCCAGTTGCTTGGCCAAGGCCCTTCCAGGTTTACTGAGGTAAGCGTCCTGAATTAAGCGATACTCAATGCCATCTCGAATACAACCAATGGGAAATTCCACATAGGAGTAGAACTTGGGGTCATCCACGCATAGCCGGACAACTTTTGAGGTGAAAAACTGCTCTCCTGTAGAGTCTGGTGAGGTAAGTTGGGTGTCCAGCTGCAGTGTTAGGTAATAGACAAACTGCTCACTACTGAAACTATAGATATAATAGATATCAAATGTGGGAAACTTGGAGAGTGTATCTGATGGAATTTTGAGCTGAGAGGAAACAAATTCATCTTGATAAACAAAGCCAAACATCTCTGCATTCTCTTCACTGTCCATCAGTTTACGGCTGGACAGAGTAGGGAAATACTCAGACTTTCCATCAATGGGAGTTCCAATGAAAAGCTTGTTTTGTCCATTCTGCACTTCAATTATAACACCAGACATTGTTCCTGACTCATTGACACTAGAGAGGTAGTGTTCCTTGCGGTGGTGTGGCTCACCCAACTTGAAGAGATCATCCAAGCGTAGGAACTGGCAGATACCTTGCGAAGCACTGCCGCAGGCTATCAGACGATTCCCAGAGTAATCCACCAGCAGCAATTTATTGACATTGTTGGTACTGACTAGTCCATGAGGGCAAGACTGTACACTAGGTGGTGGGTAACACTTCTCATTGTCATCTACTGGACCCGTCACATGTGTGCGCATTTCGGTCAGATTGTTTGCAAGCTTATAGATCCGGTTGACAGCACCCACATACACTTCCCCAGTTTTGTTGTGGACCACCAAGTGTGTCAAACTCCAGTCTGTGACTTGGAAAGTCATAAAAGGGGAGGAAGATTTGGTAGTGCTTTTTGCCAGTGGCAACCAAGAACTACCCAGAAGCAGCAGGGTCCAAATATTAATTGACAAATGGTGCTTTAGCCTCAGAAGCCACATGGTGGAAGAGTCACATCCAGCAGTGCATTAATCTAACTATGAAATAAACAAGAATCAAACCAAAAACTGGAGGGCGGGAGAGAGTGAATTCCTGTGGATGAACTTCTTTTTTTCCACTTGTTTCCAGATTCAGGACATTATGGATGCTGGCATTCTACATGGCCCTAGGAAAAAATGCAAAAACAAGCATGGTTAGGCGAACAGTTGTGCCACTCAAAATACAACAGCACAATAAAATCTCAGTTACAAACATCTCAGGAATGGAGGTGGTTCAGATAGCTGAAATATTCAGCTGTCTCAGAGAAGCATTGCATAGTATTTGTTCATCATTCTGCATTCTTCTCATTAAAGTTCCCATGACTGTTTTGTAAATTCGCTATAGAAAGAAGCAGCTAAATTGTTCTGAGGACTTGTTTAATGTTCTTTTGTTTTCCCAATAGCAGCAAAAACCTTAGTGTTAAATTTGGAATCCTGTTACCAAGGGACTAATTTTACATCTTTTGAATTAAGAAAAAACAAGAGACATAAAATAAAGGTCTGGGATTTCTTTTTTTCTTTTTAAACTTAAAAAAAGCTGGGATTAGATCTATTCTTAACTTGTTTTAGCCCATTTCTAACCTGTTCTGTGCATCTGTATCATTGTTCTGAATGTTTGCTGTTTATATTAAACTGCACTGCATTGCACTACTATGATATCAATGTCAGCTATGTTTTCTCATGGTTTGAAAACGGATAAAAGCAACAACATTGATTTCTCACAAAAGAATACTAGAAAATTTCCATGCATATTTGTATGATGCAATAACTGAAACAAGCCCATAAATCCTTAATTACATTTAACTGAAAAGCCAGATTGTCGTTCAGGAAAAATAAAATAAATAGCTTTATGTCATGGGTTAAGAAATAGAATTAAGGCACATGGTTGCTTGAAAAAAGTCAATTTCCACATTGTTCTTACAAATTTTGCATGAAGTGGTGTGACCATGAAGAAATAAATAATTATAAAATCTTTTAGGAATCAGTATTCTTCCTGTTCCTACCTGGTTTTAAGGAATATATATCTGAATTTATACACACACACCACATCTCCATGAGCAAATATGCCATTATTCATTACTTTGCCTCCCACCACCATCAATCCTTTACACATGCAGGCATGTGAAGATGATGTGTTAGCTTCATAAAGCACATGACTATGGGCTTTGTCAGCCTTTACCTTAATCCATTTTTCTCTACATACATGCTCAAAGATTCTGGCATGAGCCTTAAAGAGATGTTTGGAAGGAGCAACCTAAAAAAAGTAGCTACTACTTCTATGTTCAAATTAATTGACCAAGAGCCTTATTTACATAAAGATCTGTGACATTTTATGGTAAATTAAAAAACAAAACGTTTAGGAAACCACAAAGTACATCCCTTAATATGACAAAAGTAATACTAGTCCACATGTATTAAAATACTCTTGAAGATATCCAATTAACCAGAGGACCTGCTTTCCTCTAGAAGTTGCGGGTACTCCATCACTGGAAATTATTAAGAAGAGATTGGACAACCATTTGTCTGAAATGGTATGGTATAGGGTCTCCTGCTTGAGCAGGGGTTTGACTGGAAGACCTCCAAGGTCCCTTCCAACTCTGTTATTCTGTTATATATCATCAATGTTTGTTTGCTTGTGCTCATTTGACCATTATGTAGAAGTGCCAGTGTTCCTTCTACTCAACCATGTGTGGCAAGCAGAGTAGATTGCTTTTTTAAGATCTTCATGATTTTCCCATCTCCCAGGCAAATGTTTCTCATTCTTATAACAAAAGGCAGCCTTGGGCTTATCCTAGATTTAGCACATACCTCAAAACCACAGAGCTAGCCTTCAGGCAGAATGAAGGGTGAAGGGTGGGGGAAGCCACATTACTCATTCCCTGAACTGCCATTCCAAACACTCAAGAGCATAGCTTTGTGGTTGTTTTTTGTTTTTGCTCTTCACAAAAGTAGGAAGTGCACTTGTCCTTCCTTCCAAGATAGGTCAAAACATACCCTTAAATACTTGTAAAAGGCACATACTCAGTTTTTTAAATATTCTCCTGCAAAGTGCTAGGTTTTGTAAAACTAATCCTGGAGAAAACAATTAATAAAGCATCCATTTTGAACCATGTACTGTAGCTAGCATAATCGTGATTTAATGCTCTATGCTGCCCGGAATCACAGTGTATGATTTGAATGGCGATATAAGTTTGTTTTTTTAAAAAAATCAGTTTAAGTATCCAAAGCTTGATTCTTCCTTAGTATCAAATCCTTGAAAATAACCCCAAAATGGAATTCCCTCCTCCTCCACTGCCTAGTGCAAGTTGAAGAGTCCTTTTCCTTTAGCTACTGTTCGCTGTGGGTGCCCAAAGATATGGGGTGAAGAATGGACCAATGTGTTTATTCTACCCTCTGAAACTGAAGCGATTGCTGTGCTAGGCATCCACAATTAGGATTAGAAAAAAAAGGGAATCAAGAGGGTTTAGGAGAGAAGGAACTCTCGGACACTGCAAGAGAAAGAAAGGCACACTTGGGAAAGCAATGGAAGGTTATGGGGTTTCTCCACTGTGGAATACTCCATTGGGAAAATGGGATCTTTGCAAAAGGATAGGTAGAAGCACAACAGCTTAATCTATTGTGTTCCATCAACAATTGGCACTGCGTTATCAAGCCTTTGTGACATTAACCTTTTGAACAGGCTCTCAGGGCCACAACAAAGAGTTTGAGGGTGAAAAGCATAATCTCTTAGATGCATATTTAAGATCTGAGACTTGGGCATCTCACACAAAGGGATGTTCTAACAGTTTACTTACTGAATCATGATTTCTACAATCTTGCCTGAATCTACATGGATGCACCTGATTTTTCAGTGGAAAGCTTTGTCACATAATTCAGGACTTCCACTTCCACATTTGGATTAGTATTAGTAATTTCATATGTTCAGATGAGCATTAGTAAAATTTAATGTCCTTTTTAAACAGAAGTGCATTGAGAATTGGTCTGATTCCCAGCACCATGGGCCCTTCAAACATCTGTTCTCCAACTATCCATTAGGCCACATCCCCTCTTGACAATATCAATAGAGTTGATGCTGGATGGGCCACAGAGGCTGAATGACTGGCCATTCATAGACTGAGAATGCAAAACTAAAGTAGGGTCTGGGCTCAACCTTGCTTTGTTTTGACTATAAAGGGAAAGCCAGCTTGTCAAAATAGCAATCAACCCATTTCAGTAGCAACGCTGACATGTACACAGAAAAGCCCTTGGCTAATCTCTCAGGCATTCAGCTTCATCCCAAGAAATTGCTGATCCCAGGGAAAAAGCCCAAGAGCCCTTCTCCCACAGAGAATCTGCCTCTATAAAGAGAAACTGGGGGGGGAGATGGTTTTCAGTTTTTTTCCCCTTCTTCTCTTGCCCATTACCAGGAAGTTCACATGCAACTAAAGAAAATGTTCACACCATTTCACCGTTTACCTAATTGGACTTCAATGTGTTGAGTGGTTAGCCATTAATGAGATTTTACTTTTTATAAAGATAGGAAGCAAAAACAGAGACCATCACAAAGGGAGAAACGAGCTGTGACAATCTGCAAAAAGAGAGTTTGGCTGTTTTAAGAGGTTTCACTTCCAGCTCTGATGTAGGGCTTATTCCATGAATCTTGAACTATTCCATTCCTATTTGAGTTTTCCCTTATCTTCCCCCCCAAAAATGTAGCACACCACACATTACCAAGTTTCTCAACACAAGGAAAAGTATGGCTAAGTCTGATATGGGTATCACAATCCATACAGAGTATACCTAGTTTTGAGAGGAAGTTTCATTTGGGTTTTATTTCATTTTTTACAAAGATTATGAGCTGCCTCTAGCAAAGTGAAACAGATATATAATGTGTATATAAAACTAAAAGTGTGCATATGTGTGTATCTGCAACTCCATGATTCTCTAAAGTCACACAGAAACAGCAACAGACTGACATCTTGTTTGGATTCTTACTGTAGCTTTTAAAACTGTTGGTTGTTATTTAACTATATTGAGACTGATATCTTGGGATTAATATCAAAGGAAGAAGCCATAGAACTAGGTCAGATTTTCTAACTTAGCACCTTGTAGAAGTAATCTCTTCAGTAAAACAACCAAACTACATAAAAAGTCCCATTTGGAGAAGAAAAGTCTAGAGACACTCAACAAGAGCCTTCCCCATTATTAGTTTCTCCTTTCAAAAGCAATCCTTCTGCTGTTACACACCATACCCAGAGGACCATATAGCAAGCAGGGTATCCTTTCAAAAGTAGGGCCTTCCAATTGAGAATGGTTAAAATAAGACAAGGTAGCAAGGATTCAGTCATAAGGGAGGAATTTGTACTTAAGACTTACAAAGAGATCTTCTAAAATCTATGTTCCACTCTCCATCTCACTTCAGTCCTGTTCTTTTATTTACACAAATTGCTAGAGAGAAGGATTGCCTCCAGCGGAGGAGGAGCTCATTTAACAGAAGCTGGAGATTTATAGACATCTACAGTAAAAATGATCAGAATCATTTGTCACCCTGGAACAGTTAGAAATGGAGCACATCCCACTCCAGCCTACAGCAACAGATGCTTGCTGCAAGAACTCCAATACTCTAAGTCAAAGTTCTTCCTTTTTTCCACTACACCTTAAGGGTACAAGGAACTACCAAATGACATCCTCAAAACACATTAGATTCCATTTCCAAACAATTAAAGAGAGCCAAGAGAAGCTCTTCATCCAGAACTGATCACTATGACTTTCAGTGTTCCAGTGACTTCCCAGAAACTTCCCAGAGGCTTTTTCCAGAAATCTTCCCTACTAACAATTGTATTCCTTACCTAGTTTTTCAAGCTACCGAGCAGCACCAGGAATTTGTCATACTGCACTGCAAAATAGAACAGAGCCTAAGTTTTCAAAGCAGCCGATTCTGTAAGAATTCTTTCCCTAACTCCTTGTGCACATGCCACACTTTTGTACACCATCACTGAACCCACACAGAGGCAGGTAATTGTGGGCACAAAGAATTCTACATTGACTACACAATTAGCCACTACAAGTACCCATATTCACATGCTCAGATTTTTCATTCTTTCCCATTGAAACAAGTAAGCTTTTCAACACCTAGAAAAGCTGCCCCAAAAGAGAAACTAGAAATTGGAATGGATATACATTTCCACAACTAGATTGCTGATGAAAGCCTCGGCTTTTCACCATTAAAGAAAAAGAGGGGGGAAATACTGCATCAGCTGCATTGCCTTTCCACTCTTCCACTCCCTATGCAAGGTGCCATTTAAACAAGTTTAAGGCTGGTGTATCTCAAAATTGTTTTCTCCTGAGGGTATATATTTATTTATTTATTTATTTATTTATTATTTGAACTTATATGCCCCCATCTCCGAGTACAACTAAAAGCAAAGAACAATAAATACATTAAAAAACAATTAAATCAAAATTATAAGCCCAAATATTTATAAAATGAGTTAAAAATTTAAAATAACCCTCCCCAAAGGGTCACAGCCCTTCTTCAATGTGTTACTAGCACCATAGGGTTACTAGCACCATAGTAATCAGGAGAGGCTTTGTTAAGTACCTTGTTGTCTATTGCAGTACAGAAAACAGGGATGTAGGACTGGGCCTTCTCTGCAGCACAAAGTAGAGAAAAGAGTAAACAATCTCTACAGAAGAGGAAGGCTACAAAAACCAACTTTATCTACTTATTGGTTCTCTATCTTAGTTTTGTGCAAATCCTGGAGGTGGATAACAAAATTAAAAAGAAAAAAACCCAGAATGTTAAAAAAAAATAACATAAATTAAGGTTAACACTGAAATAACTCTGATCCTTTTAACGTGGGTCATCTTTACAAAGACCTCTCTTGAAGGGCTTAATGGCCGAAGAGTTTCGTGATGGGATAGGCAGCCCCTTAATCACAACTTAAAACCCATGCACACCTTTCAGAAGGGTTCAGATTAAAAAAAATCGAAGTAGCTCTTAACATAATAAAGCCCTTGGGAAACACAGTTCATGGCAGTATTGGAAGAAGCAGAGAGTAGGTCTGTTGTAATGCACATCAGCACATGCATATGTTTCCTCTGGCTCTCTCCATATATAAAGGATGAGATCTCTAATTGCAAGGGAACAATGCCTGACTCTTGCAGTCCAGCTGACAGTCAATCACTGGGAGGCAAAGGAAATTGGGTAAGATCCTGGGGCTTTTATAGGTTATATACCAAAGGCTGCCACAAACAGAGTGGAATTCACTCATGTGCTAGGAAACCTGGAAAAGTACCTCACTCTGTGCATGTAGGCAGCCGGTCTAAATGACTTTCTCCAAGTCTGCTTGCTTTCATTAATGATTCTGGGCCTCAAAGATATTGGCTGTTTGAAGCTTTTCATTCCAGTACCACTGCTGACTTGTTGTAAAGCTTTTATTTAAACCAAAAAGGAATGTGTTTTGATATGGTTTTGTTCTCTTAGGATTCTAATTTAGACAATGCGAGATAAGAATGAACTAATAAGCACATTTCTTATTTGGCCTCTCTTGAATCCCACTATTTCATTTTTAATTAGCAGAAACCTTACTACTTCTTTACCATTAAAACTCATTTGGCCAACTTTAGGCCACACTTCAGCAACATCAATCATCTGCACCCCACCTCCACAACATCCAAGCCAGCATAGCTTCAGTTTTGAGGTCACATTGTTCCATGTTTCCACCAACACACACACACCTGTTTTGTTGTCAGCTGCCAGCAATGTGAGTCTGGGCAGCAGAAAAATGTAGGCGATTGTGTTACACAGGGCAAGAATTCCACACGGTTACAGTCAGGCATTTGCCCTCAGATCAGATCCGTCTCTTTGCGTGTAAGCAGACCAGCTATTTTATGCTGAGGGGAGAGTGGAAGAGGGTGACTAAAGAACCAAGCACCAGATCCAATCTGCCTGTTCCTGTGTGGCATTTAGGCGTGTTAAGGTCTCATGAGGAACAGGGCAACAATGGGTGCTTTTAAAATAATAACAATAACAACAACAGCTGTGTGAAGTGATTCCCCTCTGAGACAGAGGCAGAGGAGGTTACCCTTTCCTTCCCGCAGTAATGCAATCCTAACAAAAATAACCCCCTTGTGGCTGCAAAGCAACTGGGCTTAGCAAAAGTCCCAAGGCCCCCAAAGCATCTTTTTGAACAATCTTAATTACCATACAAGAAAGCTAAGACAAGAAGCAGCAGCAGCAGATTTTGAAAGAACAAAGATCAAAATACAGAGGTAATGTTGAAAGAGATTTGGGGGAAGGCTCCAGCTTTTGCCTCGGCAGACCCTTAAATCTCCATCTTCTAAAACAGGGATCTCCAACCTTGGCTACTTTAAGCCTGGAAGACTTCAACTCCCAGAATTTCCCAGCCAGCTTTGCTTAAACCTGGCTTAAAGTGGCCAAGGTTGGAGACCCCTGTTCTAAAATACAGCTCCAAAGTGGGGGGAGGATAGGGTCTTCCATCTGTCTCACTCCACACTTGGATGATATAAAATAGAAGCAGTAATAACAAATCAGAGTGGCCTCGTTTTAAATATACCTTGCATTCTGGAAGTGCTTTTTAAATCAGCAGGTAAGGAGGACAAGTGAAAAAATTCTCATCCTACATACAAGCTTGACCTGACACAAAGATCTACAACAAGACAGGAAAGCTGCCACCGCTGCCACCAACACCCCAGGCTTGATTCTGTAGTTTTTCAGGGTACCAGAGAAAACCATCCTGCAGGCATCCAACAGTCAGATCTCCCAACTGGGGAAAAAAATAACCTACAGCAACTCCCCTACTCCATGAGGATTATGCGACAAACATCTCAGTGGAACACAACAACCACACCATCTGCCTAGGATGCTTGCTGGGGGAGGAAGGAAAAGGTTATGTTTGCAAGAAGAAAATATTAATTTTTATTAGCCTGATCTGGCTGGTATATAGAAAGTTACAATACAGTCCTCTAAACATAAAAGGGAAGGATCCTAAAGAACAGAACACAGAACATGCTAATTATTGGCCAAGTATGATTGGACACACAAGGAATTTGTCTTTGGTGCATCAGTTCTCAGTGTATATACAAGCAGCAAGTGATAAATCATGAACATAGTCATGAAATACAATCATCCTAAATCATAAAATACTACACTCAGTGATGATAGTCATAGGATGCTAAATAAGCAATCAATGTAACTCATAATAGGATACTAAATGAAGACAATGTGAGTCTGTGTATACATACATACACACACACATATGTATATACATACATGTATGTACGTATGTATATGTATATGTATATGTATATATGTATATTTTATTTCTTTAGCTGGTGAGGGGGATGATTCATCCCTGGAGACCCCTAATAGCAGCAGTGTTTGATCAAGGATCAACAGCCTCATTGGCACAAGTGCCAACTCCAACTGACTCTATGAGAAGAATGTGTGCATGCAATCACAGGGACAGAACCTCTACAGCAGAGGTGTCAAACTCATGTCATCACAGCAGCCTCACATAATGTATCTCAACTTCTTCCCCTTCACTAAACCAGGCGTGGTCATGGCCAGCATGTGATGCATCCAAGCTGCGAGTTTGACAGCTCTGCTTTACAGGCTTTCTTCTGTATCCTCCATCCTTGAATTTCATCATGCTTCTTAAGCAGTGCCCTGACCCAGTTCAAGGCCATGTAGAATCAGGGACCTTGGTATGACTGAGGCGCAAACACTCAGAACCAGAACCTGCATAGGAAGAATTAGATGCAGTGGTATGATGTAAGGAGTGTAACTGGCAAGCCCCATGTGAGATATAAGAGGAGGGGGGAGGGAGAGGGAGGGGGGAGAGGGAGGGAGGAAGAGACGGAGGGAGAAAGAGAGAGAGGGAGAGAATGCCTACAAACATTTTTTCTTTGTCTAACCTTGCACATCTGACACCACATATTTCCCATTATCAGAACAGGAAGTTTGCGATCAGCAAGCAGCACAGGAAAAACCAAATTGCAGACTTTAACAGCATCCTGAGAGCTACATTCCAGTTAACTCCTTTCTGACTCTCTGGCACACACAGCATTAAATCAAGCAAACCCCTGGCTTGCATTCCAGATAGTAAGTGCAATTTCAACCCACCCACAGATCTCTCCCTAGCTGAGCAGGTGTCAAGATTAATGTTCAGCTTCCCATTGGTTTCATTTATAGATTTTTCACTTTTATTCCCACCCAAAACCCCAGTTCCCCCAAAAACTGCCAGACAATTCCTGCACAGGGCTTTGATCTCAAAGTTGCCCACTGAGAGGTACAGACAATCATCCCAACTTTCAGCATAGGTTTGGGAAGCAAGCTAAACTGCAAGGAGATAAGCCAATTTGCAACAAATGTCACAGGACCCTTGGCTTCTAAGTACTGTATGCAGATCCACTTGAACGATAGACAAGCTGTGTGACACTGGCATCAGTGTCCAAATAAAGCAGACACAGCTGTGCAATTCAAGCACCAAGTGGCAAGAACATTTCTGGGATCAGCCATGGACTCCACGGCTGGATCCTGTCCAGAAATAGCACTTTTCAGTCTTTGCGGCAGCAGATCTGGGTACCACTCAGAAATAAACCTGCAGCTAATCGAGACACATAACTTCTCCCACTCTGCTGAGGTAATAACGTTCAGTGTAAGTACATGGATTATACAATCCAAGACCCAGCTGACTGAGGGCCATGACTGGAAAAGCACAATAGTCTAATCTGTTGACTAGGCATGGTAAAATGCCAAGATCTCAATATTTATGCCTGTTCACTCCAAATCTCTTTTCCTGCCCCACAGCAGCAGCAGGTGACACTGTAATCTCTGGTGCAGAAGTTTTCAAATGACCTCAATCACATGGCTGCTTTCCCCGCAACATGCTAAATCACACTTAAATGAACTATGGTTTAGTGAAATGGTTCAACTGTTTAGAATCCCTTGATACCCTGAACCATAAACTAACCACATTGGCTAAGTTTGCATTAGCCACTGAGCCACAAACAAGACCAAAAATGCACTTTATACAGGCATGCTGTATTTGTTGTACTAAACTTGGAAAGCTGTGCCAGCAACTAATTTTCCGTAACATGTCTCATTTCCACCCCTAACTTGTTCTTTATTAATTTAGTGCAGATTGCTAGGCTCCTACAAAACAATTAAACTGCCATGATATTAAGGCTATTCTTCCATATTGCAGACAAAGAAAGAAAACAAACAGGCTGCAAGGCTAGAGCCCCCTGGCTCTCAAAAGTATTTTTAACAACTGCCCCCATGACCTTGCCTGATTTCAAAAAAAGGCTAACTAGATTAGTCCTAATAGTGTTTAGATAGGAGACTATCAAGGAAGTCTGAGGCTTTAGGATGGATTGCTATATTGGAGAAATACCCTAGAACAGGGCTGACATGGGCTGGATGCATCATGGGCTGCCCACGCCCACATCTGATTTAGCAAAGGGAGAAAAAGTCCCGATATGCATGACGATGTGAGTTTGACACCGCTGCCTAGAAGGAGGCAGTGTCAAACCACTTCCATATTGCAGCCAAGAAAAAATATGGATATATTTACACAGCCATGTACAACTAAGCTCACCCTGATAGTCTTAATGATATGGCCATCATCACAAAGCCTCCGGCATGAGATTTTTTACTTCGCTGTTAAAGAGTTCTCCACTGCTAATTTAAAGGAAAACCATCCTTCTTTATCAACCATTGGACTCATAACTTTGGAAGAGAGCCTTTGCGGCCATCTCATCCCACTGATTCCACTTGCAAGCTGTTCTTGCATCTAAGAGATTTTTAAATTTTTAAATTTTATTTTTCATAATGACCTTCGTTCAGTAGAAAAGATGAAGATTTCTGTGAAATCCCTGCCAAGATGGAGGAAGTTGTATCTGATCTGCTTTCTGTTGCAATGCAGCAATTAAATGAAATAATATTACTTAAATTTCTGAAAGCCAGTGGCTAAATTATTTAAACACCAGGGAAGGGCTGGACCAGCAGGCTGTGCCAAGTGGCCCATGCATAGGGACAAGCACCCCAAAGGGATTTAGAAAAGGAAAGAAGCTTAAATTCAGGAAGGCATCTGGGTTAGGAAATCAGTAGGGATGGATTAGGAGGGAAAAGAAAGCTGCAAGCTTGACTGATATTACAGCAGCCTTTAGCAAACTGGTGCAATTCGGAGGTATTGCAACCACAAATTCCAGAATTCCAACATATTATGCTTATCTTCTTCTGTTAATACAGTATTAAATTGAAACCTTCTGACAGTACATAAAATACTGCCTATTCTTTAATGTTACTCAATTGAAGACAAACCTCTCAACCATCTAGTGATACCTGAAGAGCCATATCAGTTCTTTCTGATTACCATTTTTTGTGAAGCTGTAATATGAATCAGCACACACTTAAGAAGTCTCTTATATTTAAATATCTAATGAGTTCAGTGGCAATGGCATGCATGCAAATTCTTTTTCCTGAAGCAAAGATTACAACAAAACCCCCAAAATCACAACTTTCTCCCACCAGAAGAGTTGGATTACAATTCCCAGGATTCTCAGCCAGAATCGTGAGCTGGCTAAAAATTCTGAGAACAGTAATCCCAACAGGAATGCATCTGGAAAGTGGAAGGCTAAAGAAAGCTACCCTGCAGCAAACTTTGTTTAGAAAATGTTTGTTAGAAAATATATGTCCCATTTTCAAATGTAAACATGGTTCTGAAGCAAAAAAACAACAACCCTTAAATCACCCACAGAAATGCTATGTCCCTTTTTAACTTTAATCTGCCTGTTTCATACCTCGGGCTTCTGAAAACCCATAAACTCTATTCTTCGTACAAACCCCTCGTCCTCATTTGCTGATGCAGAGCAAACTGCACACACAATCTCAAATAACATATAATGTTGATCTGACTACCCATCCTCAAAAGATTAAAACAAAAAGATTTAATGTGTGTGCGTATGCATGCGCATGCACCAAGTGCAAGAAAGATCATAGCTTAATCCAAGAAGAAGTGGGAAATGAATCTCACATAAAAAGAATGATAAAACACTCTGTGGAAGGGAAGCATATTTTTCGGGCAGAATTTGCTGGTTCTTTTCTTTAATATATATGCAAACTATGATTGTTTAAATAAGAAGTCATAGTTAAAGAAGTCTAAGTTAGTACAAATAGAAACAATACTTTGCCAAAGCCAGCTAAAAAATAGAGATTCTTTAAAAAGGAAGAGAAAATTGGAAGATAAAAAAAGAAGTTGGGATTACCAAGAGCGCAGTGCGCAGTGGGTAGAATGCAGTACTGGTTAGAATGCAGTACTGCAGGCTACTTCTGCTGATCACTGGCTGCCAGCAGTTTGGCAGTTTGGGTCTCACCAGGCTCAAGGTTGACTCAGCCTTCCATCCTCCTGAGGTCAGTAAAATGAGGACCCAGATTGTTGGGAGCAATATGCTGACTCTGTAAAGCACTTAGGAAGGACTGTGAAGCACTATGAAGCGGTATATAAGTCTAAGTGCTATTGCTTTTGCTAATATATGTAAAGGTAAATTCACCTTCCAATTCAAATATAACTCTTGGTTGCATTAAGGAGATGTCCACGTAGTTTTGTGGGCAGTAATACAGAAATAGTTTGTCATTGCTTTTTTTAACATCCTAGTCTAAATTATATATATAAATTTCCTGATGGTCTTTTTTCCAAATATTCATCAGATTCAATCCCGTTTTAACTTCAGAAGATCAATAAAGGCAACTACTTGTTGAACCAAACTAATGAAAAAAGCTTTCCCTGAGCCTTCATTCAAGAAACAGAAAAGTTTCTAACTCTCAGGTTTACAGTTTTCTGAATCTTGAGAATGTGGTGACATTTGGAAAGGATCTTATTTCTCTTTACCAATACACTCCTTGCATGCCTTTTCCCACTTCTTCTTCTTCACCCCATTCTTGTTTTCTGGTATTATTTTGCTACTGAATACTGAACAGCAGTGTGGGTGTGGGTGTGGGTGTGGGTGGGTGTGGGTGCGAAGCCAATTTGACAACAGTAATCTGGATTCAATTTTTAAAACCAGATCATGTGAGCCAACATCCTGCATCCAGTGACCTCAGAGTCAATCCAAGTTTGCCTAAGTTATCTCAGCAGAGTCAGGTCCGGTTAGCCCTTGGATGGAAGTCTTTGAGGTATAGACTAGACCAGAAATTGAGAAACATCCAAGAAGGAGAATGGCAAACAACCACAGGAATGTTTCCAAGCAAACCACAAGAACACGAAGTTGCCAGAAGCTGAGTTTGACTGTAATGCTCTATACCTTTTTACCCAATTAGCATTTGTATTATAAGTGAGGAAACTTTCCTCCGTCTGTTGTGGTATCCATTCTTCAGTCTTGCACCAATTGGACTTAGCAAAAGCTTCCCAGGATATCAAGATGAACAGCTATTTAAAGGACAGATTCTTGTTGACAAGGGTACTTTTTTTTTAATTACATTTATATGCCGCCCTTCTCCGAAGACTCAGGGTGGCTTACAATTTTTGGAGCACAACCCAATGCACTCAGCAATAGCCTTCATTCCATTGTATATGCCTGCTTATTACTAAGATAAGCTAACCATTCTCCTTTAACATAGGAACAGCACTTAGACTTATATACTGCTCCATAGTGCTTTACAGCATACTCTGAGCAGTTTACAAAGTAAGCATGTTGCCCCCAACAATCTGGGTCCTAATTTTACCTTGGAAGGATTGGAAAGCTGAGTCAATCTTGAGCCAGTCAAGATCAAACTCCTGGCAGTGGCCAGAATTAGCCTGCAATACTGCATTCTAACCACTGCACTACCAATGCTGCTGCATTCCCCCATGGGATCTCTGTACAGCAATAAGATTGGAATAAAACCTTTACTTGAAATCAGTGAACTTTTTTTTTAATTTTTAACTTCAAATTCAATTGACTCATCACAGCCAGGAAGAAAAGGGTTAACCTCCTCCCTATAGTTTGAAATATACCCCCTAATAAATCTGAATTGCCAAAGCTTTCTCTATTGACTCCTGTGGAAAGCTTTAGCCAAGCCTAATTACAATATGGATCAGTGACTGGGGGTGCAACTATGGAAAGCGAATGATGCTTTAATTCTTTGGGGGAGCACTTTTTCCAAGCTTAATGGCAATTGGAGGGAGGAGGTGTGAGATGGAATGAATAGAGGTATTATATGCTGGGTGAGTGTATGAATAATTATGTAGGCCTCCCTTGGATCTTGCAATATCAGTCAATAACTAGGGTACAAGACCGATAAAGATTGCATTGTAAAATATTTCTAGCCATTAAAGAACACACACACACACACACTCCTTTGTCTGAATTATATGTGAATGGAAGAAAGCTTCACATTCCTTCAGGATCGTCATTAAAGAGGTTCCTAAAAACCTCTTGATTTGATTGCAACATTTTAACACTTTTCTAGAAGCACTGAAAGAACAGCAGCAGCAGGTTGATAGCATTTTGCTGCGTTTTATTCATTTATACCACTTATATGGCCACCCACCTCACCAAAGAAGCAATTATGGGTGGTATATAACAACACTAAACAGTCAATAAATACCTAAAAACCTTTAACATTAATTATTAAAAAAACCAAAAAGATTATAAAAACAAAGCAAGGATAAAGAAATAGAAGACAAACGGGTGCTAATAATAATGGAGTTGCCTCTTAAGTTCATCCATTCACTGTGTACCCCAGGCTTTCTAGCATAACCAAGTCTTGAGGAACCTTTGGAAGCTTAGAAAAGATTAGGCCAACCTCACCTCAGGGGGGAGAAGATCCTGTAGGATGGGTGCCACCGCAGAAAAGGCCCACCAAATGTACTTGCCTAGTCGATACAATGCTTAATCTACTCTCTCAGCTAGATATGGTGGGGCAGGCAGATGAAATTGGGATGGTCCTCAGCTAACCTTGTTCTATGCAATAAAGGGTTTCAAAGACCAAAATCAGCCTAAAAAAAAGAGTTGGAACGAATTGGAGCTACTCAGACCTACAATGAATTAAGTGATGACACAAGCTTTGCACAGATAGAAAGATTGGAACAGTTGTATCCGAGTGTAAAGATGCCTGATAAACCCAAATTTCATTCCAGCTCATTAAAAAATCAAAAACGTTCTAAGAAACAACATCTCATAGCTTGTTTCCCCCACCCCCAAAACAAGGCCAGCTTGAAACCCACAACAGCAAACCATCCATCTCACATATTAAGTCAGGTGCACTCAAAATGGAAACCAACCCGACTGATTGGGTTTTTGATTGGAGATGATAAAGTAGAGAATACAAAACCTAGTTAGAAATCAAAAACTGTCACAGTGTACACCAATTTGGTCCAGTGTTTAAGGCACCAAGGCTAGAAACCAGGAAACTGTGAGGTCTAGTCCTGCCTTAGGCATGAAGAGCCAACTGAGTAATTTTGGACCAACTCAGTGGTGGGATTCAAAAACTTTTACCACCAGTTCGGTAGGTGTGGCTTGGTGGGCGCGCTTTGCATGCATGCACACACTTTACGTGGACACGTGTGCCAAGCACGCACTTTGCGCAGGTGCAGAGTCGTTTGCGCAGGTACAGAGGTGTTCCAACTCACCTCCTTCAGGCCTGCACTCTCCCAGTCGCTTCAGCAGCTGCCACATAGCAGTCTACTGGGCCGCGCAAAGCAGCTGCGCTTCAAAAGCAGAAGATAAAAGTGAGTATGGGAGTCCAGGTGGACGGGCGGGCCCAACAGCAGAGCGGCGGAGAGAACCAGTTCAGTCTCTGCTGCTCATCGCTGTTACCGGCTACGCAGAACCGGTAGAATACCATTTATTTATTTTTATTTATTTATTTATTTGATTTGTCAATCTCTTACAAGATAATAAGGATAAACATAGTTATGAATACATGAAATGAATACATATAAGAAAAATAAAAAGAAACAATAGGACAGGGACGGTAGGTACGTTGGTGCGCTTACGCACGCCCCCTACAGACCTCTTAGGAAAGGGATGAGGTCAATAGTAGACAGTCTAAGGTTAAAGTTTTTGGGGTTTGGGGAAGAAACCACAGAGTCAGGTAGAGTATTCCAGACATTGACCACTCTGTTGCTGAAGTTGTATTTCCTGCAATCAAGTTTGGTGCGGTTAACCTTGAGTTTGTATCTATTATGTGCTCTTGTATTGTTATGGTTGAAACTGAAGTATTCATTGACAGGTAGGACATTGCAATGTATGATTTTATATACTATACTTAGATCGGACCGAAGGTGATGTAGTTCTAGCTTTTCTAGGTCTAGAATTTCAAGTCTGGTGGCACAAGACATTCTGCAACGAGTAGAGGAGTGGAGAACTTTTCTTGTGAAATATTTCTGGACTTTCTCAACTCACCAACCACTCTTAGCCCAACTCACCTTGCAGAGTTGTTGTGGGGGAAAAAGGAGGAGGAAAGAGTATAAAGTTCGCTACCTTGAGTTATTTATAAAAATAATAAGAAAGGTGAGATTTAAAAAATATTTAAAATTATTCCTATGGAAAAATTAGAGGAAGGTGGTGACATTGGTAAGTGTAATTCTTTAACCATTCCCGCAGTAAAGAAAATAGCAGAGTAAATAATTACGAATAACTTCAGAACATATTCAGGTGAAAAGCTTTATTTTTCCCATCATTGATGCCAGTGGTCTCCCATAACAGGCCCAAATTTATTTAGCTGCAAAATCATCTGATCATAAAAATCAGATCAGAACATAAAACCAAAAAACACAGTCCTTACATCTTTCACATTGTATATAGGTCGCTATCCTGTGCGTATAAGGTGGCATTTAAAAAAGAAAAACAGTGTATATCCCTTTTAGCATCATAAATCAAGCCTGGCAACATTTAGTGGGTAACATCACCTTCAGAAATTTCACACACACACACACACACACCATTAACTACACCCCCTGTCTAAAAGCCCCATTCCCCCATACCAGCATGTGTACTTACTAACAGGAAGTCACTTCCCCTCCACAAACATGGCCACCGTGGTTACAGTGCTTTACAAACCCTCTAGGCAGACGCCTTGGAGCTGAGCCCAGGTCTGCAAAGGACTGCATTATATATTCTTAAAGGGGACAAAATAAATAAATAAACTTTGCCCAAAGCATTCAGATGCTGCATGGCAATTCAGAGAGCAGAGCAAAGAGGCCTAAAAATACATTCCATTCTTCTAGCAGGGCAAAAAAAAGTAAACAGAGCCAAACTTCCTCAGAGGAAAGTAGAGGGACGAGGGGAGGGGTAGGGAGAAGGAGTCAGTCTGACTCAGACAGCAATACTACAATGGGATGCAGCAGCTCCTTGAGAAAGAGAGGAAGGTGACTTAAAAGAAAGTTGATATCAAAGAAGACTTGAAATCCAGATGGAAGGAAGCGTGGGTGAGTGCTTGCACTTACTTGTCTGACAAAATCATAAGACATGTGCAATTAAAAAAAATGGGACAATCAGATGGCAATCTGGCCACATGGCTTGCAGAACCAATATATCTCCCTTTCACCCAGGCTGGAAAGGAAATCTGCTAGGAGCAACTTCTATCTTTTAAAAAAAATGGCCGAGAGAAGCTTCTTTCAAACTCAGGTCACATCTGTTCTGTGAACTGCATTGGCTAAGACCGCTGCCTGACTGGCTGCAGCCACCACCCCCACAAACTTCCAAAGAGCATTATTCTAATACCAGAAAAGTCACTGGACTTATCTCTCTAATGCCTTCATCATGCCAGTCTTTTCTTAGTAAGAGTAGCAAAAAAAAAGCTACTCACAAATCTTGCTCTTCTGTTCCCTCTTTGAGAACTCAAAAGAGCCCCACAACACTACACACAATGCTTGTAACTCTTCAAGCAGAGCTAAATAGTTTGGTGCCTATGTAATGTTTTCAAATCTCTTGACCATACTTAAGTTATCTAGAGTGACCCTCATGCTCTTCCCTTGCTTCCACCCTTCGGGCTTACATCTCCTCCCTTCCCTCCTTAAAATTCCCTTCTGAGCAAGACCTACATCCATACTAAGCTGTATTTAAGCAATCATACTGGCTGTGAAGAAAAACATCTCAAAATTCCATAGTGACAATGTCTTTTATAACAGTCTCCAAAGGTTTATACTATTTGCAAGCTTTAGATTTTCTCTGAAACATTCATCAGGCACAAGGTTTGAAGGCTAAGAAAGAACTGGAGGAAGGCACTGCACCTTACAGCCAATGTGTGTCAATTTCTATAATAAAGGAAATGAAAAGTAACTCTACAAATGGAATCAAATCAGATACAGAGGGGTGTCAGATACAAATATACACTTCTCAAAACTTTCTGGAGAGAGACATCATTGAAGGTTTCAAATCAGAAATAGAATGAAAATTCAAGTTAGAAGTTGATTTAAATCTTGTAAGAAGCCAATAGTTTTCGATTTGGGCCAGATTCAATATTTATGGTATGAAATCCATAACCACTTTGAAATTTGCTAGTTTCTCATATGTATTGATTTGAGGAGGTTGCTTTGTTAACTCTTTCAGATAACAAAGCGAAGTATAAAGAATGAGACATGATTTAGAGCAGGGATCGCCAACCTTTTGGACCTCAGGGACCACCAAACTCATAATTTTAAATCCCAGGGACCACTAACCGGTTCTGTGGGCATGGCCTAATTTGTGGGTATGGCCTGGTGGCCATGTGACTGACTGGGCATCGCTTGTATGTAAATATTATAAACATTTATATAAATATTGATTTTTTTTTATAAAAAAGAGCAACGTTTACCCAAAAGCAGGCAAAGCAGGCAGGCAGATCGAGTTGCTCACAGAATCACAGATTCATTCAGAGATCTATCAATCTGCCATCGGCTAGCTCAGTCTGTCACATAAAATTTGCTAGCAAGCAAACTCACAAAATTAACTCACAACACACCATGTATGTAAATATTGAATTTTTATTTAAAAAAGAGCAACTTTTACCCAAAATCAGGCAAAGCAGGCAGGCAGATTGAGTTCCGCACAGAATCATTCAGTGATCTATCTATCTGCCATCAGCTAGCTCAGTCTGTTACATAAAATTTGCTTGCCATGAGTCTGCACTGACTAATAGAACCTTCAGTCCTAAGGAAGGTTTGGCTGTGCTTAAAAGCAGAGCTGAAGATCTAAAGACTAGCTAGAAAGCAAGAAATCCAACCATTTCCTGCTTCCTAGCTAATCTAAATTTCCCAGCACAGCAAAACAGCTGATGGTCAGAAAAAGGAAAAATAGCAATTTAGCAGGCAAGTTTGCCAGGTAAGGAGTGACTAGGAGGGGAGGGTTCCCGCGGGCGATGTGGGCAGCGCAGCCTTGTGTTTCTGCACAGCCTGGATTAATTGATTTGATTTTATTTGATTGGACTTACATGCCGCCCTTCTCCCTGAGGACTCAGGGTGGCTCACAACATTAAAATACAAATACAAAATAAATTAAGTAAAACACTATTAAACATTAAGCCCAATAATTGCTTTTGGGGGGGTGCTCTGGGGGTGAGATTTCTCTGCAGCCCACCAAAATTTTCTCATAGCCCACCAGTGGGCCACAGCCCACCAATTGGCGACCGCTGATTTAGAGCAACACATCTTCATTTAAAGGCTTTCTCTAAAATCTAAATATATTTTGATTTTTATTCTATTAAATCTAGAAGCCTTTCTTGCCCACTTCCAGTTGAGTATCTATCAAATATTGCAGCATTGGTTCAGAAATTCTAACCGTTGCTTATTTCTTCCTTTCCTTCCACTTTATAATGCAAGAAAAGTCAAACCTCTGGAATATGAAGACAAATGAAAACTGCATGTGAATATTATGTTTAGACTGATAAGTAAGATGCTCAGAAAACATCTTGATACTGTGTTGTGATTCATTTGTTCTAAATGAAAGCATCAACAGCAACTCATCCGCAAGGGTGCTGTACAGCTTAATTAACAGTCACAGCATTATTATTGTCGCTGTTATTGCTATTAATATATCTTTAGTCAAGATGGTCCTTGCATGAGGGACATGGAGAGTACAGTAAGATTAAAAAGCCAGCAGGAGGAATGGGAGATGTAAATTTGGCAAGGGATGAATTTTGAGTATAAACACAGTTCCATTTCTTCGACTTTATTTGGGTTTCCACAAATGAGAATTAACTGGTGGCCCTTTCTGCCCAGTGACTCAAAGTGTTTATTAATGTTTACCACAAGGAACTTTGCAACAACTCTATTTATTGTGTGCATCACTTCAGAACCTCAGCAGGCAAAAGCTGAGAAGCAGCTCTTTCCAGGAGGTTGAATGTTTGAACAGCAACTCGTTTCACAACCTTTAGGATCCAAGGTCAAGATTCTCCCAAAAATCACAGTAAAATAATGGCAAAAAGCCATAAGCAGAATCTGTTTTTTTTCAGATACTTTATACCTCCAATGTGCATCTCCTGATCAGCTCAGTGTTCGATAAAATGAGGACACAGATTGTTGGGGGCTATGCTGACTCTGTAAAACCATTTAAAGAGTGCTGTAAAGCACTGTGAAAAGGTACATAAGTCTAAGTGTTATTGTTATTGCTATTGCATCTCAGCAAACTCTATAAAGCAGTTCTACTCCCCTTCAGTGTGCCTCTAGACAAGGCTATTCTTAAATCAACACACAAAAGCTACAGAAGATCCAATCACAAAATATCATCCAATGACTTTTGCTACTATATCTTCCATCATTTTTCATTTTGGATAAAACCTATAGCAAAAAAAAAATGTAATAACCGAGTACTGTTTTCTGACTGGCAGCATTGGAAGCTTTCCAACAAGACTTGGTTCAAATAACACATTAAGTTTAAATCAAGCAAACCATATTATGACTTAGCCCAGGGTATTAAACCTGCCAATATGTACATCAATGATAATGCTGTTCCTGCTCTGAAAAACATATTATGAGTGCAACTGACACATAGAAACTTTAAAGTGAGTTGTTCATGAAAATGTAGTATAAAGCTATCCCTCACCAATGGCTTAATCAAATATACATGAGCATTGCATCATCTAAACCACTCTATCATACAAAGAAAGCTTGTTGCTAGCCCAGAAATTCTCTATATCTTTGGATGCTCCTGGGTAGTGCTAAGTTAGAACACAAAGTTTAATATCAAACAATAACAGTGCAGCAGAATCATCTAAACCTGCTGTTATAATTATAACTGAAATATCCACGATCCAGTAAGATGAGTCAGGTGTGACAAAGGTGGCTGTGTGATTCAATAAATAAGAAAAGTGTATGTTTTTTTTTATCCTCAACCCACATTCATGAATACTGAGAAACTGAAAGAAGTGATATTGTTCCAGACGTCAAAGAATGTTGTCAGAAATGTATGATCTATCTATTCTGGTAAAGGCAATATTTTCAACTAATCAAATGATGTTACCTTGTCAGAGAGTTTGGGATATTATTGTAAGATATTGTATTGTTCATATTACAGTACTGAATTCATTAGTAAACAAGTGACTACTGTTAAATATAAAATAAGGTAGATTTCTTTTTTCTTCTTAGTTTGCATTTTTCACTTGTTTTCTTTTTAAGATTAAAAATGTTTTGTTAATAGCAATAGCTCTTAGACTTATATACCGCTTCACAGTGCTTTACAGCCCTCTCTAAGCAGTTTACAGAGTCAGCCTATTGCCCCACAACCAGTGGTGGGATTCAAACATTTTTACTATCAGATCTATGGGGGTGGCTTGGTGGGGGTGGGGTGGCTTGGTAGGCGTGGCTTGATGGGCATGGTAGGGAAGGATACTGTAAAATCTCCATTCCCACCCAACTCCAGGGGAAGGATACTGCCATTCCCATTCCGTCCCCACCCCACTAACCTGCTTTCCAGCTCTGTTCTCCTGTGTAGGGCAACCAAAAAGACCCAGCCAATCAGTGGGACTCAGGAGGCAGGAGGAGGAGGAGGAGGATGGGGCCAGTCAGAGGTGGTATTTTCCGGTTCTCCAAACTCCTCAAAATTTCCGCTACCGGTTCTCCAGAACCGGTCAGAACCTGTTGAATACCACCTCTGCCCCCCAACAATCTGGGTCCTCATTTTACCAACCTCAGAAAGATGGAAGGCTGAGTCAGTCTTGATCCAGTGAGAATCGAACTGCCGAACTGTTGGCAGCCAGCAGTCAGCAGAAGTAGCCTGCAGTACATGCATATAAACTATATAAATCAATATATATTTTTTAAAAAGTAACCTCTTCCAAATATCAATTCCCTGATGTAAACCCCAGTTTCTGCTTTCAAAGGGGAGAAAGGTACAAGATGTTTCTTAAGAAGCCAAGTCAGAGAACACAACCAAGGTTTATATTAAAGGCAGTGTTTCTTTTGAATCAAGGAGTTTCCTAGCAGTTTCATTTGGAGCCGAAATCTTTTTCCCTACACATTCCACAGACTGCTGGGTGTCCCACAGGGACTCACCCTTTGGTCCTGTGATGTGATAGGCAGAGAAAATCTCTCTGTGTTGCCTTTGGTATTCACTACCCATTCAGAAGGTCTTTTGTACAGATTTCCCAAAGCTCAGAGCTGGGAAAAGGCTGACAGAATGAGGGCTAAATGGGGAACTCAGAAGAGGCCCTTTCGCTGCTCAAAAGGAGGAACAAGTAGTCATGAGATGGGAAGCTGATCCAGTGGTGGGATTCAAAAATTTTACTACCAGTTCTGTGGGCGTGGTGGGTGTGGGCGTGGCTTGGTAGGCATGGCAGGGGAAGGTTACTGCAAAATCTCCTTTCCATCCCCACACCCACTAACCTGCTTTCCAGCTCCATTCTCCTGTGCAGGGCAACAAAAGAAGACCCAGCCGATCAGCTGGGACTCGGGAGGCAGAGAATAGATGGGGGCAGGGCCAGTCAGAGGTGGTATTTGCTGGTTCTCTGAACTACTCAAAATTTCCGCTACCGGTTCTCCAGAACTGGTCAAATCCTGATGGATACCACCTCTAAGCTGATCCCATCCTAGGTTGGAAGACACAAAAACAGCTTACAAATGAAGCTGCATCTCCTGGTCTGTATAATCAATCAAAATCTCTCTCTCTCTCTAATTAAAAATTAAAATTATTTAATGTTTGCTCTCAACTCTATTAATTAATGTAAAATTTTTAATCTAAGAAAGAATAATAGCAGGAAAGATGGTTAAGATGTAAATATGTCCAGCCTGCTTCCAGGGAGTGAGCATTCCAAACCTGAAGTGCCACAACAAAAAAAGCCCTCTCCTTTGTCCCTCCTAGAATAGTTGCATGTTTTGCTGAGAGAGACCTATGTCCAACACTTATAGCTGGAATCCAAAAGGAGGTTATCAGAGCAGGGATTGTAGTGGCCAAGCCGTCCTATGCCAGAAGGGTCACAGTCAGCAGACTAAACACTCCAGACCACTAATACCTCCTGAGTCTCATATGACATAGATTAATCCCGGAGTAAACCACAGTTTTGCAGGCACTTGCTCCTACTGGCAGAATACAACCCACGGAGTCAGAGGCCCTACCTAATTCTCAAAGTTGTGAACCACCAAAATACCAAGGCTGTTTGGTCAGGATTCAGCTGCAGTATTGATTCACTTGTGCTTTCTGATTCAAGTGAATTAGCACCAATCCCAAATCTGCAGGAGATTTCCCCACAAAGCTTTATCTGAAAGATTATCATCAGTTCTATTAACAGTATAAATATAATAACAGAAAGCAAGGAACCAGCTTTCTTTGCAACCATTTGGCCACAGCTATAGACTCTATTAAATATTTTCCAATAGCAAAAAGTAAGAGATTTCACATTCTGCTCTTGATTACTGTACCCAGGAATCTATATGTAAATTATGTTGGTCTAAGCCAGGGGTCTTCAAACTTTATAGCTTTTAGACTTGTGGACTTCAACTCCCAGAATTACTCCTCCAGTCATGTTACCTGAGGAATTCTGGGAGTTGAAGTCCACAAGTCTTAAACTTGCCAAGTTTGAAGACCCTTGGTCAGCTGGAGACAACATGCCTTGGGTGAGGCTGTGTCCCTTCCCTTCTAACAGCCAAGGATCTCAGTCTCTCTCTTTCTCTCTCCCTCCCTCCCTCCCTCTCCTCCTACCCCTCCCCCCTCTCTTTTCCAGGTGTCCCAAAAGAGCTTTTTCAAGGGGCAACTGGTTTTTCTGGTTTTTCTTTGAAGACCTTTCACTTCTTATCCCAGAAGTTTCTTCAGCTTTCCAGGTTTCTCCCCCCCCCACAATATCCTATTTTCTATTTCCTCCACTGCAAAAACAGAAAGTTGCCAGGATAGGCCATCTGATTCTTGCCAGAGGTCTCAAATGATCACCTGCAGAGGATTTCTAAAATTGGCCACATGTCCCATAGCATGTGCTGTCTTACTAAAATAAACCCTACAGGAACATGGAAACTGATTGTGTGGGATCACATAACAAAAGGACACTGCTGTCAAACCAGACACATGTGGATCCAGAGCAGAGGTTAATACTGCCATATCAATACAAATTGCTTAAAGCTCCCTCAAATTTATTGATTAGCAAACAATGCATTTTTTCAAAGCATCACCTTAGTAAATCAAAATATTATAGGGGTAGCCAAATACTTTATATCTAAGAAGTTATAGTTCTGGCTTCTAATCTTCAAAATATCTGTAAGAATGAGACAGGCAGGCAGGCAGGCAGGCAGGCTGACCGACAATCAGTCAGACACAGAGACTTGAGGGAGGAAAGTACAGATACAGAAAATGATGATCTAAGATATCCTATAGGAGAGAATTTGCATAAGAAGTTCCTTTTTCCTTAATACAATGTGCTAAATATATTATCATCGATTATATTTGTTAATCATATGCAATACTTTAGACTGAAGGAGAAAAGGTGCCTTAAAAGTAAGTACAGGTAGTCCTCAATTTACGATCACAATTGAGCCCAAAATTTATGTTGTTAAGTGAGACAGTTGTTAAGTGAGTTTTGTGTCATTTTATGACATTTCTTGTCACAACTGCTAAGTGAATCACTGCAGTTGTTAAGTTAATAACCCAGTTGTTAACCCAGCTACCCCATTGACTTTGCTTGTCAGAAGGTCGCAAAAGGTGATCAAATGACAGCAGAACACTGCAACCATCATTAATATGAGTCAATTGCCAGGCATCTGAATTTTGATGACATGACGATGGGGATGTTGCAATGGTTGTTAAGTGTAAGAAATGGTCATAAGTCATTAGTACCGTTTTTTCAGTGAAACGTCACTAAATGAACTGTTGCAAGTCAAGGGCTACACCTGTAATATGACATCTGTCAGCAACCATGTCTCTTTTTCTGGGGTTGTGCTGCATCTGCCTATCCCAGGGAAGATGTAGCTGCTTTAACAGGCCTTGCACCTGAATCTGATGCACTGGCACACCCTAATATTTACATTCCCTTGTTTTCTATGAAGCTCTGGAAAGCACGTGTCCTTAAAATAATGTAGTTCTACTCAACTTTTGGTGATTTTATGGACATATTCATGTTGAACAGTAAAAAAGTGGTGCCACTGCCACCCTCTGAGATTTTTTTCTTTCTTAGTTTTTAATCTCCCATTCCTGGTTTATCCTGAAAATCTCTCATTCAAGTATTGGCCAAATTTAACTCTGCTAGCTTCTCAGACTAGAGGTCAACCAGGTTCCATGATAAACTCTTGATGGTACCGCACTCTGTCATAAAACCGTCTTAAGGATTACTGGAAGAACAATTACCTCAGACAAGACAAAAATATACTGTGTTTGAAAATCGTACAATTACGGTCTGCTATTTTAAATCAGAAACAACTAAGCTGGGGTACTTAAAGAGAATGTTTGAACACTGAAAATAATTTATCCAGACTCAAATATCACTGAACAATGGTTAACACATCAAAGGAAATTCATTACCAGAAATAAAATATTCAGAACTGGAAAAAATTAAGAAAAATAGTGAAAATGACTAAACTCAGATAACAACCACTGGATATATAAAGGAAACAGATATGACTACATAAATGATAACTTAGAAGTAATAGAAGAACCAGTACAAGCCAGTTCTCAAACAACCTATGATCCTACTCCACAACAAGAAAAATAAAAACAGAAGATTACAGCTTAAGCAGAATTAGCAGACAAAGATTGTCAGTACTGAAAAGTGCCCCCAAAAGTCCTGGTACTTATCATGAAAGATATGAATAAGGTGATTGCAAGGATTAAAATAACATGTATAAAACAGACCCAATCATCTTATCTATGGTATAGCAGAACAGAGTATTAAAATTAGAGTACCAAAAGTAAAGTCCTATTCAATCCCAAAGTGGAAGATCACACTGGAGGCCAAGATAAAGGAACTGAGATGAGATGCAAGTAATTTAAAAAAACATGAAAGACAAAAATTGAAGAATGAACAGATCAGGAGAAGCCTAATAAAAAAATATTGGCTTAGCACCAGAAAAATTGAAGAAGCTTTGGAAATCATAAAACAACAAATAACATTACTAGCTGGGAAAATTGAATGCTATGAGGCACGAATCATCCAATTTAAGCAAAATCTGCTATTTTAATCAGACCAGAGGTGATTCTGCAAAAGTATATTAACAGCAATAGAAATTCTGAAAATGGAAAAGCAAACAAAGAGAAAACAATCCAGTTTTAGAAAGATCTATAGAAAACTCAAAAATATTACAATAGTACAATAAAAATGCTCAATGGATAAAAGAATGTGAAGATGGAACATTTAATAATAACAACAGAAACAGTAAAAAAAATCAAGTGAAAAGGAAATGAGCAACAGATAATAGAAAGTGAAGAGATCACTGATGTTAATTAAGGAGAATGAGGAGAAGAAACTGAAATTGCTAAAGAATTGCAAGCACTGTTGGTTAATCAAGAGCTAGTTGGGAAAATCAAGGAAAAATGAAAGCAGCTGGAAGAATATGTTTGCCAAAATTTAAACAAATCAACAAGAAAACTTTGGCTAAAACATTAGAATATTAATGAAGTTGTTAACATTATTCCAACTGAAACATTGGCTCAAATGAATCAACTAATACATACCACAGCCTATACAAACACTAAAGATTTTTTGGGGGCAGGGTTAAAATACGAAGGAATTAAGTTACCAAGAAATGAAAACCTCAATGGAAAATGCAGTTGGAATTGAGGATAAATTCATAGCAATTTGAACACTTTGAAGAATTTGAAGCAGGGAACCTTGAAAAATAAGAAAATCAAAACTAATCTATGTAAGAAATACAGCCTGGAGAGGAAGGGAACCCCAAAGGCTGTAGAACAATGGCAACAAAGAGTCATGGCTTTTGCAGGGAAGATCAAGTGGTATAACAACTGAATAATTCGATTGCAGCAGTATTTGCAGTTTAGAGCAAATCAACATCCATTCTACAGAACTCTTGAAAATGGGAAAGGACCAATTTACAAATAATGAAAAACCTGACAGAGAGACTTTAAAATTTTGGAAACGTTTGTGGGAAAACAAGAAGAGTCACAGTAGAGAATGGATCAAGCAAGTTGAAAATGTGGTGGAAGTACTCCATATGGAAGACATTGGGATAACCGAGGAAACTGTATGAAGGCAATCAGAGGAGGTCAAAAACTGGAACGCTGCCGGGTTAGATGAGCTCTGTGAATTCTGGCTTAAATCATTGACAAATATACACTTGAGTTTGGCAGACTGTATGAATAAGACTTTGGAAGCACCAGGAAAAAAAGTGTCTAACAACTGGAAGGTCCTCAGTTAAGACTTGAATCATTAAGTTTCCACCAGTCTTAAAATTGTGAATTGAACTATAGATTGCACTTAATCCCATTTGTTACAGATAAAAATTTTGATATGTAAAAGCACTTTTACTGGAAAGAAGGTGGCACAGTAGTTAAAGTGCAGTATTGCAGGCTACTTCTACCGGCAACTGGTTGCCTTCAATTTGGCAGTTTGAATCTCACCAGGCTCAAGGTTCACTCAGCCTTCCATCTTTCTGAGGTCGGTAAAATGAGGACCCAGACTGTTGGGGGGCAATATGCTGACTCTGTAAACCACTTAGAGAGGGCTGTAAAATCACTGTGAAGTGGTATATAAGTATAAGTGCTATTGCTACAGTATTGCTAATAAAAAGTTGTATTGCAAAAGAAACCCTTGGAATTTTATTTCTTCTGTCAAACAGAATTAATAGACACATAGTCCCTGGCCATCTGGTCTCCTCAGCCCCCCTCCTTTTTATTTATTTTTTATTAGTTTATAATATAAAACACAAAAATACAAAAGCAAATAACAGGAAAAACAGGGGAGGGAGAAAAGTGTAAAAAAATAAGGGAAAAGGAAAGAAAAGGTGTTGACTTCCAACTAATAAGGTAATAACATCAAACCTCATCTTAAACCAGCCATTTCTATAACAAACAAATCTATCTAATCGGTAGCCTCAGCCCCTCCCCCTTGAACCAATCAGCAGGCTCTCCCATTGGCCAATGTGAGACCTCCTTTCCACCCTCAAAAAAAAAAAGTTTGTGTTTTTCTTGCTGCAATTTCATTTTGAGGCCAGGGCTTTTTTGAAACAAGTGAACATTATGCAAAAACAGCACAGAAAAGATTTTTTAAATTCTTTTTTTCATCAAAATCCCCATTTTCCCAAGCATAAATTGTAAGGACTGCTGGGTATACTAAGTAACTCTGCTAAAATGAATGCAAAGATCATATGAGTATTCATATATATTTTTCCTAACATTTTTGTATGCATCTTTGCATTTTTCCATAGAAAAGCTACATTTATTTGCTTACTTGCAATTGCTGACCAGCAAAGTAGCTACAACATCAAACCAAAGCATAAAAAGCCTCAAATACAGTAAGAGCCATAAAACCATATAGAACTGTTAGAGCCATACAGAACTGTTAATTAAAATTTACACATATAAGAAAAACAAAATAGATAAAATTAAAAAATAAAGACTTCCTAGTGACAACATTCCAAGATTAAGACACCCTGAGCCTTCTTATGACAACGTCCATACAAGGAGACAAAAGGGAAAGCTACAGTATTCAGAAATATTCTCATCATCACGAGGGCAAAGTCACATGAATTTGTGATCTGTGAAAAAAATATTATCACTGGGGTTTTGTCTTGATGCTGTACACAAGACCACAGGCATGTGAGACAAACAGTGACATAGCAATGATAGAATAGAAAATCTTGGCTGTGAGCCAGGTAGACATCCTTTATTTCCATCTGCAATACTATTCTTTCTTGAGCTGCTGTTCAGTCTTCTACAATCACTGCATTTGTAGTTAAACTGTAACATCAGAAAAAGAAAAAGAATAAAAAGAAAGTTTTATATCATTGGAAGTTGACATTTTTATTGGCCCAGGAAGGAAAGAAAGAGAGAGAAAGGAAGAGAAAGAATTCAATACTGGAGAATTCATGCAGAAACATCTGCCATGGGTCGACTTCAGAAACATCATTTTGCGGTCATTTTGAGGCCTTTGCTCATTATCCATTTTAGACTTCATTTCAGAGCTCATCCCAGTGGCCTGGGCAGCAAGATTTGTCTTCATGCCATATGCTCCTTTTGTTTTAGCAGAAGTATAACACAATAACAAATTATTCAGGTAAGTTTTCACTAGGCTGGCAATGCCAACTGCCTGCAGAATGCAAAGGATCATTACGATTCTTACTGCTTAGGTAAGCCATAGGTGACTCCTTCTCAGGAGACACGAGACATACTTGCCAAGACATGCTAAATCTACAGATACACAGAGCCAATCTAGAGAGGCAGCTTGCGTGAACACCCCGTGGGAAGATGGCAAATGAAAAAAACGGCAGCTGGTGTGCAAAAATAAACTTTTTGGCACTCAAGGCAGAAGGGTGTACTGTTGTTCCCAAGCCCTTCCAGTTCTTTTGTAAGCGGCTTCATCCCTGACCTTTGGGGTTGATGTAACCTCTAGCCGCCTCCAGACTGGAGCAGGCCTATCATTTCTCCACCTCCCTCCTACCCATCCTTTCTCAATAGGACTCTGTACCTTGTGACACAAATCATACTCCAGTCACTAGCCATAGTCGTCTTGCTGTCATTTTCAGTTCCTGCAAACTTTAACAAGAAAATGGGAAGGAGGAACGGAGCACTTAGAAAGCAAAGCAATAGCCAGCAAGAGCTGCTATCACTGGTAATGCTTAAAAAAAGAATACATAAAGGATGGCGCCTCCACTGAATGGAAACAGGATTATTTAGTTCCATAGTTCATGCATATGAAGATATTATGCGATTTCTAAAGAAGGGTTATTCCAAAATCATTGGCACTCATCTCTGACTTTTTCAAGGAATGCCAGGATCTTCAATGGACCATATGTATGCAAATCACATTATTACCATCAGGATACAATGCTAACAGTGAAGCAGTCATGTTGAGGATTATGGGTATTTGAATTACTTATACGCAACATGTTCACACCATACAAAACAGCAGCTAGGGGTGGGTGGGTGGGTGTGTCTAGCAGAAATGGCTTTGTTGAAATGATTGCTTTGTTTTGCTTTCATATTTTACAGATTTGTCTATTAGCCACTAGAATAAAAGTAGAGCAGGATACATAATATGAAAACTAATTAAATGTAATTATCCAACAGCACATTTCTTCATAAAAATTATTTAGGAACATATTCTTTTTTTTTTACAAATGTATCTGCAGAAATAAAATAGTGGTAGCGATAAAGTTTGCTAATAACCAATTATTAGATACACGAATATCATGTAGATTAGAGATTTATTATATACACTCATTATACTGGTGAGGATTTTACCCAAACCCTCTTTGCACAACATTAGCTGGATTCATAAACCAATGAAGTATGGGCATCTGTACCAGAGACAAATTCCTTGTATACTTGGCCAAATAAATGAAGTATCAAGTTTTAGGGGCCTCTGAGGGCCACAATGATTTATCTTGGAGACATGAAACTGTTTATGAAAAAATGCACAGAGGCTTAACACACCTATTTTGCAACCCTTTGGGGGCTAAACATTGCATTGTGTCACTGAATATTGGCAATTTTGGAGTTCAATCTTGGCAGCATCTAGGGATGCTTCAGGAGACAGATGCAATCCAGAGTTTGCCTGTGTCGAGCCATCCTGTGGCTGGATTTGGGTTAAGCATGCTGTGTGAACCCAGTCACTGTGTTTTAATTTTTTAACAACATGACCTAGTACAACATGCAAACACATTCACAGAAACCAGAAGTTATACCGGGAACAGAGTATTTAAACTGGTGTGTTGTTACTACAATGACAACAAATGGTGCTACATAAATTCTTCACAAGGATCAAACACAAAAGAAGAGATGAAGTAACAGCCTTGGTTGAAATTGAGCTTTGTCTTATTTAGAAAGCAAGCAGTCAGTTGTTTAAGATAGTTTGGAAAATTGTGAAAATAGATAGTTTGGCATGGTGAATATATAAAAAATATATTCAGTCCTTGCCTATTGATACATGAATTGCTTTAGGACAAAATATAATTGTAGGCTCTAGAAAGCAAAGAAGACCTGAATGGGTCTTTTTCCCCAACAGCATGCTAAATCAAGGTACCGGCTGTCATAGAGAGAAAACTAGATATATCTGCTTGTAAGCCACACAGAATTATATATGTGAGGCAGGTAGCTATATAAATTGGAATAAATAAATAAAATTAGAAAAGAATCATGCAAAAAAAAAGATAACAGTACCATGGGTACACCCAGAACAACCATTTCCTTATAGTGTTGCTATGGGAGGAGATGAAGCACTATTCTAAAAGAAATAATGTGACCTTTTATGGAATTTGTATATTAATTTAATTTAATTTAGCTTGGTTTAATGTAATTGAAGCCATACAACTTCAAAAAGACTTTGGGTGGCTTGCAATATTTAAAAAAAAAGAATACATAATTTAAATAGACATGACTGCCCAGACGAAACCACATCAATAACATCCAGAGAAACACTGACATGCTCCACAAAATACCTGAACTTGAGTTATGGGAACAGGCCTTTAAGGCTTTCTGGAATGCTTGGAGACTAAGAACCTTAGTTTTCTCTGGGAGAGGTTTCAGAAGGCAGGAGCCCTGTCAGAGAAGGTACATTTGGTTACACAAGATGACAGTATTAGTAGAGGGGTTTGAAGTACACCCACTCTGTCCAAGGTTACCAGACAGGCAGAAACAACCTGATTGTAAGTGACCCCTCTAGAATTGTTGCAGGAATTCAAATTCAATGCAATTCATGCAGTAGCAATCACACAGGTGTAACAAAGAGTACCTATCACCCTCCATTTCATGTGGAAAACCAGCTGCAGCTTCCAGATGCTATTCAAAGGCAGCCCCACATAGAGTGTATTGCAATGATCCTGTGACTCCAAATGGGGTGGACAGGAACATGGGGAAGCTGAGTGCTGCCACGTGTTTATTGGACCCGTGTCCCTCCTGGCTGGTTTATGCCATCTGGGAGGTTACACAAGGCTGGCTCCAGGCAGTAATTACTGCTTCTTTGAGTGAGGGATTCTTTCCCCCCACCTTGAAGGAGGCAGTGGTGAAGCCCCTCAAGAAGCCTGCCTTGGACCCAGCTAATTTAAACAACTTCTATCCAGTCTCCAACCTTCACTTTGTTGCGAAAGTTGTTGAGAGCGTGGTGGCTCAACAGCTCCCGGTGTTCCTGGAAGAAACCGATTACCTAGACTCGCACCAATCAGGCTTCAGGCCCGGGTACAGCATGGAGACAGCATTGGTCACGCTGGTGGATGATCTCTGGAGGGCACAGGACAGGGGTCACTCCTCTGTCCTAGTCCTGTTAGATCTCTCAGTGGCTTTTGATACCATCCATCATGGTATCCTACTGCGGCGCCTCGAGGGGTTGGGAGTGGGAGGCACTGTTTTGCAGTGGTTCTCCTATCTCTCGGGTCATATGCAGATGGTGTTGGCGGGAGGGCAGAGATTGGCCCTGAAGCCCCTCCTTTGTGGGGTGCCTCAGGGGTCAGTTCTCTCACCTCTCCTGTTCAACATCTATATGAAGCCGCTGGGCGAGATCATCCGTGGTTTTGGGGTAAGGTATCATCAGTATGCTGATGATACCCAGCTTTTTATCTACACCCCTAACCAACCCAGTGACGCCCTCGATGTGATGTCCAGGTGCCTGGAGGTGGTGCAAGTCTGGATGGGGAGGAACAGGCTCTGGCTCAACCCAGCCAAGACTGAGTGGCTGTTTGTACTGGCATCTCGAGTTATCCAGGATATTCCATCTTTGGCTATGGGGGGAGAGGTGTTGCCCCCCATAGATAGGGCTCGCAACTTGGGTGTCCTCCTGGATGCACAGCTCAGTTGGGAGTCGTGGCCAGGGGGGCATTCACCCAGGTTCGCCTGGTGCATCAGTTGCGTCCCTATCTGGATCGAGATGCCCTACGCATGGTCACTCATGCGCTCGTCACTTCCTGGCTGGACTGCTGTAATGCTCTCTACATTGGGCTGCTCTTGAGGACCACCCGGAGGCTTCAACTTGTGCAGAATGCAGCAGCATGGGTTGTGATGGGAGTATCCCGTCCTGTGCGCTCTCACAGACAGGGCCTCCTTGGGGTGCCATCGGCCAGGCAATGTTGGCTGGTGATCCCCAGGGGTAGGGCCTTCTCTGTGGGAGCATCCACCCTATGGAACTAGCTGCCCCTGGAGCTTCGGGTGGCTCCCGACCTCCGGTCCTTCCAGCAGGACCTGAAAACATGGTTGTTCCAACTTGCCGACCTGGACTGAGGATGGGGGTTGTTCCAACTTGCCAACCTGGACTGAGGATGGGGGTTTTAATTTGAATAGTATAATTTTAAATTAGATTATTGGGTTTCTTGTTTAATCTCTTTTTAAAATTGTATAGTATTTATATTTATAGTGTTTTTATGATTGTACACCACCCCGAGTCCTTCGGGAGATGGGGCGGCATAGAAATCCAATAAATCAAATCAAATCAAATCAATAGTACAATTGCGAGTAACTTGGGCATGACAGACAATCTAAAAGGCCTTCCAAATGTGGAAAGGCCACGAGTTTAAACTAATTGTGACCTGGATATACTTTGAACTATGCTTTCCATACAAACAATAGCATGGAGGAAAACTCAATTCTTACAATGTTTAGACTCACTCTTCTTGCTCTGACACATTGCTGAATTATCCATTCAGTCCTGTAAGTATTGCTTCTACTGTTTCAGACCTTTATTTCACTGATGGAAGCTATTACTTTTGTTCCCAACTGATTGCAAGTTTATTTTAATCACAGATTCCATCAGTGAAATAGAATGCATATTTTAAAAATTCCCAAAAATATTACAATTCATTCAGCAATGATCAGATTGACCTAAATAATAAAATGAGCCATTTTACATCAATGAATGTTAGTCCAGGCAAAAAACAACTCACCCAGAAAAAACTCATCAGTGGCATAATTGTGTCTACAGTCCAATATTACTAACAATTTTATTTTTAAAAAAGGAAATAAAAATTTGCAATAGGCCATGAGCGAATTTAAAAGGCACTTGATGGCAAATATGAGCTCCTATTACTGTATACCATTCTAATTTACTACTTGTTTGTAAAATTGGCGTGTTGCCCTTTAAACCTCAGTTTTCCCCCAGACAGCTCAAAGCCCACTAAAATTCTGCTAGGATATGGTCTCCATCCTAGAAGAAAAGCAAAACACAAATGTAATAATAAATAGTCTGTAAAAACAGACAATTCCAAGTAAAAAGAATATTACAGTGTAGAGAAAATATACTGCTAGCATTTCATTCCAAATCAGTATGTATTAATCTGTTATCTAAGTCTTCTTTGTAGAAGATGACCAGACTTAAATCTGACAGCCATAATATTTGAGGAAGATCTGCTTTAGCTCAGCCAGTTCTCCCCACAGGTGAAGAGCAGCGTTCTGCAGTCCTCCTAGAGGGGTTTATTTCCCAGTGGCACACTTGTGTGTGTCTGAGCTCTTTGCATGAATAGTTCTGTTTTCACTGGCAGCTTTGGCCTGGAAAGGGTAGACACCATATGCGTTGCTTCAGAATTATCAGCGGTAGTCCTGAACCTGCCGTGCACATGGAATTAAAAAATAAATCTGCACAGAAACAGCTGCAGTGTGGTTCATACAATCCAGCTTTTATAACACCACAATTTAAAATACATATTTACATTACACATTAACCTGATGCCAAAAAAGTTTGCTTCCAATTAACTGTGCTTAAGATCTCAGCATGCCAAAGTTTCTGAGAGATGCAGCCTTTAATTATTATATTAGGAATCAGGCTAAATAAAGCCCCATTAGCTGCTTACAGCTGATGTATTTTATTAAAATCATATTCTGGCCTTTCTGCAAGAGGGGCAATAAGGTTTTCCCATCCCATGTTCGTTTCCTAAACTGTCCTTTGATGTAAGCTAAGCTAAGAAATAGTAGATGATTCTATTAGTAGAGTCAACTACTTAGATTCAGAATTTTGTTCTTCCAGTCTCAATTATTCTAACCATAACATCAGGTTGGCTTCAGAAATCCAAGTACTTCAGAAATCCAAGTACAAGTACCATGTCATGTAGCTCAAGAATATATGTATGTTCATTCTATATGTTCTGCCCAAAGTTTAGCAACTTCTACTGGGTGTGGTCCTTAGCTCTCCAAAGCTGCTTCTACTGGGTGTGGGCCTTAGCTCTCCAAAGCTGCAGAATGGCCACCAGAGAAGAATGTTGGGAGAGTATCACGGGAATCACCCACTTCTGTCCCGACATGTGTTCCTATCTCACCAATGTAGGATGGAGAAACATGGAAGTACAATACATTGGCTGACTAATAATTCTTCCATCTCTAGCCTGCTGGGTGATAGGAATCCCATTTTAACACCACCTTTGGTTTATATAATTGTCAAGGACAAGGAATCAGATAAGATCTTGCTTGGCTTGTTCTCCCGTCTTTTAATTTTTAAGGTATGTGTGGAGTGTTCTTTTTTTAAATCAATGTAAAGTTTTGACAAATTATAACCACAGTGATAGAAAAAGTACTGACAGAAAGATTCACAAAAGATTATCAGGGAATTGGAGTGTTGATAAGAATTCAAGTGGAGATTGGAAAAAAGGAATGGACAGGGGGAACAAATGACTACCAACACCGCTGTGCAAAAACTTGGATGTCTTTAAAGATTGGGCTGAAGACTAAAAACTGTTGTCCTGGTGAAAGTAAAGCCTAGATAAAGTCAAGAAAGACTTCTGTTCTTGTCTTCCCTTTCTATGTACCCCTTCCAGGGCTGAGATTCAAATTTTTTAACAACTGGTTCTGTGGGTGTGGTTTAGTTGGTGGGCATGGCTTGGTGGTCATGTGACTGGCTGGGTGTGGCCAATTCAACATCACTCACATCGAGGCACGCATCTCCTCGCCTGGCCTCTCATGACTGTGGGGATACTGCAACAGTCATAAGTATGAAAAATGGTCAAAAGTCACTTTTTTCAGTGCCATTGTAACTTTGAATGGTCACTCCACACAAGCAAAGTACCAGCAAAGGAGGGGAAAAAAACTCCAGAGACGTTCCTGAGACAGAAGTCTAGTCCTGCCAAGAATGTAATAAGGGTTAACGGAGAGGCAGTTTCTGTAAGCAACACCAGAATGTTTCCTTCCTGCCTTCCTTACAGGATTAGGCCAGTAGTTTCTTCTAACAACCGGTTCTCCGAACTGCTTAGAATGTTAACCGGTTCTAGCGAATAGGTGCAAACTGGTAGAATCCCACCCCTGACCTCTTACCTTAGCCTCATTGCAGTGGTAGTATGCTAACTGGTAGTAATAAAAGCCTCCCACGATCAGCTGAGAGGAGGAAAGAAAGCCTTGGACAATCAGCTGAGAGGACAAAGAAGAGAAAAGCGCAGGACTGCCCCCCCCCAGCCACCCTTGCGCTTTTCTCTTTATTCTCTCAGCTGATTGGCACTACAGGCCTCAGTTGGTGTGAGGAAAGCTGCACGCATGCATTAGGTGCACACACATGCATGCACGATCACCTAACTGGAAGTGGAACAGGTAGGATCCCACTGCTGCCTCATTGCCATTCAATTTCCTCTCATCTTTCTCTCCTCTCTTGTTTTGGAATATGGCTTCTGTTAGTTGATATAAATATACATGTATGCATATCTGCAGATAAAATATAACAGAAGGTAGATATTGCACAGAAGTTTTGTTGACATTTTTTCTATTCCTGCAATATTTTTAAATTAGGGTCATCCTCCTTTCAGACAAACACTGTCAACACAACATATTGCTGACTGCTGCTTGGTCTTCAATATACTTACAAAAAGAATTGTGGAAACTGGATAAATAAAACAGCAAGTTAATCTACTGTTCTCCATCTCATCAACTGTTTTGGGCCTCAAAATGGAACATGTCTTGCAACTAGCTGCCCATCCACATTTTTCAAACAGAGGAGGTTATTATTTCAAGCAAAGCAAGTACAAACGTATGAAGGAACTTTAAGCTTCCTGTCATCTACCTGCTCTCCTATGGAATATGCAGAACTTGAGGTATGTAAAGGAGCCCTGAATACAAGAGCATTAGACATTCATTACCCATCAGTTACTTTTTTAAACCATGAGTTGCACAATCTCAGCACCACGTGTAGTTAGTTCTTAGAGCAGCATTCCCATAACTGAGGTCTTCTCCAAGGAATTTGGCTCACATAATAATTTGCCAAGGTTGCAGACAGGAATGATAGGAACTTAAGTCTAACTTAAGAACTTAAGTTGGTGAAATGTTTTCAGACAACTTCTATGTAACATGACATGGTTGACTTCATCGGTATTTTCAGTAACAATGATTCAGTTGTAGAGAAGTTTCCTCTCTCCTCAGTTATTACCTGGGCCTTATAAAAGTCTTATGGTTTTGCTTGGCTTCTCTTCCTAGCACTTCTTGCACAGATGCTCAGTTCTGTCCTGGCATCAAGCCTGCTTTGGTTTTGCCAGAGCATAAAATGCTTCTGCCTGCAGTGAAGGCAGAAGCAAAAGCATGGATTCACTTCACTTCAAAGCTCCAACTCGCAGTTATTTACCAACAGTTTCTAATTGCCTAATCAGGAGCAAGCCTGGGAAAGCTGGAAGCAATGAGATAACTGAAGAGCTTGTCGAGTCTCGCTGAACCACAGAAAAGAAGGGTGGAGAAAAAAATAAAAGAAATGTCTGAAAGTTTTCCAAAAGCAACAAAACAAAGGAAGGAAGAGACTGTTTTGCAATTGGCTTTTGAAAAAAAAAATCCAGGCAGAGATGGGTCAGGAGAATCTAACAACAACAAACTAGCACCCATGTGAGTGTCAGGGATCTCACTAGAGGGTCCCTGCATTATGACTTCCACAGGAATGCCAAGGGAAAAGGGCCCAGGCTTCCACCCCAAGCCAACTCGTAAGATGTCACGAAATTCAGGGTGACACAATGACTGAAATGCATGAAAAGGCAGAAAAAAAGAGTCATCAATTCATATGAGATTGTCAGTTCACACTCCATTCATATTTAAAAGGGACTGGTTCACACATTTTATCCATAACAACTTAGTTAGTTTTGGCCTAGCGAGTTGGGTATAAGCCCAGCTAATTCTGATTTATTCAAAAAATCCTGGCTAAGAAAAGCATTAGTCAGTGATGGACACACCCAACCATTGCCTGTAGGAGAAGAACACTCGGTTTACAACAGGAACTCTCCAGATGTCTCTGGGAAGCTCACAAGCGGCAATACCCCCCTTTTCCATTGCTCTCCTACTCAATTAGTAATCAACTGATTGTGGAAGTAATCTACAGCCATCTTGACTAATAGGTTGGAAAGAGAATTATCCTCTATTAATTTATCTAATCCCCTGTAATTGGCATCTGAAACTACTATCAATACAATTTATGAAAAATAATTCCTTCAATTAAATGATGCAACCCTCAGTTCTTTTTCCCAGCTAAATACATTCTCCTGCAACTTAACCTAAACTCCTTTAAAATGTGCACATCACTATTACCCTTCTGTTCTCTGTGTGACTATTCAGTGCAATGGTCCTACCCCTTTCAAGGAATCTCTGAGGTTTCCCTCCCATCTTTTTCTTTGTCCTGAAAGACCAAGTGGGAAAAAGTTCATCCTGTTCTCTGAAGGGAGATCACAGGAAACACTTCAAATTTTTTCACAGAAGAATGGCGGAACTCTTTATCATTTGATCAGGAGGAGGCATGGGTGGGAACCTGGAAATGGGGATAGACACAATGATGTTAAATCCTTTCCTGACCATTCAGCAATATGCTTGCCTACTTTTCATCAGAGCGTTAAGACTGCCAGTTCAGAAATATAATCTAACTTGTATATGGTTTGGATGCTTAGGTTGCATGGAACATAACTTGAGGTAATAAGCAATTAAAGTTTCTAAGCCAACAGGCAAGCCAAGACAATGAAAAGAAGATGCTCCAGAGCCTGTTGTAATGTGTTTGAGTGCTTTGTGTGCTTGGGTGTAACTTTTCATTAAATTATAGAAGCAAAGAATGTTTGGGTCTGAAGAGGCAAACGTGCTCTGGATCTAATATGGGTACACTTACTTTGCCATCTTTTCTGAGCTTGCACAGTAAATGCACAGGCTCAGAAAATAATATGTTTTGAGTTAAACAAGCATTAAGGAGGCAGCAACAGTGCAACCACATGTCACCAACCTTTTACCAACTCCTTAACACCTCCTGAACTCTACTTCCGTATGGAGTTGTATATTTTTTTCAAGGAACTGCCAGCTGGTAAAACAAGTGCGCCCACACCAAGTCAAAACCTCTTTCCAAGTCAGTTCTGAATACTCTGCCCTTTTGCTAATAAACTATAGGACATTTTGAAGACCTGTCACACATTTTCTAGAAGGGACAATGACTGTTTTCCTTAGTTCTCCCAAAAATATTTTTATGTTTCAATGTAAATTTTAATCCCTCCTTACCGGTATGTCATGCAACAGAGAAATGAGCCAAATATTCTTGAATATTCATCACATGGTTCCAGAAAAGCCACAAAGTATCAAAAATAATTTGGAGAAAATATAATAGAATATGAATTGTTTGCCCTATCAGTTCAGGCTACTGAGGCAGGGACTATAGCCATGATGGCGAAGCTATGACAGACGTGCCAGAAATGGCACACAGAGCCATCTCTCAGGGCATGCCAGCCATCGCCCATTGCTCTTCTGGGTTCTGGTGCATGCATGCACGCTGGCCAGCTGGTCTTTGCGCATGAAGGAACACCGGAAACCAGAAGAACAGCTCTCTCGGGGCATGCGCATCCCAGCCAGCTGGTCTTCACACGAGCAGAAGTATCAGAAACCGGAAGAGCAGCTCCCCACCGGACACAGGAAGAGCAGCTCCCCAAAGCGCATGCGTGTACTGGCCAGCTGGTCTTCCTGCATGCGGGAGTGCCACAAACTGGAAGAGCAGCTCCCCAAAACAGATGCAGACACCGGCCAGCTGGTCTTTGTGCATGCATGTGTTAGAAACCTGAGACCAGGTGGCCGACGCACATGTGCACTCCGGGAAGCTAAGCTTCCTGTTCCCAGCACTCCCCTGCACACACATTGGAGAGCTGCTCTTCTGGTTTCCAGTATGCGCATGCATGTGCTCCCGTTTCGGCACTCAGTGCAGAAAAGGTTAGCCACCACTGGACTATAATATGCTGGAGAAACAGTTTCACCAACTCTCTTCTTCCCTTCGGTTTGATTGTCCCAAGGGTGCTTATTCAAAGAGCAACTGGACTTTGTTTTTCCTTTAAGAATTTTCGCTTTTCATCCAAGAAGCTTTTTCAGTTCTGACTGAGAATCTCCATAGACCTTCAGTTTGATAGGTCTTTAAAAAAGCTGATTTTTTGCTTTAAAAAAAATAATATGTCGACAATCCCATTTTTATAATTTTACAGAAGCAACATCACTAAAGAGCTTCCAGCAGTGCTTTGAGGATCAAAATGAAAGGAGAAATCTTGTATCTCTGTCTTTACTTCTAGAAATGAAAATAAAATAGGGAGCGAAATGTAAAGAAATGGAAAATGTACCATTATCACTGGAAGGAGTTTTAGAGAAAGCTCTCTCTCTCTCTCTCTCTCTCTCTCTCTCTCTCTCTCTCTCTGTATTATAAGTCTGTTACATTTTTACATTATGCATTTAATAGCAACAGATTTAATCAACTCAAGTTGCAATCTTGTGCACCATTCCCTGACGATAACTTCTTCTGAATGTCACAGGATTCATTTCTGAATAAATACACAAAGAACTGAATTGGAAGTCATGAGCAGGGCAAAATTGCAATGGTTCCTTCTCGAGTATAGATGTGCTTTGTCGCTTGAATGTTCAAACTCTTGTGGGATCCACTTTCCAAGAGCCCAGTAAGGCACAGTGAGCCTAAGTGTTACAAAAGCTATCTCAAACTCCATGTTTTGTTCGCAGTCTCCAAATGATATGAAAACACATCTCTTCCACCATGGAGAACAGCACTGCTTTAGCCAACTCCTAAGAATATATGAATCACTCAAATACTTATCACTTGAAAACACCCATGCAATTAACAAGGCTTTTTTTCCCCCTCGTGGTATAATTATACACATTTTAATGCATTTATTACCCCTGCACTTTATACATTAAATGGTAGAGAGTCAAAAGAATAGAGACATTAGATTTTTCTGACCAAGAATTCTTGGATAATCGTGCAAACTCACTGGTGATGCTGTCTGTTAAAAAAAAAAAATTTTTTTTAAAGGGACGACAAAAAAGAAAAAAGGAGAATAAGCCAGAAGGGCTTTTATAATAAGTAGACAAAAGGCTTCTCATTTATCTGCTCTCCTTCCCATATAAAAGAAAATTAGAGCTTTTGCTATTGCAACACACACAGTTAATCAGGCATCAATAACCCCAACATTAGCATCAAGGGGTCTGAAAAATAAAACTGAACGAAGAAGAAAGTATAGTCACTGGCCTGTTCCCAAGCTTTGCGAAGGTCACTGGCTGGATTAAAAGTTCTCAAACTTTGGCTGGTGGCAAAGTGCAGCTTGTATGCCCCAACTGGGTTGCTGCTTTTTCTCAGCCTCGCTGTTAACTTGGCCAGCTGAGTGAATGTGTACAAAATAGAAAAGGGCAATTTGGTGCTGACAGCCCTCCAGGGATTTCATCTGGAAAACAAGGCAGGAAGCTGCTGGCATTGACTCTGCAGCATCCTTTTCAGTTGTATTTATGCTTCATTTTAAAAACTTTTAAAAGCATCTTCTTTAATTTTAAGACTCTTTTAAAATATCTTCTTGATGGATAGGAACGCTACCGGGGCTAGTATTTCCACTGCTCTTAGCAGACACTGTTTACCAAATGGAAGTCCAATTCCTTGTTTAGATAAGGGCATGGAGAAAGACTCCAATTCTGTTTCATAGTCACTGGAAGAGATGGAGAGAAGATGCAGCCTTTCCTCACCTACAGTCACCCAGGAATATGGGATTATTTTGCCCCTCAACAAGCCTAGATGGGCTAGCTAGAGATGAAGAAAAATGTAGTCCATATAATTTAGAACAGAATAGAATAACAGAGTTGGAAGGGACCTTGGAGGTCTTCTACCCACTGGTCAGGCAGAAAACCCTATACCATTTCAGACAAGCTTCCAGTGTTGGAGCATTTACAACTTCTGAAGGAAAGGTGTTCCACTGATTAATTGTTCTCACTGTCAGAATTTCTCCTTAGTTCTAAGTTGCTTCCCTCCTTGATTAGTTTCCATCCATTGCTTCTTGTTCTGCCTTCAGGTGCCTTGGAGAATAGCTTGACTCCCTCTTCTTTTTGGCCACTCCTGAGATATTGGAACACCGCTGTCATGTCACCTCTAGTCAGCAGTGGGATCTTACCTGTTCCACTACAGGTCCAGTAATCACACGCACGCATCTAACACGCATGCAGCTTTCCACACACCAGCTGAGGCCTGCAGCACCAATCAGCTGAGAGGATAAAGAAGAGAAAAGCGCAGGGGCAGGTGGGAGGGCCGATCCTGTACTTTTGTCTTCTTCCTCCTCTCAGCTGATCATCCTTTTTTTTCCTCCTCTCAGCTGAACCTCGGAGTTTACTACCGTTTCAGCCGAAGGAGGCTGAACCGGTAGCATACCACCACTGCCTCTAGTTCTTATTTTCATTTAAAAGGTGCTGTCTTCACAAAGTTTGAACAGATTATCAAGGTAGAACAGGAAACACTTAACTTGGATGTCTGTTGCTTTTACACAGCTACAAATCTCCTTTCTGCTCTTCTCAACTCTAGCAAACAGGTCAGCAAAAAAAAAAAGGATGAATACAAGTAGTCCTCGACTTACAACCACCATTGCTAAGCAAGGTGGTTGTTAAGTCAGTCATGCTTAATTTTAAAACCATTTTTGCCACAGCTGTTAAGTGAATCACTGCAGTTGTTAACTGAATCGTGCTGTTATTAAGCAAGTTTGGCTTCCCCCATTGACTTTGCTTGTCAAAAGCTGGCTGGGAAGGTTGCAAAAGGTAATCCCATGAGCCCAGGTTACTGTAACTGTCATAAATACATTCAGTTGCCAAGCACCCAAATTCTGATTATGTGAGTGTGAGGATGCTGTGGTGGTCATTAGCACAAGGACCAGATGTAAGCCATTTTTGTAACTTTGATCATCACTAAATGAATGGTTATAAGTCAAGGACTACCTTTATCCATTCCATTGTAGATGGCCTGACATTGTAAAACATGGGTGGGGCACAAATGTTCAGAAGAAACAGAGGATGAGGAAACTGTGAGGTGATTCATTCACGATAGGAATTTATGGCAGGAACCCAGTGTACATTTATTCAGAAGTAAACTCAACTATATAGAAAAAGTCGATTCGTGTCCAGGAAAATGTGCATAGTTTATTCCACTGTAGATGGTCTGAGAAGAACATAAGGTAAGTGCAGGACATAAATGTTCTGAATGTGGAAGTAGAAGATAAAGAAACAGTGTGAGGCGTGCTATTTTTGGAGGGTGATAGATTGGCAGTCTTTGGACCAACAGTCCAGCAGCAGACAACTCAGCGGTCAAGACATCTAATACTGAACTTTTGGTGGTCAAGAACCTTTACTTTCCAGCCACATCTGGTCTATTAATGCAAGGAGAGTGGCAGTCACTCAGGTGGCTTGGAAGAACCATTGAGATTTCTGACAGCCTACTGAGTCTTCAATGGTACACAAAGCAGTAAGGACATCATTATCCATGACAACAATGAAGTGACTCCAGATTGCCCACAGAACATTACCACCTCAACCCAACCATAGCTCCAGGGTGGGCATTACAAATGGCAATTGTCTGTTCTGCAACAATAAACCATGGCAGCCACCTTCTCTGTCTTTCCATTCCATTTAGTGCTGCTTTCACAAAGCTTCTTGAAAAACAAGTTTATAAAGTAGCAGTGGGGAACCAGTGGCCATGCAGTTGTTGGTAACTACAGCTCCCAGCTGTTCCCACCCAGCATGGTAAGTTATTTATGCAACTGATATTCCCCATTTCTCCAAAAGCTCAGGGTAACTTACAGGAGGTTCTCCTTTCATTTATCCTATCTCTGAGGCAGGGTCTGAAGGAGAGAGTGACTGGCCCATGGCTGAGGATGGATCTGAATTTCCAAGATTTTAAATACCGTACTGGTTCTCAGTGAAGAGACAATCTAGGATTGTAATTCAGTTAATATCTGAAAAGCTAAATAGTTTTGCAGCTATAAAACATTCCAAACTATCAACTTGACCTTATAACATTTTAATTATATAATCTGAATTTGCTGAACTTCATTCATTAAAATGTACAGGGGGAAACATCAAACCCTTTCCTTTAATTTGGACTGAGGTTTAACCTCTAAATTGTAGCCATTTTTTTACAATGAGAAGGGAATGGAAGCATTTTCTTGGGCAGGAATAAGGAAGAGATTGGACAGGATAGGTCTTGAGGAATTAATTAACAAAACATCAAATGTACAAGCTACTTGTTTTTAGACTAGACTCTTGATGGTTAGTTAAATTTTCTGCAGCATCTAGAATGTGATCAATTGCCTAAGGTTTGAAGGGTATGGGAATATAGATGACATAAAGAAAATTATGTCATTCAGCAAGAATCAGCCTAGAACAGAAACATCTCTTCCAAAAGTACAGACTGCTGGCACAAGGAAAGGCAGGTAAGATTATTATGATCCTTTGCACAGCCAGCCAACTTGTTTAGACCAAATTTGGCATTTTTATCCATCTATCAAGTCCTTCCCAAAGACTTTGGGATAGGCAGATGTTATTGAATAATGTTAAAGATACAGGTGCAGGTAAGCTATTCCAAGTAAAGCTGCCTTTTGCAATTGACTGGTGGTGGTTTTGTCAATGAGAGTTCAAGTGGTGGTCCAGATATTTTGGGACTGCACCCAAGGTGCCTATCACAGTTGGTATTCTCTTTGCTTTCCTTTGCCATAGTTGTTATAGTTAGTTTTACAATTTGATTTTCTGTTCACAACAATGTAAAGTCACAGGCTTTCCTTCTTTAGCTGCTGTTGGGGTAATTGGCTGACCCTAGAAAGGTTGAACAGCTGCTCTTCACAGGATGAAATTAGACAGACTCCTCTCAGTGGGTCAAAAGTAAAGTGGGTCAAAAGTGATTATTTTATGAAAAGGGAATTATACATATTTGAGGTGGACTAAATTTTCTAAATACACCTTCATTTTACAGTATTTGCCACTTCAGGATCCAATCTCCAAACTACTGATCAAACTACTCCAAACTACTTGATCAAACTACTCAACAACCAATAGCCCAATAAGTTGTGCATGTCTGCACACACAGCATCCTGTTATTTTACAAACTGCAGAAATACCACCCAAGGGGTGGCCTTGGGTGTCAGAGACAGGCCAGAGTGGAAAAAATACCATCCAGAAAGGCATTAGTAACAAATAGCTTCTTCCATATCTTTCCCACACCCATTAACACAACTGACAACAACCATTGTCTGCTCCTGGATTTATATGAAAGGTCACTTAATTCAGATTAGTAACCTATTACCTTTCTTTTCAGACAAGCTAAATAGTGGCAATGAAACAACTGCATTCCATTCATTCAAGGTATACATTGCAAAGCTGGAAATGAAGATAAAATCCTGGAGCCAGCACAAGTTGGCAATTAAGATTGTGGAGACACTAAGTCCACACTTAATCATGGAAACTCAGTGGGAGTCCTTGATCCCATAACTCTCTCTCAGCCCAAACTTTCTCAGTGGTTTTTTTTTTTTTGGGTCGGGGAAGTGGGAACTGGAGGAAGGAACGTTACAGACAATACCTTGGAAGTAAAACAAGTGTTATAAATGAATGGATGATGAATCCAATTCAATTATTTTTTATTTTATTTTTGGGAAGATGGTTTGCCAAAACAATCCAGAAAGTTGCAACCTAGAATACTTATACTACATCGCAGTCACTCCATGACTTCAATCTGGTATTTGATAGCTGATGTGCTCAATATTGAGTAAGCAACAGAATATCTACCAATTTGTGAAGGCTTCTCCAGTATGCTGTTACGTTGAGCATGCCATGTTAAAAATACTGAATGGAACTCCAATAAAAGGAAAATATCCCTTCATGGTGACAGACAGAATATAGAGATTATACAAGAATACATAGCAATAGCACTTAAACCTATATACAGCACTTACAGCACTCCCTGAGCAGTTTACAATGTCAACATATTGCCTCAACAATCTGGGCCCTCATTTTACCAACCTCATAAGGATAGAAGGCTGAGTCAACCTTGAGCCCTGTCAGGATCGAATGCCAGACTGAGGGCGGAGTTAGTCTGCAATACTGCATTCTAACCACTGCACCACCAGGGCACACTCCAATACATTTCATGACCACAACAGAATCAATTAAATCACAGGCAGTTTGGTTAAGGCATCAGGCTAAAAACTAGGAGGCTCTGAGTTCTACTCTCAGTTTGGGTATGAAAGCTGGCTGGGTGACTTTAGGCCAGTTGCTCTATCTCAGCCCAACTAATCTCAGAGGATTGTTCCGGAGAAAATAGGAGAAAGGACTTTAGGTATGTTTGCCACCTTCAATTACTTATAAAAATCAATAAAATCAGCAAAATTAATTCTATGTATTTCAAGCACTAATACTATGTCACTAATCCAATCAGAACAAACAAAGATCTTTGTATATTTGGATTCGTTTCCAAGCACGGGTTAACAACCCCAAATTCTCTGGACAATGTGGCCCAGTCAACAGAATCAATAATCAGGAAAGGAAATGGAACCTAAGGAGAAAAATATGTTGAAGGTACCATCACCTTCAAACAGTTCCCCATTTAAAGGAGCAAATGTATTTACAAAGAGGGCATTGTTTTCCTACAGCAAACAGGATGTGTGAACAACCATTTTAAGTAATGTATGTATATCTGAGAGATACATTTCACACTCTGCATACCAGGGGTGTCAAACTCAAGGCTCATGGGCTGGATTCAGCCCGTGCAGTGCTTATATCTGGCCTACAGGGTTGCCCTGGAAACAGTGAAGGACCGACCCGCAGTGTCTCTGCCAGTGAAAACCAAGCTCCGTTTTTGCTGGCAGAGGGTTGCAGGAGGTTGTTACAGCCAAAAACAGAGCTCGGGAGTCCATTTTTGCTGGCGCCACAGGCGCCCCGGACACAAATGACGTCGAGCTGACCACACACCTCTGCTGGCTCCCCCTGAAGTCAAACACAACATTGATGCAGCCCTTATTGAAATCAAGTTTGACACCCCTGCTGTACGCTGTTTGTTCATCTGGGTAACACAGTCCTCTTTTGGTGACTCGCAGAGTCTCAGAAACAAGATGGCCATGTTCAGTGGCAAACTTCTAAACACTGAAGGAAAAATTCCATCATTTATTTTACTGGAAAGAAAGCTTTCAGATTTAGAAGGCATCTAACTGGATTTACACACAAAAATTAACATGTTAAAATAACCCCAAATGAAACAAATGAGTCTTACCCCACACATACATTACATAATAGTAACCATCTCCCCCAACACTGCACTCAAAATTAGAAAAGTATCAGTGCAGTCTCTAACTGCAAAAAGACTGCCCAGCTTTATTTTTGTGGAGCTAGTATGATATATGTATGGTGAACTAATAAACTAATTACATTATTAATAAATAAGCTACTACTACTACAGAATGAAACACATGGCAGCATTCTAGGGAAAGGCACTTTGTTTGCCCCGTAAAACTAACAAGAAATGAGCTATGTAAACTGTTAGTGAAGCATGCTTGTAAAGGTAAGTTAGCAAACTAACTGCAGACCAGCAAAAGGAGTTCAACTGAAATCAAATATGCAGCTGGGGTGGCCTGAGAACTCAACACACCTTGATCCACCTTTGCTTGCTGGTGATCTCTTGTGCTAACTGGGCCAAGTCTCTTTGCTCATCTTCTTTTCTTCTTATTCTATATATATAAAGAGGTGAAATACCACTCATGCGTCATCACAAAATCTCTAGAACCGTAAAGCCTACAAACCAGTGGTGGGATTCAATTTTTTTTTACTACTGGTTCTGTGGGCGTGGCTTGGTGGGTGTGGCAGGGGAAGGACACTGTAAAATCTCCAGCCAGAGGTGGTATTTGCCGGTTCTCTGAACTACTCAAAATTTCCACTACCGGTTCTCCAGAACTGGTCAGAACCTGCTGAATACCACCTCTGCTACAAACTTGAAATTTGGCACGTGTGTTCCTCTCAGCTTCTAGGTGCTCACTAAGAAAGGATTTTTCAAAATGACCATCAGATTATTATTAACACGCTCTGATGCTAAGGAGTTCTACTCCCCCTCCCCACCTGAAAAGAAATCTGTTCCAAATGCAAAACACAAGCAGAGGAGAGGTGTTTCAGTTTTAGTTTCACAGAAGCAACCAGTTTTAGTACAGAACAGTTGAGCAAAGCCACGCCCAGGCTCCTTGCTGTCTCCTTCTTGCTTACACAGCAAATACTGATTCAGTTTCCAAACAGCCCTCAACTCTCTTACACACTGATAGGATACTAGCCAGCTGAATACTGATGGATGCTGGTAGGCAGAAGCACAATTTTTTTCCCTTATTTTCCTTCCCAAAAACTAAGGCCGGTCACATAGTTTCATAGCAAAGCATGGGTATAGAGCTAATACTATATACTACCATGACAGCATGCAGAATTATGTTGAATTTTTTTCTTCTAGGGCTGGCCAAAACATTTAATTAATGTTCTTCTTCATTTCATGCTCTGTTCAAACTGCTCACTGCATTTTCATTCCAGACTGGCAACAGGTCAGCATTGTCTACCAAATCAGTCACTTGGCTTTAGGGAATGCCCAAGAGCACAAAGCTCACTCTTCCAATATCTTGCCACCATTTCCTGCTAGCTACAAAGTGCTTATCTCTGTGCCCGGCGCCAGGGCTCAATTTCCTTGAAGGGAATGTCAATGTGTTCCAAAACACAGAAGTGTAAGAAAACCTATGTTCCTCACTGTGCATGCTTTACATGGCCCTAGACAATCAAGCAAGATAAAGTGTTATGCTTTGCTTTACAATTTTGAAGAATTATAAAACAACCTCAAGTTATCCTTTCAGATGCGCTGCAAGGATAACTGTATGTATGTATGTATGTATGTATGTATGTATGTATGTATGTATACACACACACACACACACTTTGGGGCAACTGAATTTCACAGCTACCAGGATGGTATACGCATTTCACAAAGTAATTAATGATGCTGGACCACTGTGCACACAGTGCTTTACTACAAAGGAGACTGTTAAGGATAGTGATGTAGTTAAAAACAAATTGAGCTGGATGTGACACCCATAACTGTGTTGTGCAAGAGGACTTGCACAGATTCCAGGGAGCCTATACGATATTGTGGGTCTCCTCAAGTGAAAAGCTTCCATTCAGGCAGAAATCAAAACCTGGGACTGACAAGGACAGTAAAAACATATATATAAAGATGAATGTTGGTACTGCTTTAATTTGAAATCTCCGCTTCCTCCAAACACATACGGTTCTTGTAAGATTTCTGCTACCCGTTTTCTTTCTTGCTCCAAATTTTCTTTTTGGAAAACCGGAACTGGTTGTACTGTTGGCAACAATGGAAGAGAAGAAAGGAACACCTAATAGGATAGCCTCTGTGCCCTTTTGGCTTGGATAACCACTAGGCAGCAACCAAACTAAGCTACATTCTCAGCTACATTCCTTGATTTTCCTCCCCATCCTCTGCCCCAACCTATTCCATTTCTGCTTTTAATGAGACAAAAACCCCAGCCCTGATTTTAAAAGCAAGGTTTGATTTCCAATTGCAGAAATGCAATCCAGACTCTTTTTTCCCGTGCAAAGACCATTAACGCACAGGTGGAGAAGACAAAAGAAAACAACCAAGCCTCTCCACCTTTTAGGAACAGCGAAAGTGTCACTACAGAGCACTGCTCACCTTTACTTTGCTTTACTTGAGGCATCTCTCATGACCTACTCCAAGAGCAGACAAGTTTTCAGCAGACAGAAGCCAATCTACTAACATCTATGGGAAAATGGCAGAAAATTAAAACCCAATTTCTTGGTCCTGTCACTAACATCTGATGGTTTGTTTGGCTATGAATTGCGCCTATCCATCTTAAAGCACAAAGAAAGCTTATGTCCACCTTCATTCAAGAGCAATGACTTAAGTCGTGTGTTACGAAGGCAGCAATAACTGAAAGTAAGCATGCTTAAAAAAAAAAAAAAGAAAACAGGGTAAACATATAGACATTGTTCAAATGGCAATTTCTGACCAAAAGTCTGAAAGCAGTTGGGTGCTTAAAGCACACAGGGAGGGGGGAAATGCTTATGTTGGGTTCTTGGTGTCCCAGATTTTGCTTCTCTTCTTGACATTGTATCGATAGGCTAGGTCAGCATGCTGCATCGGGAATTTAGGAAGTAGAAGTTCACACATCTTAAAGTTGTCCTGGTTGAGAAACAATGGGCAAGGTAACATCATCAGATGATCTTATCTTGCCTCCTACTGAAGAAGTAATAGGAAGAGGAGCAAACTCAAAGAATGCCAAGAATTAAACAGGTCAACACTGAACTACATATATCTCCACTATGGCAAAATGCATGGACATACATACAGACTTACAGTCAAACATGCATAGCAATGGCAAGAATCTAGACCTCTATTTACTCATAACTTGGCAAGGTACTCTTGTTATAATTGGTAATGCTCAAGTATCTGAGGGGTGATATAACAGGATTTAACAGCAAAGCTTTCACGAACATTTCAAAATCTGAGATGGAACAACAAATTAAGCAATCTAATCGGCAAAGTAACCATTGTATACTATACTTCTTTTCAAGAAAATAAAATCAATGGAACTTGTTTTGTCAATTAGAGGAAAACTTCAGTTTGCTTTATACTGATATCCTTCATTAACTATATCTAGCCATAGTTTGCTTAACCATGTCGACTGAATAAACTAGAACTTTCTAGGTTCACAGAACATGCCCAACCATTCACCATGGCTTATGAACCACAAGAATTTAGTTCACTGCAGCAAACAAACTACAAAAATCTATGGCACAGGTTGGGAAAGGCTGCTAGTTGACTAACAATAGCTTTCCCAATGTCTTGGGCAAATGTCCTTCCAAATATTGCTTTTTGTAGTTTGAAAATCTCTGAAACTAAAATTAAGATTTCGTGCATGGCATAAATGTGGCCTAAAGAATAGCTATATATCTTCCCCTAAATAACTAGAAATCTTGTTACCATTGTAATGAAACGTTCAGAAGTCCCCAAATTAATGGTACTAAGCATGGAAGATAACTGTGCATACAAGTATACAAACAAACAAGATACAAGAATCCATTGAGGTGTGGAAGAGAGTAAAATGGATATTTTGTCTAGCATCCCTAAAATCCATACCAGCACATCACATACAAAATATCCAGAAATCCAACTGAAAGACAAGGGCCACAATCTGGCTATTATTTTATGAAATCTACCACACACACAGCACACACCTCTATTTTCCCTAATAGGCAACTTACAGAATGACATCAAGAAAACAAAGATCCAGAATGGGAGGCAATGGATTGCCAACCTAGCATTCCTCCCAATGTCTCTGTTATGCGATCACGTATTTTGGATCCAAACGTTCTTCCCACCCACACAGACTTAACATTGTCTCAGCGCTGCTAGCACTGTAATTTACTAATATAAAGCAAGTTGAACTATGCAAACAAAGTCTGAACCAAAAGATTTTTTTTAAAGAAAAATAAATGCCTCTTTTCTTTATAGCCTACTTTAATTATCTCTGCCACCGCATGCAAAGTGGGTTGGTTTTTTTGGTTTATTTGGTCTGCCTAATTTTGTTTGACTTCCCCGCTCTGCACAATTTGGTCACCAGTATCTCGAAAGGGAGATACTGAGTCATTCATTTTACCCCCTGACTACATACAAAAGACCTTGAGATTGTTCAGGAAGCAATCAGACATTAATACTGAGAGAAACGGTATTTTCGAACAAATAATCTTTGAGGCAGTCAACAGCTTTTGCTCATCCCGTACTCCCCTCCCTTTGTAAATCCAGAGGTATAATTTCTATTCTACTGTTTCCTAATAAATCTTACAGATTCCATCTCAAATGGAAGGAAAAGTGCTTCCTAAAACACTTCTTAAATCTAAACTTTTCTTCTCCAAACATACCAAAAAGGTTTTTTAAAAAAAAAAACTGACTGCAGACTACAATAGAGTGGAAAAGGGATCCAGTTTTTCATTTCTGCCTTATCCTTAATTAGATTTATTCTCCTACTTCTAATCACATGTAAATTCTGTTTTGATCCTCCTTATCTTAAATCGCTACTATCAGAGCAGGTGAGTATAGACATCCAAGTCCAGTCCCAAACATGTCTCCTCTAGATCAAGTTCTGAGTCCAATGGGACTGAATCTCAAGAATGTATGTACAAAACTACAGGCTAAATCAATATGTATAAACACACTGCCAAGATTATCAAAACATTAAGTGGATAAAAGGGGATAACTAGTGTATACAAGCATGGGAGGAGGAAGGATTTTTCAAAAAAAAAATCTTTATTACTTGGATTCAGCTTGCACCTGAATGTCCAAATGTGCTAGAGACTCACATTTGCCATAAACACGGATGCTAGATTCACACGCACTTTCACGCACATGCATACCCAGAGACACAATCAATGACTCTAGGAAAGCTAGTCTAAAAAAAACGCAAGCAAGCTGCTAATTTTGCTACACGGGATAGTAATGGGCTTTTTTAAAAAAAAAAATCAAATGCTCTTTGGATACAGCATAGAGGGTTCATGGTAGTTTACAACCTCCCGTTCTTGTTTATTGTGAAGGCTTATACATATGCATTATGAACAACACCTACACGCCTACACACACAGTTGCACTCATTCACTGAACAGAGCTCAGATTTCTCATCTGTGCTAGAAGGCTTACTCTGGGGTGGCAACACATCAGAGCCTTCATTTAAACTGCACCATAATCAGCAAGAATTCATGAATGAGCAACCTCTTAGAATGGTGCTGTGTGTATAGGTGTGCATTTTCCGGGCATTCAGAAGCCTGCTGAATTCTTGTGGCACAAATCTGTGTGCATGTTTATGTGTGTGTAACTAGTTGGGACTAGACCTCAGCGAAAGGGGTAGAACTACTGACCCTCACCAAACTCCTTGGTGCAGTAACCGTCAAGGAAGCCCCCACCCAGTTGCCAAGGGAGGCACAGCTAAGGCCACCGGGCTGCTGTTGGCTGGAGAGTATGGCTCCAGCCGGTTGTTAAGGAAGCTGACCAGCAGACAGCTAAAGGCAGCTTCCCTCCCGGAAGACAACGGGGAAGCAGTTTTCCCCATTGGGAGAATGGTAAAGTGGGACCACCATTCATGCGTCCCACATCGGGATGCCATCTATTCTGGTGGGGAGCCCCTATTTCCAACTTCAGCGGGAGGGAGAGAAAGAGGGGGGCTTCCATTAAGGGGGGGGTCATCCAGGGCTTTTCTCTCTCTCTCTCTCTCTCTCTCTCTCTCTCCCGATTAAGTTCCTAAACTCCAGGGACCTAAAGGAGTGAATTAGGGACGGGCGAGGCAGGCTGGAGTCAAGAGATAGAGAACTGGCCCCAAATTGGACCATGGGGTGGGGGAGGGGAAGAGGGAAGGGAACGGGCAAACGGAGGTCTTTTAAGACTGCAGTGAATTGCGGCCGCTGCTCTTTCCGGGGATACCTTCCTTCTGCACGATTTCGCCGGGGCTCTCTTTGCCTGCACCGTCTCCTTTTCTTCCCTCCCACCCCCACCCCCTCACGCCCCCCCTCCCAGAAAAAAAATCTCGGCAGCTAAACTTTTCACCTCTCCCGAGACCGACGTCGCCGGTGGAAATGACACGACAATCTTCGGCGGCTTCGTTCTGCCGGCAAGAAAGGCGGCTTGTGGATGGCTGCCTGGCTGGGTGAGGGGAGTTGAATCACTTTCGCACTGCGAAGCGACTCCAGACCTCGCCTCCGCCCCCCCTCCTCCAGACCTCGCTTTTGGTCAGTCAGTCTAGGAAGACCGCGTCTTCCCAAAGCCAGATTCTCTTTTGAAAAGCCTCCGGCTAAGAAGCGGGGCGCCATCCGGCTTTGCAGAGAACCTCCTGCAAAAAAAAAGCCGCCGGTCCTCCTTTCCTCTCCTTTCTTTTCCTCTCCTCTCCCCCACACAACAACTTCACAGCAGAACAAGCCGCAAACAGGCGCAGCAAATTGCCCCGAAAAATAATTTACAAGCGCACGGCAAACGCAGAAACGAGCGGTGGGGGGCAACCGAAGTGCCACGCTGCATCCCCCCCACAGCCACGCACTCACCTCGCTATCTCTTGTCCTAGCTCAGGCTCTGCTGCAGTTCCTCCTCACCCCCCACCCCACCCCACGCGCGCGCACACACACACATACACACCTTCGGCGAATTCCTGCCTACCTTTCCTCCCTTCCGAGGCTCGGTGTTGCCAGGGAGGAGTTCTCGCCTCCCGGTAAAAGACACATTTCGCCCCGAGCGACACACAGCCGACAAACGCGTTAGAGCATTTGCAGCCCTTTCAGAAAAAGCTAGGCTCCGCTTTCCCCGCAACGTCCGCGCCGCTTTCCCTTCCGCGCCGCGCTTAGCTGTGACAACCCCACGCGGCATTCCATTCCAGGGTTTTCCATTTCGCGTCTTTCCCTCACGCCGCCGCCGCCGCCAACTACTATGCTACACACGCCCTTTTTGTCCATTCCAAAGGCTGCCGGTTTCCTCTTTGGGCACTTTTTTAATTGCAAACGCTCCACACGTCTCATTGTCAACTCTTCCCGCACCCAGCCAGCCAGCCAGTCCTGCCTGCCTGCCTGCCAGCCACGTTTTTCAGGCAAGCAACTGAAAGCCAGTTTTCTCCCGAAGCCCGATTTTCACCCCTGCGAAATCTTTTTCAATCGGGCAAAACGCCCCTTTCTCCTTCGCCACCCATCCCATTCCATTCCACGCTGGTGTGTGTGTGTGTGTGTGTGTGTCACGCGCTCTCCCTAATTTACGATTTTCCTCAACACACACGCAGCACAAACACCCCCCCCCCAAATAACAGCAGTGTAGCGGCGACCGATTCCCACCCAGTCAAACAATCTAGTAAACTCCGCTGTGGCTCCCGCAGGCGAGAGCCGTAAAGAAATAAATTAAATAAATAAACCACGGAAGCGGTCTCGCCGCGTGCCGGGGCTGCAGAGCTCTCCCGGCATAAGCCGCGCGGGCTTTCCCCCACCCCCACGAGCGAAGAAAGCCTCGCAATCCCCGGGTTTGCGCCGCGACTCGCTACCTCACCGTCGCCCTGGCTAAATGAGACGCCCCCTCGCTACGGGGAGCAACTATGAGGGGGAAATACACCGCGATGCGCTTCATTCCACACACACACACACATGCACACCCCCACCCCGCTCCACAAAATTGTACGCACGCCTGACAATCCGACAAATATTACAAACCGGATCCTCGGAGGAGCTAAAGAAGGAAAGTTCGAGGGGGTGACTTACAGTTTGCCTCGGTGCTCGGTTCGAACGAGCCAGCCATCATCATTTACATTCCACGCCAAGCAGCCCCACACGCTGCAACTCGGGGCTCGGAGCCTCCTTGGCCGTGTCGCTGCTGCTGCTGCTGCTGCCGCCGTTGCCGCCGCCGCCGCTGCTGCCCAGCATGAAGGGAATGGTAGGGAATGGAATGCAGCGCGGGGCTCCAATGGAACTCCAGCCTCGCTCTGACTTCCCGGGGAGGCAGACTGAGACACACATTCAAAGGGCTGCTGCTAGTCACAGTTCTTCTCGGCTTTCGCCTCTAGGGGGCGTTTAGATCTGCCCGTATCCGCGCACGAGAGGAGAGAAGAGACTGAAGAACGGGAGAAGGGAGGCCCCAGATGCCACGAGAGGCTGGCGCCTTCTTAAAAAGGCAACGCCACCAAGCCTAGCCCTTAAAGCGGTCATGCCCGCCTAGGTAAAAGAAGAACCGGGGAGGCGAGGGCCGGGCGAAGTGGGGGGGGGGACCGGAGAGAAAGGGTGCAGAATTCCGAACACGCGCTTATCGCAATTTAGGACTTTCCAGTCTCTCCTTAGTAAGAAGAAGTGGGACTGCGCGCCCGCTGTTTAAAAAAGGAGGCGATCCAGAACCCCATGTAAATAAATCCCGCCGAATGTCATGCATAGAACTTTGAGACAAGGCTGGTCAGAAAACAGCCAAAATAAAGGCGACTGCAACTGTTTTTAGTTTAAAAAAAACAAACAAGTGCGGCATAAAGCTGAGAACTGAATTCCAAAAAAAAAAACCACCGCTTTTTCGCTCAATACGGAACTGATTTTTAAAATGGCTCTTTTCTGTGTTTTATTCCGCATTAATAAGATGCTCGGAGTGATGTATTCCCTTGAAAAGACGCTTGGAGCAGGAATTACATGTATTTAATTTTATTTATTTATTTCCAAGATTTATTAGTGGGTTGGTATCTAATAGCTCTCAGTGTGGCATACAATAAAAACAGAAATAAAATCCGGAATCCATATAAATCAAATGAAAAACAGGCTAAGAAAACAATCTGTTAAAAGCAGCAATTAGTTATCATAAGCACACAGGATAATTCTGTGCATGTTTACTAAGAAGCAAATTATATTGAGTCCAATGGCAATTATTCCGTGTGCGCAGAATTGCAGTTGGTTTCGTTTTGCAAAGCAATTATGTTGCAGAATCGTTGGTTTTGTTAAAAACCAAACAAACTTTCACTCTGGGTGCAACTCTTGTATCAAATCCCTCCATCATAAGGCAGGGAAGCCTGCATTCCAGCTGCCTCCAGCAGCCATTCTTTATAATATGGTACACACCTGGGGCTTCTTCCTTTACCCTTCCCCTCCCCCCACAATAAATCATTAAGCCATCTCCCATTGATTTTTATAAAACCAAACTAGGCTGAGATCCAAAGCACGTTTCCTGGGAAGCAAATTCTGTTGAAATGGGATTTTCTTCTCTTTAGAACCAGGACATAAAAGAGCAAGGGTCAAAGAGAAGCAATTAATCTTGCAAGTTCTGGTATTTCAAAAATGCAAATGTTTTTGTAATGCTCATATTTTCCATTAATACAGAATAATCTCTTTCTATGCAAGCTTACAGCACCAACAACAGGTAGGAGTCGGAAGCTTTTCATTGGCACCAAACTAGGAAAATACGTTAAAAATAAGTATTGTATTGCACTTTATGCATGTATATACAATATAGGGCAGCATGTACTCAGAAAAAAGCCTGCAACTAGTGTGACAGCAACCAGTGTGACAGGGAGGTGTAATGTGTCCTAAGTAACACAGCATATATGCAACAAAAATTATATTTGTGAAAATACCCTTCCTCTCCAAAGCGGTGCCTTCTAGATATGCTGGATAGATTCTTTAGTTGATGTGAATTATGAAAGTTAATGTAAGATGCATAATAGGTGCCAGTTTGACCAGTTATTTTTCTTCTGTGAAGTCAGGAACCTAAAATATGTATTGACCTAGAAATATGGAAAGCAGTGGACATTGTATTCTGCCTCTGGGTTACTGTATATAGTAAATGGCAAACTTTAGAAGCCATCTCCTCCTGGGCTGAACTTCCAAGTTCCTTTCCCACATGGTTGTAAAGACTGTATGGCCATGGTGAATTGATCTGTCTGAATTGGAACAGATAGAGGAAAGGGTCTCTTATTATAGATATACTGATTCTGGCAGGTTAAACTACAGGTTTATCACAATTGTTCTGCTTCTCTTGTTATAATACTACCCCATGAATTTTAATATTCTAAAAACGACAAAAAAATCTACAGTCTCAAAAACATTCTAAATCTATATTCCTCCCCCCCATCTTCTCAGTTCAGAGGAAAAGATTCCTCCCAAGAATTGATATTCAACAGCTATGATTTTATAAAATGTCTAATGGATGTTGGGAACTTACTGAACCTGAGAGTCACTCAAACGTTATTAGAGGATGAGTGATCAGGTTGTTTAACTCTCCACTTGATGCCAACAGATATCAAAGCCAAAAAAAACTTATCGCATTTCATTTCAGCTCCTTCACTGTATGAATCAAGTATGAATCATCCATTCCTATAGAAGGAGATTTGTCCCAGAGTTGCCCCAATTAAATGGTCTTCCGGTATTATTGGGGGGAGGGGTATTAAGAGGGTGGCCACAGCTACTGTTCCATAATTGCCAGTCATCTGGGCCAAGCTTTTAGGGAAAAACTACTCCAATTGCTCTGCAGTACCCTGGTGACCAATGCCTTCCAGGGTAGGGAGATTAATATTAACCATCCACATTGTTCTAATAAATGTCTGTCCATCTGAATCTTTAAAAAGAAAAATGTAGTAGCCCATGCTAATTCTTACTTGTGCTGTCATCTCCATTATCTGTTATTTTCATTTGAGTTTTTTTACTGTTTGTTTTATTTTACTCTCCTTGTGGCAGTTAGATTCATATCTGATATTTTGGTTCTTAACAGTGCCTCTGAGATTATTAACCTTTCTACCTGTGTTCACATTCTTTACTGTAATAGCTTTCTATGCAGATTTTATGATGCTAAGATACTACTTATCATCAAGATTACTAGTTCCCTTCACAAAGTCCAATACCCAACCCGGTTAAACACATTCCACCTCCATAAGAATAGCAGACCAAGGTCAGAGATGTTGGGTTCAAATCTCCATTTAACCATGGTGACGTCTCGTGGATGTCTGTTTCTCAGCCTCACACACTTCAAAGTGTTGAGAGTATCACAAATGGGGAGTGGAACCTAAGTAACATCTTGAGCTTCTTGGATTTTTCTTCTTCTTAAAAAATGTGGGTGCGAGTGTGAGATGGAAGCTAAGCTACAAACATGTTCTAGAGCTCTTTCCAAATTTGCACAGAGATGTTGTCCGTCTCACCAGATCCAGCCAAAGTTTGCATTGTCAGCTTGAGCAGCTGCCATTTTATACCCTCAATCCGTTTCTATATTGGGCATAAGGAGAAGGGAAACATGGCTGCTCACTCTTGTCTATTTGGCAAATGGATGTGGAACTTTTATGTTTCAGAGCAACCCTTTCACAATGTTTCAGCAGGACTATGGTCACTTAACAAAGAGATAACATTGTAAGTAGAAAATCATAAATGCCATAAGAAAGATTGATTACCAATTTCACTTTATTATTTCTCCTTTAAAACTGCGTTCTGTGCTGGCCACTTTTATCATCTATGTTCTTTTCCCTCCCTCTTCTTTCTTCCCTTTTCTTATTATTTCAGAATAGTTGTTTCTATTGATAGGCAATCCTTCTTGGATTGGTCAGTCATTCCTTTTCCTCTGGGCCTTCCCAGTTCTGTTTTATCTGCTAAGGGAAATTAATTTGTCTTTATCTCTGTTTATTAATCTGCACCCTGGCATTACAAGGTCTGTTATCTCTTGAAAGGATGGGAGGAGGAATCCCATATAATCAGGAAGCAGCAAGGACTTTTAGAATCCTGATGTGGCAACACAAACTCTTTTCCAAGAGTTAAAATAAATACTCAAGAAAAAGTTAAGAATGTCAGAGGAAATTTATTGCATGTCATACGATTGCATGCAAGGTTCTGACACTTCAAAAAGAAAAAAAGCAAGGAATTTCAAGTGGAAAAATAGCAGTGAAGGAATTGGGGGTGCTGGAATAGGGAAGGCTTTAATCTTATCTGCTGGCTCCTCTTCCAATCATAATCACCTCTCAAACAGCTTTCACCCTGTGGATGCAAAGAGCATGTTAGCCCCTAACAACCACTAAAATCAGGGTTATTTAAAGCTTTGAACCAAGCAAAACAGTTGAGCTGACATAATAGGCTAATATCCTAAGCCATAATGAGCATATGGTTTATTTAGTAGTCACTGGGTAAGCAAGCTATTCCTGGAGAGAATCTATCCATTTAGTTACTAAGAGTCAAGCCCAATTTGATAGCATACAATGAATCAAACTATGGCTTAGTAGACTATATGAGACCAAACACAAAGAAAGCTTAGTTGAATTTCTGAGTAAAACTGCGATTGCAACAAAATAGTTTTCAACAGTATAACTGAACAATGTCCTATAAGCATCCTGGTTGAAGGACAAGATGTTGATACTCTTGATGTATTATAAGAATCTAGGAAAATAGTTGGCAGCTATTTAAAAATGTATGCAAGAGGCTTCATGATCAGTTCTGATGTTTCCATGGATGGATGGATGGATGGATGGATGGATGGATGGATGGATGGATGGATGGACAGATGGACCAAATCATCAACAACATACCCACTTTGGCCCATTTTGCCATGACAACATTGGAAATGCTTCCTTTCTCCATCTATGCAACAGATGCCCACATTTCCTGAGATTAAGAGGAACCTCCAATAAAAACAATTACAGTATTGACAGATACCACCTTTAATTAAATGTATTATGAAATCTATAGCTCTGGGTTATACCAACCCTTCCTGCTGCAAATGTGATTGTAAAATAGCAAAGGAGGGGCACGGATGGTTCAGGATAAAAAGAAAAGCAAATTATGCATTCAAGGGAAGCAAACCAGAAGAATCACCAAGAACTGCAAAAGCTGGTTTTTAGCTATCATAAACGGCATTCATTAGCTCAACAATCAAACGAATGCATAGCCGTTAATTTTAGGAAATATCTCCAGTTTTTAACTGTATTTCAGGAGTGTTTTACAATCCAGGGGAGGTTGCCTCTCCTGTTATCTAACAGGCCAGACATGTATTTCTCAGGAGTTCTCCAATTCTGTTTCAGAAGTTGTTCTCCTAGTCTGAGTACTACGGTAATATCAACCAAAGAGAAGCAATAGGCATTGCAGATCAAGCTCTCTCTTTTTTTTTACTTGTTGCTTTGTTGTCTGATGGTGATCAGTGTCATATTAGCAATGCAGTGGTCATATAGATTAGAGACATACGTGTCAAAAAACCTCTTGCTTACAATGATTTATAATAGTACTATTGTTCATATACCTAGTTAGTTAGATCTCTGGACTACTTAAATATCAGGACCAGATAGGAGTTGCCATCCAGGTTTGCAGGCTAAACAAGATTCTTCTAAAAATATGAAAAACTAAATGACTTTAATTCTAAATCACCTTCAAGTATAGAACTATATATCTTGCTAAAACTATTTATTTCACTTTCACCTTCCACCCTATACCTGTCTATCAAGATAACAAACATTTCTAAACATGTCTGAGTTGCAGCTGTGATCTTCAGAACCAGATTAAACAACTCAGGAATTCAGTCCTGTATGTACCAGTGGAAAAATAAGCCCCATTGAATTCAATGGGTAACGGAGTAGAGAGCCTTTTTTTTGAAGAAGAAGAAAATGATTATGTTCAATTTACTGATGCACTCACATAAGGAGTCCAAAGGACAAGCATTGAAGCCCCACTCACCCCCCAAACGATAATAGAAAATACATTTCACCAGTATGTTAGATTTTACCAGAAGAGATTGCAGTTATAGTTCCAGCAACAATTGTAGGAATATATGGCATTTGTGCACACACCCTTAGCTTTTTGGCTGTGAAATACAGGAGAGAAGGAGACTGCTCCTTTGCCATCGCTGAATTTTTCTCATAACTGACGCCTCTATCCCATTAGACTCACAGATTTAAAAAGTGAAATTATGATTCAATTTCCAAATGTGCCCGTGTTTACACGTGTGTGTGTCCGTGTAGACACACATACAAAGCAGCTGCTCAAAAAGCTGAGAGATCTGTCAACACTTGCAAGAAAACCTGGCACTGTTTAGAACCCAGGCCAAATTCCCATCATTTCAGCAGATACAGCCATCCTAAAAGGAAGTCCTGATCCCCTGCCCTCCCCTTTAGTGTATCGGCCTGAAGAGGCAGAATTTAATACCTGCCTGATTGTAGCAGCTCTGAAGAGACCTGATTGAACATGTCCTCATTTCAGGTGAGTGTGTGTGTGTGTGCTTTTTCTCACTCTGTCTTTGGGCTCATTGCTTATTTGTGTATAGATTACGGCGCCTACCCTTAAAAGCTTTTAAGACAGAGGAGAAAAGAACAAATGAACCAATTCCAACTAAAAAAAAAAATAGACAGCATTAGGTTACCTTTCCATCACTCATTATTTTTCTTTTCTCCCCCTCCCGTTTCATTTCCAAAGGCTAAATTTAGTGAATACTTTTCACATTAAAAACTTGTCAGGTATTCATGTCGAAAGAGGCTTCTGGTTTGGTCTCTTGGGAGAGTTCCTGAGAAAGAAAGCTCTTAAAGTATAACGGAGAAGGAAGGGAAAGATTTTCACAATTCCTTTTCCACTCTTTATAAATTCAACTTTCTGGATCTATTAAAGAGAAAGAGACACCTTGGCCTCATTCTCTGGTTACCAGGCTGTCTCGTTGGCATAATTTAACAAGTGCTTCCCACGCTGGGCATGATGTCTGGGTGGGTATCCTCCCCTCCCTCACCCCACTACTACTGCAGGCATCAATAACAACAATGTAGTGTGTGTGTGTGTGTGTGTGTGTGTGTGTGTATGCGCGCACACACACACACTTATGTGTGCTTGCATGCAAAAATGGTAGAAGGTTGAGAGCCAGGCAAGTGGAGTAAATGCAGGGAAGATGAAGCGATGGGTGTGTTTAAACATTCTCAGACAAAAGACACTGCAATTCGTATAAAGATCATTGTGTTTCTCAAGCAGTTTGTACAACCAGGCATTTGACTCTAGAAAGCAGTTCAAATGTGATATATCTTCAGTGGAAGGCGGGGAAGGTAGAATTGGAAAAGGTGTAGGAGAGTAAAAACAGGATGATTTATTTCATTTGTAGCTGCATCCCAGCCATCACCTGCAGCTCACTGTTTCAAGTAAGAATGCAAAAAGGCTATTTTTCTAACTGTGTGATTCCCTGCGGGCTTTGGTAATGCCAAGTCAGATGGGGAGGAAAATCTTTCCCTGGACCATTGTTCTGATCAGTTCATTCTTCCAAATGTTGGTATGCAGAATGATGCAGCAAAGGAAAGTTACATTGGTAATGTCCTGAAAGCCAGGAGTGAGAATGGCCAGTACATTTCATAGACCCCACTTGAGTCTGTTTGTTTAATTAACATCTGTGGGCCCCCAATTATTATTCTCTTTTATTTTTTTGGTGTGTGTTTTATTTTTATTCATAAACATTTTGAATGCAGTGTATTGTCAGGGTATATAATTTACAAAAAAATCAAAAAGAATACAAGCGGAGATATTGACATGCATACTGTTAACAGTAATAGTAGTGTAATTCAATCATTTTAACTAAGTTAAAATGATTTACTTTATTTATAGTTCTATAAATTATATCAACTTGTTTGTAATTATAAACCCTCTTATATATTTAATTCATACATAACAATAGACTTTCTTCACCTATTTTCTACCTCTTATCTCTAACCACTCATAAAACCTGTTCCATGTTAAGTAATATTCTGTGTCTTCTTTGTCCTTTATTTTTAATGTCAATCTATCCATCTCTGCACAATCTAGTTATCTTCCAAATTACATCCTCATCAGATGGGGTGTTCACATTTTCCCAATATTGTGCAAATACAGTCCTTGGTGCTGTCAATACATGCAAAACTAGATATACAGTCCCTTTTATCATAACCCTCAGGTATTATACCCAACAAAAATATTTTGGTTATTCTTCTGATTGCAAACTCAGAAGGAAGAGGTAAATGAGGAAGAGCCCTATCCTGGCCATGAGACTTACAAACAGGCTGTTGGAAAAGTGGGGTGAATTAAGACCCTGATTCACCAGACCACTAACCAAGTAGGATAGTTTGTTGATCAGATTTATTGTGGTATAAAGCCAAACTTTGCAGAATACCCCCTTTTAGTTTAGTTTAATTTACTTTATTGTCACCTCACAACAAAATTAAATGCCATTAGTTACACACTCTCCATCAAATTCACATAGTTTTCCTTCCAAATACCTGTATGTCTAGAATTGTAGTTTTTCAACTTCACCGCTAGAGAAGATAACATACAGATATTGACTTGCGGCCAATACTGTATTGTAGCATTTCAGAAGACAGAAATAGTTTCAGGCAAACAGACAAAGCAAACTAACTGATGCAATGTTTTAATGGGATGCGAGTTAGTGACCTGGGGTGGCATCCCTGGACACTTGCCGAGCGTTAACAGGCAGTCTGGATAAGCAAACTGAATTCAGTGACCTTAGAACTTGGCAAATGATACTTGGTTCAGAGCAAAAGAGTTTCAGTAAATCAAAAGCAATGGAGCAGTGCAGCAGCTAAGATCACATGCTGTATTAATCCATAGTGCGGTTTCTTTATATTTGACATAGTGGGTTGTATTAACAAGTCATCGTGGTTGATAAACCATAGTTTATTGCTTAACATGTTATGTGAACTAAGTGGATGGTGGCTTATTTAACAAAATATCATTAAGCAAGCCATGGGTTAGGATGATATATGAATCTCACCACTTCATACATTTGTTCACTTTACTGTAGATCAGACAACAGGAAATAGTGATAGAAGAGCAGCAAGGTGAGATGGAAACAAGTGGTGGAAGTGGAAAGTCTGGACAGCAGCATGGCAGGAATCGGGAAGGTAAAGGGAGTAAGTAATGATGCAGATGAATCCATAGGAAGGCAAAGAGATGGGCCTGGTTATCTTCCTGCTTCTAGAGCACGAGTGTCAAACTCATGATGTTTGCCGTCATGTGATGTTTCGTGACATTTTGTAATGTCATTGCCAAACTGAAGTTCAGATGATGAAGGAGGAAGTTGGGGACTGGGTAGCAACCCAATCTTATAAAATTAAAGCTCAGTGCTATTAAAATAATGGATCCATTTCTTCAAGACCTGACTGAAATAATTGCTTATGGATCTTTGCTGTATGATGTACAGTTCTGACAATTCTAAGTAATCACAGTATACATGCAGATATTTGCAACTCACCAGTTTGCTTCCAGATGCAATTCTGAGAGCCCAACAAGACAAGATAGACAAAACCAAGAAACCAGTGCCATCATCATGACTACATCATGACTATTTTTATTGTAGCAGTATAGTAGCAGATTAGTATTCTAAATGTACTCCCGCCCTCACTTTTATCTTCATGGGAACTAATCTGAAGTGTGTTCTCTATTGATTCCAGGTAACGATTATGACCAGTAAAGTCCTACATGGCATAGAGACAAGTTATTTGAGGGAACAGCTGTCTCCTCAGGTGTTTGCCCAGCCAATTCCTACTGACAGGATTGGTCTGCTCTAGGTTTCTTTCACTGAACTTTTTATTTATTCCCCATTTATTCATACCTATTTCCTGTATTTATACTCATGTTTATTCTTATAAGTATTATCTTGTAAGTGATTGACAAAATAAATAAAATAAACTAGCAGAACCCAAGAAACATGCCTTCTCTACCATAGCACCTCCCCTAGACTGAGATTCCCATTGAGATCTGGATGACTGTTGGCATTCTGAAAAGCCATAAAATTCTCCCAGGCCCTGAGCTAGGATTGATGATTGCCCCTTTGTTGAGTTAATTGTTGGTGAGAACTTTTGGGGTTTGCTGGGTCAACCATTTTGCTCTCCTTTTCTATGGTTCTATTGTTCGTTTGCCTCTATTATATGTTGTTAATGTTTTCTTGGTGTATTGTGATCTGTCCATAGTTATGTGACATTGGGTGGCATCAACTTCAAACAACTTCAACATTGGGCTCCAGAAGTAGTATCCATGGGTTGTTTGGTAACCAGAATATCATTACACGATGTTGCTGCATAAGAAAGTCCATCAAACCATTTATTTTGGAATGAACAAAAAAAATGCATTTAGTTGCCATGCAGCATGAAAACAGGGCTCTAAGTGTGGTTCCTGAGTGATCTTTGGTTTTGGGGAGGGAATGAATTCTTAGTGGGATTCCTTAAACTTGTTACTCCAGTACTAGAGTTACATGCCTATAAAATCCCATTTATCATTATCATTTTCCTGAAGCTCCTGGACCTACTACTCCTTCATCTCATTTTCCTAAGCCTGCAGACCATGAAAAGAGTACAAAGGAACAGCATCCTCTCCCCAGTTGCAAGGAGGAAGAGGAGCATTGACACAATCTGCACTAAGTCCCCATCCAAATCTGCAGCAGGCACTGAATGTGGTACCTATTTAAAGATACTACCTTTGTCCAGAATAAACTATATTATGCTATTAAAATATTATCGCCTGTGAAGCGGTGAAGGGAAAAAGAAATTCTGGAAAAATATAGGGCGGTCAGCTTCTACAATGAATATTCTACTTCATATATAAATGTTGCATCTTTCTTAGTCCCCTCATCTAGAGTGTCACATGAACGCATGTCTTTTGGTGACCAACCTTAAAAACCTGTCTGGGAATTCCAGATATGTTCTAGCTTCAGATCCTCCCTTCTGCCACGCCTGGTCAAGGAATTATTTGTTTTCAGAAAGTACATTCAAGAGAGGATTAGAAACCGAGGCAACCAACCACTAAAGATCAGCAAATACGCATACTGGAAAATTCCTTTCAGGTTGAATGTGTGGGAAACTGTTGTTACCCTCAAGACACTTTTCCATCCCAGATGCAACTTGCCTTCCATGCTTAAGAATTAAGCTGAATACTCAAGATACAAGGACCTTAGCAATGGATGAGCTCTTACTCTATTCAATTCTCCAAAATAAAAGGCTTTTTGCCTCTCTCCATACTTCTTCCATTAAACTGCATTTTCCTTTGAGTTGATTGCAAATAATTCCTTGGACACTCCCATGTTGTTTTCTTGGCAACAACAGAGACAATGTTTGCCAATGCCTTCTGGTTTCTCTTTTAAATTTTGCAATCTACTGTACAGTCTATATAAGTCTAAATGTGAACCAGGTCCAGGCAAGGTCAGCCAGGTAGTGCTACCTGTTGAGCTACCTCATCGTATACTTCTTTAAGATCTTTAATGATTGAGAGACTGTCCAGCTTGTCCCTTAAACAGTAAAAGAGGGAAACTATAGCTCTATTCCAACAGCAAAAATAAATGTAGGCTGAGTTTTTTACATAATTTATCTGCACAAATAGTTCATAGCAACCTATCTGGATATCCCAGGTTTCTAAATAAAAGTTATATTTCTAGTGCACTATTGCAATTGTGACATGATGCCATCTCAAGTCTTCACTTCATTTTTATATTTTGGATTTATTTTATATTTATCTTAACTTTATTTTTGTTAAATAATTTGACATATGTATGGATACTATGATACTTAAAAAAAAGTAAAGACAAACTGAAACTGCTTAATGATCTTGGAACAGAAAGAGACAGATAACGAATACCAGATTGCTTTTTCTGTGATGTGAAGACAGTCAATTTATGGGTGCAATAAAGGACATTGTTTTTGTTAAAAGGTGCCAATATCAGTAGAAAGGAAGTCTGCTTTGAAGAGCCAGAATGTAGAGCACCAGATCAGCATATATTCAGTTACCCCATGTTATCAGATCCTTCTTGTCAGTAATAAAGGTCATGTTATACTGTAATTTAAACTCTTCTATGAAGTCCTTTGTATCTTTTCCAAACGGTCTAGAGTTAGACCCTGTAATCTTGTAGGCTTTGTGATCCTCTTCTCTATTCCTTTAGCATGGGGTCCAGGCAGCACTGTGGTTGTGCATGCCAATAAAAGATACTGTTTTCTCTTCTTTGCATTCTTTCTGAAGGTAAGCTCTTTTGCACTTTTATAACTTCAGAATTTGTAGATTAATATCCCACAATCTGATGTCTTCTAGATTATAACTCTCTGGCAGTTCAGAAAACATGCTGTGTTCAAGGATGTTTCGATTGATTGATTGATTGATTGATTGATTGATTGACTGATTATGTGCCATCAGGTTGATGTCAACTTGTACTAACTACATGCATATACTTTTCCAATTCCCAACCCTACCCTTCAGGTCTTCCAACAATGCATGTATTACCACTATAATTAAGTCCATTCACCTTGTTGTAGGTCAGAATCTTCCTGTCCTTCTTTCCTTCCATCCTCCTTCCTCAATATTATAATTTATCGAGAGAGCTAGCTCTCTCGATAAATTATAACAACATGATGTATCCAAATAACATAATGGGTCCAAAATATAATAATTTGAGCAAGAGAAAATTCTGGATTGATTCATGTTAGGATTAATTTATTTTCTTGTCCACTGATGGCATGCTCAAAGTCTTTCCCAACATTAATATTGAAAGCATCAATGCTGTTTCTATCCTGTTTCTTCAGAGTTCAACTTTTGCTTCCATAAAATTCCCAGGGAAAATCTTGTCTGTGTGAGTCTGATCTCTGTAGGGAGAGACACATCCTGATATCTGAATATCTTTTACAAATGCTTCATTGCTACTCTGTCAGATGCTATGTTCTTCAGCATACTTCTTGATTGCTGGTCACTTTACTGTTGACAGTTGGTCCTGAAAGACACAAGCTTTCTACCACTTCAATATCTTTATTGGCAGTTCTAAGGCTGGTTTCTGTATCTGTTGGCATTCGTTTGGCCTTCTTTGTATTTAACTTTAATCACATTTTTTTACAATGGTCCTTGACTTTCATTACAAGAAGTTCCAGACCATTTGCATTTTCAGCTATCATAAACCTCAGCATAACGCAATCTATATGTACATACCCAGGAAGCCTGGATTAGGAGAATATGGGTGGAGTTTTAATATTCTTCTGTTTCTTGGTTTTCAGTGGACCATTTTCACATTAATCATTAACAACATCTTTTATTCATTCTACAACTCCTCTGGTTCTTATGAAAGAGGTTCCAAACTTCAAAGTGATTCCTGATGCTTTCCTTGAAAATAATACATCAATTTGATTTTGTGTACCCCATCTGGTGGTGTCCAAGTTTAGAGATGTTGTTAAGATTGTTAGCAACAACAAAATCATTGGTTGGAAGATAATAATTCATTCTGTTGCTTCATTTCTATTTCTTATCCCATACAGTCCAACTACATTTTTCTCCTTAATATTTCTGACTTGGAGTATTCCACTCTCCAAACACAAACAACACATTCTGCTTGCATGTTTTTTATTCCAGATTGAGCTTGACCGTAAAACTTGTCAGCCTCCTTTTTTTTCACCACATCAGTGATTGGAGCGTGAACTTGAACAATTTTAAGATTAAAGGGTTGCCCACAAAGTCTAATTGATGTTACTCGGTCACTGACTGCATTGTGCATTATCTTTGTTACATCCTTCCTGGCTGTGAAAGCAATCCCATCCCTTCTCTGTTTTGTGTTCTGAGTAGTAAACAGTATGATATTCTGACTGAAGTGTCCAATCCCAGTCCATCTCAATTCACTGATGCCTAAGATGTCATCATGTAGTTCAGGGGTGTCAAACTCAAAGCCTGGGGCTGGATTTGGCCTGTGGGATGCTTAGATCTGGCCCATGGGGCTGCCCTGAAAACAGCAAAGGACAGGCCCACTGTGCCACTGCCAGCAAAAACTGACCAGCCCTCCTGAGCTCCATTTTCACTGGCAGAGGGTTGCAGGAAACTGTCATGGCCAAAAACAGAGCTCAGGAGCCCATTTTCATTGGCAGAGCTCTTGGGCCACCACAAGAGTCCCCGACACAAGTGATGTCAAGCTGGCCACACTCACCCTGGCCCCCGAGGTCAAACACAACCCTGATGCAGCCCTCAATTAAATCGAGTTTGACACCCCTGATGTAGTTGATTCATTTCATCTTTCACTGTGATGAGCTTTCCTACGGTCATGCTTCTTTCGTTCCATGTTCCCCATGTAATCTTTCTTCGCAGGCTTGAATTTTCTTTTCCTTTGCATGGCAGTATCAGCAACTAGAGAACCCAAAGGCTGTACTCTAGCTGCATCATAAACACCATTAGTAATTTGAAAGATCCTCAGTTCTTCCTCAGTAGCATATTGAATGCCATCTGACCTGAGGGCCACTTCATTTAACACTACATCGTCAATCATTTTATCTCATACATTAGGGTCTTGGGGCACAATAGAGTGGTTTACCGTTGCCTTCTTCTGCAGTATGAAATGATGCCTTTGCTCTTGTCGCAAAAGTGGTAGTCTGCCTGCAGCATCTCCCTATATCACTACAACCTGATATAAATGCCTGTTTGCTGTAATTGGCAGCTGGGATGACTTTCATGCCTTGGGTGACCCTATTGGAAGTATACATTCTTGTCATAAAACTAGGATGCATTTCTCTCATCCCTCCCAGGAACATCTGCACCACAGTAGGGCAGCATAGTCAAGGATGATGATTTTTTTCATCATCATCCTATCATATATATTTTTTAAACATCATCTATGTTAAAGGGGATTTTAGCATATAATTCAAGACAGCAAACATACCTAGCATTCATTTTTCTGTTCTCCCAACAACAACACCCCTGGGAGGTGGATTGAAATGACAGCAGTGACTGGCCCATAGGAACTCAGCTGACTTTCATGCCTAAAAGAGGCTAAAATTCACAGTCTCTCAGTTTCTAGGAGAATTTAATCCAAACTTCATCTGGAGAACAACAGATTGGAAAAAGAATGCTTCTTTTCTGCCATCAGTCCACTATTAAAGTCCCTCCAGGTCTTAGCATCTTGTATACTATGGAAAAAATGTTGACTTTCTGTACCTAACTATACTTTGAATTGCAGTAATGGCTTTTGACAGAGGCCCATATGGATTCTAAATGTATTCCATTATGTTTCTTTAAAATCTACCCATTTACCAGTTTTCAAGCTGAGGCGAGAGTCTTCGATCCCTTTTCATTCCTTTTCATTCTTTTTTCATTGATTTGAGGCATCTCAGATCAATATAATCAGTTACGGTCCAGCTCTTCCATATACCCAAGACAGTTGGTATAAAAAGAAAGCCCCAAATGAAGGCAATATCCATTCCTGTTTGTTTCTGGCTGGAATAGTAGGAGCGGGAAGGTGCTTTTGCGAATCTGTTTATGTGTTGAAGCCCAAGTTCTTTGTTAGGTAAAAGCAGTTACCATTCTTCATATCTCCATTCAGCTGAGTCTCTGTTCTGATCACTCAAAAAAAAGAACAACAACTCAAGCTTCGTAATAAGCAATGCTGAAAAATAGAAAATGATTGGGAGTTGAAAGGACATGATCTGAAATTTGAGTTACATGGTTATTTATGGTACAATAAAGCAAAGGTCAATGCAGATTTTAAAAACCATCTTGTTAGATGTGCCATATTGAGAATGTGGAATAGATACATAAAGCTAGGTTGTGTTCCAAAATACCTTTGTGGTTCTTAACACAAGAAGCATATTATAGAAGGGAAATGATAGCTAAACAAATGGTTAAGTTATGGTGACTTACTGGAATTTTCTCAGATAATGTAAAATGAAATCAAGAGAAGATTTGACATTAGAAGGATATTCTTGATTTTCTACATACAATTGCTAGACAGATTTAAAATAGATAAAATTGTTTTGTTTTAAAGAGTGTAAGACTGAATTTGAAACAGAATTGCATACTAACGATGAACAATTTAATCATTAACAATTTAAAATTGTTAAGTTTGCATGAAGAGACAGACGCGGAGTGCTTCAAGCTCTTTGTTTATTAGTGACTACAGCTCAGAACGAACCCACTTTGGCTGGGCTGCGGCTGCTACTTATAGCCAGCAGCCACAGTTGCCAGCCAATCAGAGTGCAGGGTTTTCCCACACTTTTTAAACCAATCATTTCTTTTGCTGTAATTTGAAACAAAATAATGAACAGTGGAAAGACCTGATACTACCCACAATGGAGGAATGGATGGTGAAGATGATAGAACTTGCTGATAAGGTTAAATTTGTTTTGAGAAAAGACATTAACTTAGGTTTCAAGCTGAATGGGAAACCCCCTCTGAATTTTTTGTGTGAAACAGAAAATAATGAATGTATTAAGGGGCGTGCATAAGTGCACCATCGTGCCTCCCGTCCCTGTCCTATTGTCCCCATCTATTTGTACCATTTCCTGTATTCTTACTCATGTTTATACTTATACCTATTGTCTTGTAAGCGATTGACAAATCAAATATGGTTTTGATGACTAGAAAGAATAGTAAGAAGTGAAGGCGAAAGTTTATGTTGTAACTGTAGAGCAAGAGGTTATTTTATATTTATAGCTACTTCTGTATATTTTTTCTTCCTTTTTCCTTTAGACCTTTGGCTTTATCCCCTTATTTATTTATTTCTAAACATTAATTCCTGTTAGTTTTTAATTTTCTTTGTTTGAAACTCTAATAAAGTTATTATAAAAAGATCAAAAATTAACCTTCGTTTGTTTTAAAGAAAATTTCCAAGTATTTTTGTTTTTGTTTTTTAAATGAAATTGTTCTGAAGAATTAGAACAGCTCAAGGCTTGGACATGCTTTACGATATAGCGTGCCCTGCATTGGATTCAGATTATTGGAGACCCTATTGTAAGCCAAGGTGTTTGTTGGATACAGAGGATCCCTTTGCTAAAAGTTGAAGTCCCTTTCTGAATAAAGCAGTTCTCTTTTCTCAGCAATACGGTACTTTTATTTTTATTCTAGAAAGCTTTTTCTGGCTCTGCCTTGTATGAATACTTAAAAAAAAGAGTCCTGCCCTTCTGCCTTCATTTTGGTTGCAACTAAATTAACTTAAGAGCATCAAGGTTCATTGAAGTGCATTATGCTATTTCCCCCCACCTTCCCCTTTTAAGTGTCAGCACGAACCACTTATGCTTTTGTAAGCAGTATTGCAAAGAATGCTTTGTTTGAAAATTTCGCCAAAGAAAGATGGTGGGCAATTTTTCCTCCACATCCTCGTATTACCTCCCTGTTGGCACTCCCCAGATCATTATCATATACGCCCATAGACAGAGAAAAATGCAGAGTCAATCCTTCTTATAGGAATATTCATTAATACATTTTCTTTGCAATCAAGTATTCATTTCTGTACTTTTTTTCCCTAAAAACAAGCTGCATTTTCTAACATTTTGATCACTGTACTGGATCTTCCTTTTTCCCCACTTTCGTCTATGAAGTTCTTTTTGATCCAGACTTGTTTTCTTCGGTTCCAAGCTCTTGGAGATGGCTTCTGCTTCTGAACAACCATTCTTATTTCCTGCATATGTACCATCCTCCTTTGGTAATGAAGATTGTCCATTACATTTTGCCAGGCACTTTCTTGCAAGAATTGTACTAGCTGATGGACAGCACTTGGGATTCACCTTGAACATCTACTTTGTGAAGTTCATAGCTATAGTCTGATGAAAGTGGATCGTAGTATCCTTTATATTTCTTAAGTGCAAGATGTTTCCAAATCTTAGCCCGAAATGGATGTTTTAAGGTGGACAGCTCATATAAAACACATTCCAGAGACCAAATATCACTTCTATTGCTGTGTGGCATCTTCTCCTAAATTTCTGGAGGCGTATAGTAAGGGTTTCCTACAAATGAACAAATGTATGCCATGGGGCACTTAAGAAGAACTGCAGATTCAAAGTCTTCCAGTTTCATTTTCCCATTTTGTGTGAGAAATACATTCTCTCATTTGATCTCTCTGTACAATATACATTTCTTATAAATATAATTTACACCCAAACACATTTGTGCCAACCCTTTAAGTATCATATTTTCAGGAAACAATTTCTCCTTCTGAAATTTAATATTTTCCTTAGAAATTCTGTTTATATAGAACCAAAGATCAAAAAAGAGTACAGTCACCATGTGCTTTACTGCTTAACAGGAAACTTTACTTAAAGAACATAGAGTATATACTTTAGATCCAAACCTGTAAACACTGCCATCTACTAGCTGAATACTACTGCAATTGTTGCACAAAAATACATTCTAATAATGTATTCCAACACTTTTGTAGGAGATCTCTGCCATCACAATAGTCCATCACGATATGCGAAAGTCCATCAGCTTCAAAAGAGACTGCATATATCACAATATTTGGATGAATCGTTTTAGCCAATATGATAGATTCATTCCAGGTCTTTTCTATATTGAAAACAGACTTGGGACATTTTATCTCTTTCATTGCGTATTTCTGGCTTGTGCTTTTATTATGGACTAAGAGGACTCTATCAAATGATCCTTCTCCAAGTACCATTAGTACATTGTAATTCTCCATGATAATCAAAATGCTTTAATTTTTGCAGGTGTCTTCAGAAAGCTGACAGGTTCAATATTTCCTTTCACAATTACCTTCTTTTCCCCAATATTAGGAAATTTAAAACTTTGCTTAATTTTTATTTATTTTACTTAGGAAAATTGAGTGCAGTTTTCCTTCAGGAATAGTATTCCTTAGAGCTCAAGTTTTATTCCTTACTCTTTAGTCAGAGAAGTCAGGAAGTCAGAGAAGCACGTTCTAGTTTAAAAAAAAACATCAAGAAGTGTTCCCACAATTTGTGGGAATCAATCTTAAAGGCAGCAGTTACAGAACATCAGGAAAATGAAATTTTTGCCGTGAAAGTTTGTTGGAATTTCTCCCAAATAAAGTTTCCAAAATAAAATATAAATACATGCTTTAAAAAAAAACCAAGACAACAAAAATCAATACAATAAGAGAACCGCTAAGAATATTGCATGTTCTCAAGGGAGAGGACATAATATTTTCCCTGCACTTTTATTAGCGATAGCTGAAATGTGACAATGCAGCTACAGCAAAAATAGGCAGCTGTATCTCCTCAGCCTATTGTTAAGAATAGGAACTCCCTCTCTCTATCAGTAAAAGCTGGCACAAGAAAACATTCTCAGATTTTGAATTAAGGGAGGTCAGCCCATTCAGACTGACACTTTCATCTTAATAATCCTGCACCTGGTCCTGCTAGGTAAGATCTCCTAGCAATTCCTGATGGCTGTAGGTGCTCTGCTGTTTTGTTGGCAACAGTGTGAAAGTATCTTCCCATTGCCTTCTTCCTAAAACTTTTTCCTACTTTGCAATCTTGGGATTTTTGAGCTTCTCTGTTCAAAGATAAATAGGACTCCAGGCCTCCTTAGCTTTTTCAATGTCACCCAAATTAATTTTGCTCCTACTAGATTAACTTGAAACACACACACACACACAGAAGCCATACAATACTCTGGAGAAATCCAAATGCATATGCACAAGCCTCTGATGCAGGGGTGTCAAACTCACGTCATCACAGTGGCATCACGTGATGTATCGGGACTTTTTTTCCCTTTCACTAAACTAGGCATGGGCATGGCCAGTATGTGTGCATCCAGCCCACAGGCTGGGAATTTGACAGCCCTTATCTAATGGATGGATTGAGGAGAAGAAACATATTGGGTGGAATGCTACCCTAATCAATGTGCACAATGGACCTTTAAACTAAAACCACTGCTTTTTCAATAATCACATTTGTGCAGTTACTAGCTTCATTATGCATTACTTTGCTAATTCATTCTCCATTGTGAACCAGGGGAGTATTTTATTTGAGGATAACTGAGGCACAACATGTACTTTGGAACTATCAGATGATAAAAGCGAGGACCTATACAGATTCTTCATAGAGAACACTTACAGTGTGATACTTTAAAATGTAAACATAAGAACTGCTGTCATAGGTAAAGCCAGGATATCTAGCATTATGTTTCCACCAGTAGATTGGTCAGTTAGATGCCTTTGAAAGTTCACCAGCATAACACAAATATCATGGCCAGTTGTTTCTAGGATCTCATACTTAGAAATCTACTGCATTTGATAATGGAGGTTGGCTTGTGTTTTGACAGCTAATACAGCCAATTTACCCACTTTCCTTTTACAAAAAGAATTTTGGCAGAAGTCATATTCCATAGGAATGATTTTTTCACCTTAGGAATGGATTGTATTCACCTATACACCACCATCTGTACTATTTGAATTTGAGCCCAGTTGATACATCCATGCAAACATACAGTATATTACAAGAGAGAAATAATTTGGATTTCTTTTCCACTGCAGCAGCTGTTTCGTACTTGTATAAATCTGTGTGTAGGATCAGAATAACCTCCGATTTATCGAGAATTTAATATTGCACAATTTTTGACATAAAGAATTGGCAAGAACCCAGCCAAGTCATTAAAATCGAGCAGCTTTCATTGAAAGTGAGAGAGAAAGAAAAATACAGATAAGTGTGTCCTTCTGACCTAATTCTTTTTTTTTCTTCTCTGCCACTATTCCAGTCTAAATGATCATGATTTTCTTCCAGTGAGATAGTAAGGCAGTTACAGATAGACTGGAAAACAAAAGAATATCCTTATACTGTATATCAGAGTAAATTTGTCCCTGTTTTTCTTCCTGGGAAAACTTATCTTTAATAATTTGGAAATATAGATAGAACCTCAATTGAGCCCAAAATTTCTGTTATTAAGAGAGACAGTTGTTAAGTGAGCCTTGCCCCATTTTACAGCCTTTCTTCCCACGGCTGTTCCGTGAATCACTGCAGTTATTAAGTTAGCAACATGGTTGTTAAGTGAATCTGGCTTCCCCATTGACTTTGCTTGTCAGAAAGTCACAAAAGGTGATCATATGACCCTGGGGCACTGCAATGGTCATAAATATGAATCAGTTGCTAAGCATCCAAATTCTGATCACGTGATCATGGGGATACTGCAAAGGTCGTAAGTGTGAGAAATAGTCATAATTCACTTTTTCCACTGCTGTTGTAACTTCAAATTTCCAATCGCCCTGTTCGCTCTCATAGGAGGGGCCTCCTTGGGGTGCCGTCGGTCAGGCATTGTCGGCTGGTGGTCCCCAGGGCTAGGGCCTTCTCTGTGGGAGCACCTGCCCTTTGGAATCAGCTCCCCGTGGATCTCTGTTTGGCCCCTGACCTCCGCTCCTTCTGCCGGGACCTGAAGACTTGGTTGTTTCAACGGGCTGGCCTGGAATGACCCGGGGGGGGGTTGGGTTTTAATTTTTAACTGTATTCGGCTTGTTTATTTGTTTAATTCTTTTTATTGTAAATTTTCTCTGTTTTAATGTTCGCTGCCCTGAGTCCTTAGGGAGTAGGGCGGCATACAAGTCGAATAAATAAATAAATGGTCACTGAATGAACTGTTGTAAGTCGAGAACTACCTGTACATGAATAAGACTTCAATTGGCATTACTAGGGGTTGAACCTGAATCGACAGAAGCTGTAATGCAGCCTTCTCCACCAGGTATGTTGGCATTACAATTCCCAGCAGACTGATTGGGAATATCTGGAGGAGATTTGGTACAGCAGAAGGCTGCCCCATCACTATTGTGGACTCTGAAAGTATCCGAAAGTTTTCTCATTTTATTTCCTGATCTTCCCTCAAGAACTCAGCAGTTGTTCCTGACATCCTTCTGTCGAACTCGGGCAGCATGGGGTGAAATTAAGATCCACAACAAAAAGAAACGTTTTCCTGCAGAAATCACAATTACAAATCTAGGGAAAATGTACCGCTCAGGGACACAAGACTGTCTGTGCTTATGCCTAGGATATGTTTTCAGTATCAGCATAAATTCCTTCAGTTCATTAATGGAATTGGAGAGTAGCTTCAAATATTGGAGTGCTTGATTTGGACTGCGCATATTTTGTGCAGTCATTCTTCATAAGTTCAATTTGTACGTATGTCAATTAATCTGTTGTGTGAACTCATGGGTTATCATGCAATATCTCAGGGGCTGCCACAAAGAAGAGAGAGTCAAGCTATTCTCCAGGGCACCTGAGGACAGGACAAGAAGGGCCTGGTGGCTCAGGCTGTTAAATGCCTGCATTCAAGTTCCAGCTGCCTACAATTACTGTAGGCTCGAATCCCACCAGGCTCAAGGTTGACTCAGCCTTCCATCCTCTCGGGGTAGGTAAATTGAGGACCCAAGATTGTTGGGGCATATTAGCTGACTTTGTAAAAATGCCGCTTAGTAATAAGCAGGCATATACAATGGAAGGAAGGCTATTGCTGAGCACACTGGGTTGCATCCCAAAAATTGTAAGCTGCCCTGAGTCTTCGGAGAAGGGTGGCATATAAATGTAATTAAAAAAAAAAGAAGAAGCAATAGATGGAAACTAATCAAGGGGAGAAGCAACTTAGAACTAAGGAGAAATTTCCTGACAGTGAGAACAATCAACCACTTGCCTCCAGAAGTTGTAAATGCTGCAACACTGGAAGTTTTTAAGAAGAGATTGGATAACCATTTATCTGAAGTGGTGTAGGCTTTCCTGCCTAGATGGGTGTGGGTGGACTAGAAGACCTCCATGGTGCCTTCCAAGTCTTGTTATTCTATTTCTATTTCATGTTAGGGAAAGCATGCAGAATATGTGCACCCAATGAGTAACCTCCTTGATTCTGTTTAGAGCAGGGGTCTCCAACCATGGCAACTTTAAACCTGGTGGACTTCTGGGAGTTGAAGTCCTCCAGGCTTAAGGGTGCCAAGGTTGGAGACCCCTGGTTTAGAGGGTTTTATCAACATTACAGGATGTTTAAAACAAGGAAGAAGCATTTCTAGGTCAAGTAGAGCACATCCAGGCTGCCTTTTAGTGTCGGTGTTTCTAATTTCATTTATTCAGCATCAGCATCCCGATGAGCCTTTTTTTTCTTTCTCCCATTAATACCACTGTTCTGGCATTTTGGATGTGCAAAGAATCTTGTCACATAGTTCCAGAGCTCTGCACTATCTACTGCAAGCTGCCTTTCATTTTCAACAGCTCAGGGCTGACGGAATGGCTTCTCCTTTTCGCCTGCTGTGCTTATGTTCCTTGAAATGTGGAATTTTCTATTAGAGCCCTTAGTGGGCAGTCTGTGATATTGTTAATTACATCAGGAGAGTTTTGTGTTTTCCCCATGCTGGTTCATAAAACAAGAGGATTGTTCAAGAATTTGCAGTTCATACTGAAGGTAAGGAGAAGAGTCAAGAGAATACAGTGGGTCAGGAAAAGCTTCTGGACTTGATTTGACTGAATACTGGCATAGGGTTTTCCACATACTAGGTGGATAGATTTTGTTCCCTCAAAGCAAGTGTGTTTAATATCATTGGTGTTTAAGATTGGATAGAGCATTTGGTGCTTTAATCTGAGGCACACTTAAAGATAAAATTGCTTCTTATCAGGGAGGGATAGGACTGTCTCATTTTCCATGGAGTCCAAATAATGCAAGTTCCAGTAGAATTTAAAAAAAAAAGAAATATTGCTAATACCAGCAAGATATACAAACAAAAAAGCTATGAATATATCTTGGGGGAAAATTGTTTCTTTTCTTGTATGTGTATTATATCAAGTAACTTCAAATTTTCCCCTGAGTGAAAAAGATCAGAAATCTTCTTTTAAAATAACACCTGATTTTGTTATGTTATATATTCCTGTCTGATACTTTCAAACTATTGTATAATATTAGCATCTCGCCCTTCTTAACAATGCACAATATCAGTTTCCCTTCCCTGCTGAGAATAAAGGAATAGGCAAAACTAAATGGATCAGAAACCAAAGCAAAAATTACCAAATGTATCTGGTATGTATGCTGTATGTCTTATGCACTAATTATTTTTGTAAATAAATCTTCATTCTGACAGAGCCATATGACTTCTGGGTGCGAAATCTCAGGGACAATAGAGCTAGAGGAGATGGGATTAAATATATTAACATAGCCAGAACCTGTGACTTATTTTAGCTTTGACAGCAAATTTAATTAGGAGGAAACATACTGATCTTCTACATCCTGGGGCCTTTATGAAAAATAGATGCACTCACTTTGTCACCCCAATCCAGTTTCTTTATTCAAAGAGATGAATTTCAGAGAAACCACTTCCTACATATATAAATTGCAAAAGGAATAGAAGATATTTACTTCCTTACCAAAGCCCATATATTGCTGCAGTAGAATGGAGATCAGAAAGAACTGCTAGTAAGAACTCCCTAAAGCTTAATATAAGACAAATAAATCATTCTTAAGCCTCTACTGTCCATGTTGCTGCCATGATAGCCCTATACTTTATAAAACTGCTTCTTCCCCATTTTGTTAGGATAAGTTGCTTGAGTACTAGCTAGATACATGTGTATCTGTTGGGAGAGCTTGATATTATCAGAGAATTATATGAAAAATGGGAGTAAACTGTATTATTGGTAGAAATTGGGAACAATTAGAATCCTGTAGGAGTTACATAATTTAGTAACATTTCTATTGGCTGCAATGCTGCTGATGTAAGCTATTCCAAGCACTACATTTTCAGGAAGTAAACTGATTCAGTGATGACTTTGCTAATGGTTCAATACAACACTGGACAGATTAAAGGATAAAGATAGGAACTACATCTCAAGGCATAGTATCATCTATAGAATTTATAGGCTGGAACACTTGGAATGATTTCAATTTGCTTTGAATTCCAGGGTGAAAGAAAAATAGATTATTATATAAATATACAGATAAATGAGAGATGAGTCCTTAATACATCTGCATGTGTTGTATTTCCCTGAAGGCAACAAAGTGTGTGCCACAAGGAGAAAGTAAACACATCATGGCAAAGAAGCACAGGAGGGCAGGAATTGGGTAGTAAATGCCTGTTTAATCTTTCAGGATGGTCACACCACTGCTCTGCCTTCCTATCTGTCCCCTTGAAAAAAAGATAAAGCAAAAGAGTAAAAGAAATTTCTTGTCAGGGTAGGCAGAGAAAGTGGAGATAAGATACAGTCAGTCGTCCTGCCACAGTTGTTCTGAGGCAAACAGAAGCAGTTGCATTTATGACATCGAATGATATAAAATAACAGATAACAGATAATCAGAGTTGGAAGGGACCTTGTAGGTCATCTAGTCCAACCCTCCACCCAAGTGGGAGACCCTACACCATTTCTGACAAATGGCAGTCCTATCTCTTCTTGAAAGCCTCAAGTGATGGCACTCCCACAACTTCCGAGGGCAAGGTGTTCCATTGATCGATTGTTCTCACTGTCAGAAAGTTTCTCCTTATTTCCAGGTTAAATCTCTCCTTGTTCAGTTTCCATCCATTATTCCTTATATGGCCTACAGGCACTTTAGAAAATAGATTGACCCCCTTCCTCTGTGTGGCAGCCCCTCAAATATTGGAAGACCGCTATTATGTCTCCCCTGGTCCTTCTCTTTACTAGACTAGTGAAGCCCAGTTCCTGTAACTGTTCTTTGTATGTTTTAGTCTCCAGTCCCCTAATCATCCTGGTTGCTCTTCTCTGTACTTTTTCTAGAGTCTCAACATCTTTTTTATAATGTGGTGAACAAAACTAGATTTTTTTAAAAATTAGATTTATATGCCGCCCTTCTCCAAAGACTCAGGGTGGCTTACAATTTTTTGGGATACAACCCAGTGTGCTCAGCAATAGCCTTCATTCCATTGTATATGCCTGCTTATTACTAAGCGGCATTTTTACAAAGTCAGCTTATTGCCCCCAGCAATCTTGGGTCCTCAATTTACCTACCCTGAGAGGATGGAAGGCTGAGTCAACCTTGAGCCTGGTGGGATTCAAGCCTACAGTAATTGTAGGCAGCTGGAACTTAAATGCAGGCATTTAACAGCCTGAGCCACCAAGGCCCAGTACCAGATGCAGTACTCTAGGTGTACTAAAGCTTTATAGAGTGGTATTAGTACCTCCCTTGATCTTGATTGTATCCCTCTGTTAATACAACTTAGGATTGCATTAGCTTTTTTGGCTGCTGCTGCACACTGCTGGCTCATATTTAGCTGGTTGTCCACTAAAACTCCAAGATCCCTCTCACAGTTACTGCTGTTGAGCCTGGTTTCACCCAGTATATATGTATACTTTTGGTTTTTCTTGCCTAAGTGTAGGACTTTACTTTTCTCTACATTGAATTTCATTTTGTTAGATAGGGCCCAGTGTTCAAGTCTGCCTAGATCCATCTGGATCTTGAGCTTATCTTCTTGGGTGTTAGCTATTCCTGCCAGCTTAGTATCATCTGCAAATTTGGTAAGTTCTCCTTCTATTTCCTCATCTAAGTCATTAATGAAGATATTGAAGAATACTGGGCCTAAGATGGAACCTTGTGGCACCCCACTGCTTACTTCCCTCCATGTAGACTTAGACCCATTAAGGGGTACGGTTGAGTACAGTTTGACAGCCAGTTGCGATTCCATCTAGTGGTGGTGCTATCTATTCCACCTTTTTCTAGCTTACTAAGAAGTAGGTTGTGGTCTACTTTGTCGAATGCCTTGCTGAAATCTAAATATATTATGTCCACAGTATTTTGCTGGTCTACTAATTTAGTCATTATGTTGAGGAATGAAATAAGATTGGTTTGGCATGATCTGTTCTTAACAAACCCGTGCTGACTGCTAGTTATTACTTTACTTGTTTCTAGATGTTGGCAGATCTGTTTTTTTATTATCTTTTCCAGTATCTTCCCAGGTATTTACGTTAGGCTGATTGGTCTATAGTTTCCTGGGTCTGTTTTAGACCAGATATGAAGGTCAGATATTAGGTCAGATATGAAGTCATGTTTCTGGAAGCTCTGAGCAAATGAAGCTGAATGAAGAAGAAAAAATTCCCAGGACTATCACCTAATGTATCCTTTCAGAACAATATGTGCTGAATATTTTCTGCTTCTGAGGAAGAAAAAGTTAAGTTTTCATTCCTCTCTCACACTCCTCTTAAAGATACAAATAAAGGATAACATAAATCCAACTGCCTACAACTGTTGTAGGTTCGAATCCCACCAGGCTCAAGGTTGACTCAGCCTTCCATCCTCTCGGGGTAGGTAAATTGAGGACCCAAGATTGTTGGGGCATATTAGCTGACTTTGTAAAAATGCCGCTTAGTAATAAGCAGGCATATACAATGGAATGAAGGCTATTGCTGAGCGCATTGGGTTGTGCTCCAAAAATTGTAAGCCGCCCTGAGTCTTCGGAGAAGGGCGGCATATAAATGTAATTAAAAAAAAAAAAACATAAATGAGTAGTTTTGAACGTTGGACGGGGAATTCCTTCTCAGTCACAATCAAAACATTACTTTTAGATCATGTGATTAGAGCTAAAATATACCTAGTCGGTCTCTATTTCCGTGTCTGGCTGTTTCAGTCGTTATTTACTATACAACATGGTTAAACAAATAATAAAGCATCAAAGAAAGCAAAAAAGACTGAAGTGTTAAAGGTGGTTCTCTTCTCACTGCTCTAGTATTATTTAAGAGACAATTCTGTCCATGTGATTTAATCTATCTAACACTTATGACTGATATAAAATGGACCACTTAGCAACCCATGTGAACCTGTCAATTCTCTGAAGAACATCCTGTCCATTTCAACTAGACTCCCTGCTTAGGTCAGGCAGGGATGATTATATTGATATTTCTTAATCTAAGTCTATTTTCCAGGTTATCAACTTGACATCACTATATACCTCCCAGGCACTGGCAAAGGCTAGTTAGATTAGTATTGTCATTTTCATCCACTATTGTCTCAGAGGCCCTTGCACTTCACGCATCTGTACTCCTAACCTCTGCTGCAGGATCATTTGTGCACCATAGTGTACAGGTTTTTTAAAAATAACAACAACATGTGTTTTGTTAAATAAACTGAAGCAGCGATTCAGGGATCTCAACATTTGGGGGCTAGATAGCAGTGGTGGGATTCAAATTTCTCTACTACCGTGTTTCCCCGAAAATAAGACACTGTCTTATATATTTTTTGGCTCCCAAAAACACACTAGGTCTTATTTTCGGGGTAGGTCTTATATATTTATGGTGCCAAATAGTGGGTGTGAGTGTGTAGGGGGGGGTGTTTCGCGGGTGCACGGTTGCTCCCTGAAAAGTCTTCCTGGAACTGGAGATTTACACTAGGTCTTATTTTCGGGGTAGGTCTTATATTAGGGCAGGTTTAGAAAATAGTGCTAGGTCTTACTTTCGGGGTAGGTCTTATTTTCGGGGAAACACGGTACCTGTTCTGTGGGTGTGGCTTGGTGGGCGTGGCAAAGGGAGGATACTGTAAAATCTCCAGTCAGAGGTGATATTTGCCAGTTCTCCGAACTACTCAAAATTTCTGCTACTGGTTCTCCAGAACTGGTCAGAACTTGCTGAATACCACCTCTGCTAGATAGTATGGAAGCTGCACAATTAGGGAACTACCCAAGCAGGAAAGCCAAAAAATCTAGCAGGTGTTATGTTTCTGAAACTTTTCCTACAGTGCACGGATGTTGATAGAGTTGGGATGGTGGGTAGAGGAACGAAGAACTTTTGAGCAAAGATCCATCCTTATACATCTGGGTACTCAAAGTAATATTTTAATTGAATGTTTCATATTCCCTAACTTGATGTCCTTCCTATTTAGGTATTTGTATCCTGCCTTTATTATTTTCTTATAGATAATTCAAGGTGGTGGACATGTCAAACACAGCTTCTTCTTCCTATTTTCCCCACAATGACAGTCCTGTGAAGTGGGTTGGATTGAGAGAGAAGACTAGCCCAAGATCACTCAGCTGGCTTTCATGGCTAAGGCAGGTCTTGAACTCACTGTCTCTTGCTTTCCATCCTGGTACCTTAACTACTAAGCCAAACTGGCTTTCTTATTATTACCTACAATACTTATATTGGTTTGTCCTATTGGTGATTGAAGATCTCCGTCTTTCTAAGAAGAAGATCACACAACCACAAAGTCTCCCTTTTGGATTGCAGCTGCAAGGGTTAACTCTAATCTTTTGCTCTCTGAGGTTTTCATGGCTGGAATAGCCTTCCTCCTATTGTTATTGGCTGCCCAGAGGGAAGTATAAAGTTATGCCCAAAATACCTGTTATGACTGCAGTTAGCGAAGGTGAGGTGTTTAAAAATGGCTCAGTCTTTTGTTCTTTCTGACTTTCCTTCCAAAGGCTCCTGTGGTCTGTAAAAGGCTTTTCAAAAATACAGAGCCAGATAGGATCAAAAGGTCAGTTAAACTCCACCGTTCACTGCAAAACATGGTTACTCACACTGAAACCTTCAGAGTCCAGAGAGGGCAGCTGTTTCAACTTCACAGCAGTTCCAGCATCTCCCTTTAGTAGCATATCTTAAGCCACCTAGCTGGTTTTAAATCCCAATCCCTCATAGCTAGAACCCTGTTCTACTGCAGGGGTGTCAAACTCAAGGCCCATGGGCTGGATCTGGCCTGCAGGATGCTAAGATCTGGCCTGCAGGGCCACCCTGGAAACAGAGAAGGACTGGCCCACAGTGCTTCTGTCAGTGAAACAGAGCTTGGGAGAGCCGCACATGGGGTTGTAGGGGCTGTCACAGCCGAAAATGGAGCTTGTGGCCCTCCCAAGCTTCGTTTTCACTGGCAGAGGGTTGCAGGAGGCCATTGCGGCCAAAAACGGAGCTTGGGAGCCCGTTCTTGCTAGCAGAGTGCTTGGGCCATCACAGGCACCCCCAACACGAGTGATGTCGAGCTGCCTATGCCCACCCCAGCCATTCCCCCCCAGGTCAAACACAACCCTGATGCCTCAATGAAATCGAGTTTGACCACCCCTGTTCCACTGCAACTCACTGACTTAACCCAGTAAGGACAAATGATAAATGCTGCATAAAGCACAGATGGCCTGACACTTCTACTCCTCAAACCGATCTGTCCTTGGTTGTATCACATTTGCATGACTATCAACATAAGTTTTCCATCAAGGTTTCTTCTGCCGTTGCAGACCCAAGTCCCTTTGCCATCTGTCTGACCCCATTTCGACCTGCAAGTTTACTTTGCAAGCCATTCTGGTGCTGGAGAATGTTCCATATGCAGGCTAGTTTCCCCTCCTGTCCTAGGAAAGCAAACCCAAGTTGTACAGACAGGGATATGTGAGACTTATGGGTGGACACAACTTTTCTTCATTTTTTAGATCATACTGTGAAACCTATTTAAAATTAAAAGGGTAAAGGAGAAGCTGCTGTAAATAATGTATTTGTGGCACACTAGACAGTCTGCAGAGTCTGAATTCATTGAGTAGTCTTAGTTAAAGAAACTCAGCTCAGCCTGCTGCATCATTAAAAATGCATCTTGGTTTCAGCTACATATACTTACCACTGAGAAGCAACATTGCAGTGATCTTTGGAGCTTTTTCCCTTCTCTCGGTTGACTCTAATACATCTCAAATAGGGGCACAGGCTTCTGGGTTCCAGCTTGCAAAAACTATGTACTTGGATTTATTTTTCTATAAAAAAGACTTTCTCAGCTTAAATGAGAACATGCTTATTTGCAGGTTTGAAAGCAGAAAAAGTAAGATCACTTGCACGTGTAGCTATGATTCTTTTGCTATTCTGTACTTAGAGATCAGTGGCTTTTTAAGACAAATGTCATGGTTTGTTAGTCTACTTTCAGTATTTGAGTTCATAATTAAACTGAATAATGCAGCTGCCAGATTTAAACATGGTACTGTGCCATAAACCCTGGTTTAGAAACCTTGAGTAGGTTCACACAACACATTATCCTGAAACCCTTGGCAGGGTGGGTGGAGTCTAAGCCGTGATCCAAATATTCAGCTTTGCCTATTCTAGCTGCTGGTGACTCCTCAGAGCCTTAGGGAAATTTCAATCACCACCCTCAATAACTGATTTTTAATTGAAGATGTCAGGGATTGTATTTGAGACAGTTTACAGATAAAGTATGCACTCTAACCGATAAGCTGTCTGCCTTCTTGACACAATCTATTAAAACATGGTGTAATTATTAGAAGAAATTTTTTACTAGTCTTCCCCTAACAAATTTCAGAGGTTTGGGCCTTCTTTTTTTTTAAGCACAGGTAGGCTACTTTTTCTGTGCAAAAGCTGAGTTCAGTTTTGTGTGAAGTTCCAAAAGCTGCACTTAGAAGATGAAAAGGTGAGAACAAAGGGAAAGCTAGAGGGAAAATCAATTGATCCAAATCCCCTTCCCCCAAATACGAATTAATATTTAATACAGTAAGTACATGAACAAATAAGATATACAATAAGCCAATGAAGATACTTATGGTCTTCCTGATATTCCATCCACAGCCAATGATCTGGACCAACAAGGTTTATACTCCAACAACATCTGCAGGGTCCCAGCATTACCCATACAAAGTTCTTACAAAGACAACTTCAGATTAATGGATTTAGGCAGGCAAGTATGAATCTATATTCCAGATAATTCTCTGTTTTGCAATTAAATAATGAACACAAGTAAAATGATTTGAAAAAAGGAGCAGCATTTAGGAACTGGAGGTGGCCTTGCTTATATCAGGGATCACTGAAACTCGTGAAATATTTCACAAGAAATATTCGCAACAGAATACCCTATGCCTCCAGACTTGAAATTTTAGGCTTAGATAATTTAGAACTACGCTGCCTTCAGTCTGACCTAAGCGTAGTACATAAAATTATGCATTACAATGTCCTACCCATCAATGACTACTTCAGCTTCAACCTCAACAATACACGAGCACACAATAGATACAAACTCAGGGTAAACTGCACAAAACTCGATTGCAGGAAATATGACTTCAGCAACAAAGTGGTCAACGCCTGGAATACACTACCTGACTCTGTGATTTCTTCCACTAACCCCAAACACTTTAACCTCAGACTGTCCATTGTTGACCTCACCCCATTCCTAAGAGGTCTGTAAGGGGCGTGCATAAATGCACCAACGTGCCTACCATCCCTGTCTTAATGTTCCCTTTTATTTGTATCTATTTCATGTATTAATAATCATGTTTAGACTTATATATATATTATCAAATGCATGCTTGATAACTGCTACTGGTCCTTCTCCACTAGTATTGCTCTTGGAAGGCCAGTGTAACTCCCAAATATTTTGTCAACAAATTCCTGGCACACGATGCAAGAAGAGACAGCATGTCCTTTTCAGAGGCAGGAGAGGTGAGAACTGCGCCCATCTGCCATCAAGATCTAACCTCCTTTGGAGGCCTAGCTCTAGAAAGGTCAGTCCAGTCACACTGAAGTTAACTGAAAGCTTTTATTATGTACCTTCACAAAAAGTTCCTTTTGAGTCCCTATCTTCTTCTGGATCTTGTTTCTTTCAAAATACCGTGCAGAGCAAAAAAGGCTGTAAGAAGATCTGCTACAATAAGATGCCTGTGAGACATTAAGCATGCCTGGAGATTGTTTTCATAGAAAGAGTGCCATCTACTGACACAAATAAGATGCCACAGCAAGTATTCATAGACATTTCACCAAGCACTCGTGCTGCACAGTCTGTTAGCCAAACCAACATACTGTTATCAGCCCTGGCCAAATCTTCCAGACAACGTCCAAGCCAGTGTTAACTTTGAAACACCTTACTGATTGGCAAAATGGGTAAAGAGTAGCAGTATTAAGGCCAAACTCCCTCAGGGCCAACAACAACAAAATTATCTTGAGATGTGTGTAAAACAGCACATTTATGTATGTTTATTACAATTAATAAAGTCTTGTGTTAGAAGAATTATCCTTCTGGGTTTAGTTCCAAGTGGGGAAAAAGACACTGGAAAAATGGAGGTTGTTTGGAAAGATGGTTTAATGGTGGACAGGACCAAATGGCTTGGAGCTCCAAAGTGAAAAGAACAATCACATGCTTCAAGATGTTGGATAAGGGAAAAGAAGGGCCAAGATGCTGAGAGACCCTTAGTTATATACCCTCTGTTGGGCCCCACCTTAGTGTTTCCTGTTCCTGTGTAAGAAATGTATCCCATTGGCTGTCAGACTCCCAGCTAACTTTGTAGACTTTGTCTGGATCACATGGCTTCACCTGAGTGCTGTCTGATGCAATCTTCCCAGGCCAGGTGGTGAGATAGGGAGAGGGCTTTGTTATGTAGAATACTCTGGCCCAGGCATTAATGGCCCAGGTATTAACAAAGGTGGGGTGAGCTTCTGCTTCTGAGGTGAGTTTCTGCTTCTGAGTTTCTACTTCTCTTTTTAGGGGAAATATTCTGCCTTTTTAGTGAATGCTAAAATATTTCATTTTCCTAGGAGGTGGGTTTTAACTTCCAACACTTGGTATAAATTAAAATTCTTTCTTGAATATACCGGTTAATGGATCTCTAAGGCTGTGCCTTCTACAGCATCTGAAATCTCCTAAATGAGCAAAGTCTCACATCTAGTCAAACTTGGCAGCAATTATTTGTCCGTTGGGCTAGCTGTCTAGAAGATGGAGCCTTCTCCGTTTTGCTGTCCCTAGCCAGCAATTTGTGAAGTTGTGGGTTATATATGTGGAATATATCAGGTTGGGGAATGTTGTTCGAGGATGTGTGTATATGAGAGTGACAGAGAGATAGAGATGAGGAAAAAAACCCTAACTCAGATTCTTATTAATCTGTTGCAGACATTTGAAACGGTCCCTATTATGGATGAGGTCAAGTCTACTTCTAGAAAGGAAAAATAATATCAAGCCTGCACATATCAGTTATCTATTTATTTATTAAATTTATATGCTGCCCATCTCCTGTTGTAAGCTACATTTCAGTCTCTTAATTCCACAGCTAAGCATGGACTATATTGAAGAAAATGTAAAAAAAAATTATCCACTTTCAGGGATATGTAAACTTTGCAGATCTTTTTGAACTTTTTTTTACTTCTTCTGAATATCTTAAGAGAGTTGGAGGAGAAACTCTCAAACGGCTTGACTTTCCTTGAGCAGAAATCTCCATGTCTGTGATATATTGCCACCATTTCTTTGATGGAGGCTGCATATTTCTGTGCAGTTCCCCAGCAATGCTGAATCTTGGCAGAAAGCAAACTATCATCCTGAGCCAGGCCTCCAACAGATCAAAAAATGCTGGCCATCTACTTGTCAGGCAAACAATGTGGACAGAGTTCCTTATTATAACTATTTTTGGGGAATATTTCAAATGGGGAAACCTAGCAGAATCCAGAAAAGATTTTGCTTCTACACTCCAGTGGGTTGTTTCTCCAGCATGGCCAATTTGACCATTAGCTAAAGTATGGAAAGCACTTCGGGAAACCAGTTTGGCAGGAACTACCTTGGTTTCCAGTAGGCTTCCAAGTACAATCCAAAGAGATGATTTTAAATCTTTAAAGCTCTTTATGGCGCACACTAGCAGAATATAATGAAAAAGCCATAAATAGATAATAATTAGTATACTTTTGCTGGCAAAAATGGGTAGGAGTTCCTTGTAGAATGCAAATAAAGTCTGTGTGAGGGGAGAAGAAATGTCTTAGACCAGCCATGTGGGAAAGGAACCAACAAAAGCATTTTGTAAATTAAATTATACAAAGACAGTGATGACAGCAGAGAAATACAGAGCTTATAAGATGCAAAACTGTCTCAAGAAGAAACAAAAGGCTAGTTATTAGCCTAAGAGTTTTTATCTCCATCTATATTGTACTCGTATCTCTTAAAATGCTTCAGACTTTGCTAAAACATCACCAGCCTCTCCATCCAAGGAAGCCAAATCCTGGAAAATCCCAATACCCCTTGGGAAAATGCATAGTAAATAACATGAACAGTAACAGCTTTGGAATTTGGGGGAAATTACCCAAGTTTATCAGATTGTAAAATGAACAGTGCATCCTTCTGGCTTTATGCATATAAGTCCTGTGGGTCTCTCCATAAGAGCAGACGCATTGAGGATCTTCCAGACTCCAAGCTACTCTTAAATAGACATATTGAGGTCAATGTTGAGAAGTGGGGATTTGCTGAGTTTGACTGGTTTACTAGTTGTGGCCCTTCCAGGAGTGTGATTTCCTGCCATATGGTTAGCCCTTGTCATGTCTAGAATAGCAATAGCCCTTAGCAATAGCCCTTAGACTTATATACTGCTTCACAGTACTTTACAGCCCCCTATAAGCAGTTTACAGAGTCACCCTATTGCCCCCAGTGATCTGGGTCTTCATTTTACTGACCTTGGAAGGATGGAAAGCGGAGTCAACCTTGAGCCTGGTGAGATTCAAACTACCAAATTGCAGGCAGCCAGCAGGCAGCAGAAATAGCCTGCAGTACTTCCCTCTAACCACTGCACCACCATGGCTCATAGAATAGAGATGGCACATAGAATACTGTCCATCCAGAAACTGCAGTTGGTGCAGATTGTGTTTGCCCTCCTGCTGGCAGGTGGGAGCTATCAATATTATGTTTTGTTGGTTATACAGGAGCCATATTTTTTTTTGTTTGTTAAATTTATTTGCCACCTATCTCATGGTGGCACCACTCCAGGCAACTTACAACAATGCAAAGGAAAAAATGAAAAGAGTGTAAACAGAAGCAAAACAATAGAACGCTAAAATAATCAATGAAAAAGGACACAATAAGAATAAATCAGTATGATAAGCAAAAAGATGGAAAAGACATTTAATCTGGACGCTGGTGGATAGTAAATATTGTTTTTAATTGTTTTTATTAATTTTAAGGCTAATGTTCTGCCAACTTCAGGGAGCTGGTAGGGGTTGGTGATATAGAAATATCAATCAATCAATGGGGCTGCCTACAAAATAATGAAGTGCTGCAAAGGGTGGATGAGTCAGAAAGTCTCCCCTTCATTTCCTCTAGTTTTCTGTGCCCTTTATGATGGGCCAGCACTAAGAGATGCTGCTGTCTCCTCAAGCATTGTCTATGCATATTTAAAAAGCAGAATAACTGGCTGTAAAAATAAAATATTTTGCACAGAACATTTGCTGTCCTTTGTATGTTAAATCTGGTGATCCTGATTTTAAGACTCAGTGAGCACAGACTATATCTACTGTTGCACATCTCAGATAACTATCAGTGTAAGACTTTATAGAGATTCTTTCTTGGGTTTAGGAGGTTCCATTAGATGGTAGGAAACAATTCAGTCAAATATTCAGGACAGATGAAGACAAAAGAGGCTCCTTCTCCAGGAACTTCCTTAAGGACTGTTATCTCCAATTCCTTGTCTCGGAAACTGTAAATGGCAGCACTGTTCTTAATTTTTCATACTGTTGGTGTAGCATCAATGACGGAGATAAAATACTTTGCTTTTCATGAAACAATTGAGCACAGGGAACCAAGACACCAGGGAAAAGGTCCTGGTTATGGGTTACAAAATATATAAATCTGAAAAGAAAGATCTTCAGAGAATGAATTTTCAGAACAGCTTCATCTGTAGGTCCCTATCCTGGAAGCTCAATTTTGATTTAACCGTTCTGATTTAACAACATTAAATAAGTTTAATGTCTGGTGAAAACCTTGCCTCCTATAAAAGCTCAGTGAGACTTCCTCATAAATTTTGACCTGAAAGCACAATGTGATTTCAGCATGGCTCTCCCAAAACGCAAATCATTCAGTTGTAAATGCATACACACAACTCAGGTTCCCTGGGCCAGGGGTCTCCAATCTTGGCGACTTTAAGCCTGGAGGACTTCAACTTCCAGAATTCCCCAGCTAGGGTTTGCTGGCTGGGAAATTCTGGTTGCTGAAGTCCTCCAGGCTTAAAGTCACCAAGGTTGGAGACCCCTGCCCTGGGATTCGGGTCAGGCTGAAAAAGATGCAGGGTGCTGGAAGTGATAGATTGTCCCAGAGGAGGCTGGGGATGAAGGGGTAACATAGTTTTTAAAGTTTTTATCTGTTAACATAAGGAGAAAGCAGAAGGTGAAATAAAGCTAGTACTTTTCTCTTTCTTTTCCTTGTTTGTATAGATGGCTCCAAGGAGAGCATCCAAACAGTATTTACCTCTTGAAGGTGGCAATGCAATCATCTTTTCTGCCTTGAAAATGTGTGCATAGATCTTTGTAGACACAACACAACTTGCCCGAGAAAGCCCAGTTTTGGAAGCTTAGTTGCCTCCAAAAGTTCAAGTAAGGATAAAGCATGTTCAACACCACAATGTCTTATAGGAGCTTCTTTTCCAAAGTTTCCAAAGCTCACAGGCATGGAGCTGCCACTGTCATTCTTAAATTGCTCCAGAATAAATACATTTCATGCCTCAGTACATGAGCTGGGTGCAGTAAATGGAAAAACCTCACCTTGCGCTCTCTCCTCTTCCAAGAGGGTTAGTGTTGTCAGCTGTACAGTTAAATCTTTGTGACACCTGTGTGCTGAGGCACAGGCTGTAAGTTCACCATCATGGCTTTCTTGCAATCAGTGCAAGCAAAACTGGGCTGCTTAATGGCATTTTAAAGACCTTTTGAGAATTGTAAAAATGACGAGGCTGGCAGTGTAGAGAAGCAGAGGTAGCAACTATTTTGTTAGGGCAGAAACTGTCCTATTTTCCCAAAGCTCAGCCTAAATCATTTTCTTCCTGACCTGCAGGAGCCTCATAATTTAGACCATTCCTAAAATTTAGTGCAGTCGTATTCTGCAAATAATGGCCCAGCTCAAGATACTGTAAACATGATTTCATCTGATTTCAAAGAGGGAAAAGAAAGAGCAAATAAGCCAGTGCTATACTTTCCAGAACATCTGATTTTTTTCATTGGAATAATAATGGTGATGATGACACCCATATTTCATGACAAGCAAAATCAATTCTCATCCTAATTTGAAAATAAATCATATAGATCAATGGAATGTACTGCATATTTTTTTTGTAAGTCTGCATATTTTTTATAAGTTAGGGCAGTATGCCTGCTTTGTCTTCCCCAGACCCTGAACATCAGTGACTAGCACTGATGATGTTACCTAGTTAGGGTAACGAAACGTTTGCAAGAAAACAAGCAAACTCAGAGAGCATCAAGGACCCCTCATTTCAACCCTGAGCTACAAATCTTTTCCTTTGTTGAGACCCTGAACACTCTAATTCATCCATTTTTTGAGTTCCTTACCAAGAATATGATGGCAGGTGGTGAGCTGTGGCAAAATTAGTAGTTTTGTGATCCACAGAGTTGAACAGAGGCAGTAATAGAGGACAAATAACCCTGCAGAGAAAAGAGTGATGTGAAGCTATGTAATACTAAAGAAATCAAGAAGCTCTTGGAAGAATGACTGACTAGCCTTCCAGCACCCTGTTTTTGTCAACAGTAATAACCAGTGATCCATCATCCTTGACTTGTTAGAGAAGACTAAACACCACCCCATATAACAAAGCCACAAGTGAGAGGTAGTCAGAGAATCACAATCAGTTAATGGCTTTCATATGAACATTAGAAGCAGCTTTTGGTTCAAATTATGAGTCCATTTAATGTCATAGGAAGCAATCTGGTGCCATCCAAATGTTCATTTTATTTTTAAAAATGAACATGCTGTCCTTCAAATTTAGGTTTTAGATGATGGTTCCTGCAAAAGCTTGGAACTGGCTAGGTTTGACCAAGCTGTCTGGGAATTGTTATTAGGGACATTATCTTAGCTTTCTGTATTTATTTGTTTCTTTTTGTATTGATCTGAGTTATATATTTATTATTATGGGTTGTTTGGTTTTATTTTGTTGGATGTTGTACACTACCCAGAGTCTTTAAGGACTGGGGTAAAACAAACAAATCCAAAATATATGGAGCAACCACCCAACTCTTAAGCCTGGCGAGTTCCTAAAACCATAGAGCTGAAAACGCCGGTGAAGTCATTGAATCCAGCCCTAAACTCAGTGCAGGATTCCAGAATTAAGTTTTCCTGGCAGAGGACATCCAGGCTCTGCTTGGGCACCTCCATCTCTGGTACAAGTGACCTTGTTTGATAATTGATTCCTCTTTCAATCTGTTCTCACCATTAATCATTTTTCCTATAGTTTAACTGGAATTTATATTTTCTAATTTAAGTCTGTTATTTTATATTCTGTGCTCTCAGATGAAAAGGAGATCTTAACATTTTCTGTACAATGCTCTCTAGAAGTATTTTTGAAATATCATCATACCTTCCCCCAGCTATCTGTTTTCATGGCTACACATACAAAGCTTCTCCTTATAAGATTTGGTTTCTACTCCCTGAACATTTTCATCCTCCTTCTTTGCACCCGTTCTAGTTTCTTGTTATCTTAACCAAGATGCACAGAAACTGGGCACAGTGGTCCAAGTGAGGTCTGACTAATGCAGAGCATTGGAATCTGAATACTTCATGTAATGTGGAACAAGTGAAGACTGATTCCTGATGACATACCAGTGGTGATATTCAGCTAGTTCAGACTGGTTTGGGTGAACCAGTAGCAAGGATTTTGTGTGGGTCGCTGAACTGGTAGTAACTTCTGGCTGGCCATGCCCCCGACCCAGTTGTCTGGTCGCCGCTCGCTCGCTTGCCACGCCCAATGCTCGCTCGCCCGACCTGCCCAATGCTAGCCCACCCAGTTACTCCTTAAGGTATTTCTTTTTTTCCCTTCTGACAATCAGCTGTTCCTATGATCAGCTGTTCTGGGATTCCTCTCGCTTACTTACTGCTTCGCCCAGGAGGTTCCCTGAGGCCCAGGAAGGCAAAAAATACCCTCTCTACTTTTTTCCTTCCTGGGCCCCAGGGAAGCCTTCTGGGAGCAAAAACGCCCCCCAGGAGGCTTCCCTGAGGCCCAGAAGGCCCCAAAATGAAGCACTGGAGCTGCTGTGCCCCTTCCCCCGGCTCAATTTTCTGCCTTTCTGAGTCCCAGGGAAGCCTTCTGGGGGCACAAACACACACCCCGGGAGGCTTGCCAGAGGCCCAGAAGGCCCAAAAATGGTGAGGGGGTGTGTGTTTCTGCAAAAAGCAAAAAAACCCCACATGCTCATCTAGTCACATGGCCATGCCCCCTGGCCATGCACCCTAGCCACACCCACAGAACCAGTAGTAAAAAAATTTGAATCCCACCACTGTGACATACCCGTATACAGGTAGTCCTTGACTAATGACTACAATTGGGAGTAGAATCTCCATTGCCAAACAAGGCAGTAGTTAAGGGAGCCATGCCTGATTTGATGGTACTTTTGCCATAGTTGTTAAGTGAATTGCTGCAGCTGATAAGTGAACCACATACTCATTAAACAAATCCAGCTTCTCCCATTGACTTTGCTTGTCAGAAGTTGGCTGGGAATGGCTCAAATGGTGATGACGTGACCCTGGGATGCTGTAACCATCATGCCGGTTGCCAAGTGCCTGAATTTCAATCACATGGCCATGGGAATGCTGTGATGGTTAACAAGTGTATGGGCCAGTCGTAAATCACTTTTATTCAGTGCTATTATAACTTTGAACAGTCACTAAACAAATGGTTGTAAGTTGAAGGCTACATATCAGGTTAATGGCAGCAATGCTTTTCCATACTTTCCACAGTTCTATATGGATTCTTTTTAGCTTCTATATCTCAAGGATATAGGAAGGATGTGTGGAAACATGAAGGGCACTATTTACTTGTTTGGCCCTTGTTCTTCTTGACTGATTAAACTGACCATATTGGAGTTGGTCTGCCGGTTAAGGGATATGAACAAGGCCTTCTTGAGCACAAGTTCTGTCCCTGAATGATTAAAGAAAGTCATTCTAAACCCTTTCTTGAAAAAAGCTCTTGATCAGAAAATCTTTCTAGTGGCAGCTCAGTCTCAACTATTGCATTTTTGGATAAATTGGTTCAGGAAGTAAAATCTGGATTGGGATTATATCCAGGAGATGCTACTGACATTGCTTTGAGACAGTAGATAATTGATGCAAAAAAACTAGACAGGGAAGTTCTCTGGGTTCCTTAGCAACTTTTGATCCTAACGGCCATGGTAGCTTTCTGGATTATCTGGCAGGGTTAGTGCTCACAGTAGTTTCCTTCCTGTGAGTATGTGTCCCAAAAGTGGTGCTGAGGGACAGCTGTTTGAGACCTTGATGATTATTTGTTGATCATTCATTGGATTCTTTGCCTTTAAAGTCATTTGTTCAACATCTACTGCAAGGGGAGTTCATATGCAGCTTTGGAGTGGAACTCCATCCACATGCTGCTGACTCCCAATTCTACTCTTCCCTGACTTTCAACCTCAAGGAATCAAGCACTACCCTTGAGTGTTGTCTAATCTTGATACATTTAGCTTTAGATTTGGCAGTCACACATTTGCATATTTATTTATTCATTTAGTTTTTATCTTGTCTTGTTGATAAATAACTCAAGGTGGTGAATGTACCTAACACTCCTTCTTCTTCCTGTTTCCTCCACAACAACAACCCAGTTAGGTGAACTGGGCTGCTGAGAGAGAGTGACTGACCCAGAGTCACCCAGTTGGTTTTTCATGCCTAAGGCAAGATTAGAACACACAATCTCCTGGTTCCTAGGCCAGCACTTCAATCACTAGGCCAAATGGTGGGTGTACCAATTGCAGTGTTTCCCAAGCGTGTGAGATTTGGTAACAATTATTCACATCTTGGGTTACCATCCATTTTATGTGCATGAAAGGTATTTGAAAGTAACATTTGGTTTAAAATGGCTGCATATTCTTTCTAATGATGCTTTAAGTGAACTTCACAGGTTCCTCTTTCAGAACGAATGAGTCATGATTATGAAGGTTCATGTCAGGTTAAAACTGTTCACTATTATTGAACAAATACCGGGTCAGCCTTTGCTATCTGGCTGCCTAACAATAGTGGTCCTGGGCAGCTGAACTGAACAAATTGCATGTGAAGCTCCATTGTCTAAGATGGTTAAGTCAACATATTGCAGGGGATTTTGGAGTGGGGGAGAGATTGGGGAGTTTGCCACTTAGCAGTTTGTGTTTTGTAGAATGTCAGCTAAGCTCTCACACACAAAACTCTCTTTTCCTTATTTGAATTAAATTGCTAAACTGAAAAAGGCTTGTAATGAGTCACAAACCATTCCAGTTATTGTTTGAAAATCAGGTTTTAGATTCAGTTTCCAATCAGATCCTTTAACTGCTTGGTGTGTATTTTTGCACTTGTATTCTGGCAATACACCAAATGTATTGAGGGAAATTTGCCCATCCTTGCTCTAATGCATCAGGGTTAGAACTGGGATGATCCAATTCTAAATACCTGCTAGGATGTTAATTTATGCAATGATCATCAGACTGAGGTTGAACAAAAAGCAAGTTATCTACTAGACTAGTGAATCATAGCATTGGAAGGAACCTAACAGAGCATCAAGTCCACTCCCTGTAAACTATTACATCCTCAAGAGATTACTACCCATCCTCTGTTTGAAAATGCCCAGTGAAGGCATTTTCTACCGATCTTTTCTACCGATTCATAGTTTGATCTAGCCATCTTTTTCTCTTTCCCCCTCCCTCTCCCTCTCTCTCTCTTTCTCTCTCTCTCTCAATTTTTATCCTCCCCTTTATTATTTTTATATATAAATAACTCAAGGCAGTGAACATACCTAATACTCTCTCTTTCTCCTTTCTCCACAACAACCCTGTGAGGTGGGTTGGGCTAAGAGATAGTGACTGGTTTTTCATGCCTAGGCGTGACTAGAATTCACTGTTTCCTGGTTTTAGTCTGTGTCTACATCCTTAAAGTTTCATCCCATTCATTCTAGTCTGACCTTCTGGAGCAAATGAGAATTAGTCCAAACTCTCTACAGTGGTGACTGCCCTTCATAGATAATTGAAAACACCTATTATGTCCCCTTTGAACTTTCTCATTTGCAAGCTAAATACACCAAGATCTTCTAAACGTTCCTCATAGGACTTGGTTTCCTATCCTTTCATCATCTTGATTGCCCTTCTCAAGACTTCCATTGTCTTTTGAAACTGAGGTTTAAAATAAAATAAGCAAGGTCTTTGACACAAGAAATGTTCCCTTAAGTAAGGTATTTGTGTTGTGTTGTAGCACACTGTATGTTCCTTTATGTCAAGTAATCATAAAAATAAAGCACTTTTTACAGTGAGTTATACGATGTGATGATTGGCTTAGGCTTAGGTTATATGTATAAACTCAGCCATTTTAGTTAGTTTTCCATGATTTATGACTTAGTATGACTTGTGAAGATCATAACTATGTCTGAACTATGCAGTGGTGGGATTCAAAAATTTTACTACCAGTTCTATGGGCATGGCTTGGTGGGCGTGGCAGGGGAAGGATATTGTAAAATCTCCAGTCAGAGGTGGTATTTACCGGTTCTCCAAACTACTCAAAATTTCCACTACTGGTTCTCCAGAACTGGTCAGAACCTGATGAATACCACCTCTGAAACTATGGTTTTACTATGATATGGTTTTACTATGATATCTGAACTCAAATTCATCATCAACAACAACAACAACAAAATCTCGGGCAAAAGAGCCACATTTGAAATGACAGCAAATTTAGCTCCCAACATGGTTGTATTTATTAGCAGACCAGAAGAGAAGAGAACATATGAAGATAAAATTTGTTCAGGACAGCTGGAATGGGAAATATCTTCTAATGTTACTGAATAGATACCAAAAAGAAACAGTCCACAATGGTTTTCAGCCCTTAATGTTCTAGTATTTGGAAAATGCAAGGTGCAATTATGAGATAAAACTTCTTTTTCTTTCTTCGTGCTTTTCTCCCACTATGTCTATGACAAATTTGACACTAACTACATTCTACTCTATTAGCAATTGCCAGCATTTAGATCTCAGAAGCATCGGTCTGAAGGAAAATGAAGCTGGCATAGCAGGGGCCAGCAGTTCTCAGATTAGCAAGAACCATTAATCCAACAAAGCTACCTCTCTTCTGTGACCTTGAATGGCCAAGTATCCATTAAAGTAAAAGGGGAAGAAAAAAAGGCTGGAATTTAAACCTTGGAGCCCTAACATTCTTTAACATGCAGTGGACAGTCTCTTATTAGAGTTGGCTTCTTTCTTGTCTGCAATAATACTAACTACACGAGCCGAGCCATATCCAAAAGGCTACTGCATGTAAGTCAAATCTAGAAGAAGGGTTGCAATTTTCAAGACCATTCATTTACCATTAGGCAGTTAGTGCTGTTGATTACATAGACTGGTTCCATTGCCTTGTACTTGGAGAGGTTTTGATTGTTGTTAGAACAATATTGACTGGGCTTTAAATTGGAATCACATGATTTTAGGGATGGGAAGGCTGATTGTCTGGAAGTCACTAAGAGAAGGAGAAAGAGCAAAGAAGACAAAAAAGGGCCTTGGTGGTGCAGGCTGTTAATAGCCTAGCACTTAGTTCCAGCTGCCTGTAATTATTGCAGGCTCGAACCCCACCAGGCTCAAGGTTGACTCAGCCTTCCATCCTCTCGGGGTAGGTAAACTGAGGACCCAAGATTGTTGGGGCCAATAAGCTGACTTTGTAAAAATGCCGCTTAGTAATAAGCAGGCATATACAATGGAAGGAAGGCTATTGCTGAGCGCATTGGGTTGTATCCCAAAAATTGTAAGCCGCCCTGAGTCTCTGGAGAAGGGCGGGATATAAATATGAATTTTAAAAAAGGGAGGGAGGCATTCTTTAGCCTCCCCAAATATCAGATATTCCAGTTTGGTTGTCTTCAAATTCCATAATCCTCAGTCAGACGCCAATGGGCAAGAAATTTCAACAAAAAACTTATGACAATTTTCAGATTATCTGCTCTTAATATAAATGAAAGAACAAATATGCCAGTAGGATAGGTAAACAACTCCAACCATATACTAAACTGGGCCTGGTGCAGTCATGGCCTCATAGCCATGATTTTTTTGCCCACCTCCAGACATAATGTTTAGGCAGAGATGAAAGAAAGCATTTTCACTACTTAAAAAGAATAATTATACATAATAGCTACTTCCCCATGAGCAAGTTCATATCAGTGAAAAAAGAGTGAAGCCCCATCCTCAGACCCAGTGGTGGGATTCAAATTGTTTTACTGCCGGTTCTGTGGGCGTGGCTTGGTGGGCGTGGCAGGGGAAGGATACTGTAAAATCTCCAGTCAGAGGTGGTATTTGCCTGTTCTCTGAACTACTCAAAATTTCCGCTACCGGTTCTCCAGAACTGAACCTGCTGAATACCACCTCTGCTCAGACCGACAAAACATATAAAGGGTAGGAAATGGACAGAGAAATAGATACGATATCACTTCTGGCTGGGCTGGGCTTCTTTCCTACAGTTCTAGCTTGAAAAGCAATTGGTGACTCTCATTTTTTTGGCTGATGGGCAGGTTAGGGACTGTCTTAGGCAATCAAATACACTGTCTCCTGTTCTCTAGGTCCCATGACAACTGTAAAGTAAGTTTCCTGCAGTCACACCTTTTCTGGCCTGACTGATCTCCTCTTTTTCATAATGATATTTATTACTGCTGTTGCTTTAGTTCCACTTCATGCAGTATTGTCTTTATAGCTGTAGCCCACAAGTGAGATGCTTCCATTTGCTCAAAGAAGCACTACAATGATAAATTAGGAGAAAGAAAGGCAGAAAGAAACTAGCTTCCTTGGACTTGTTGATGAATGAAAAAATAGAAGTATTTAATCCATAATATATATGAATTCTGCTGTTTTTTGTAAATAGATAGCATGATTTACCATATTAAGATATTAAGTAATAACTCATAACTTCGGAAGAGCTGTGAGGCTGGAGTCAGGGGATGACGAAAGGGCTGTGTTAATAAACCAGATCTTTCAGAACAGAAATCTAGAAGTCTTTCAGTTCAGTCTGCACTCTGCAGTTGAGAATGGTTTGCTTAATTCTACTATACATTAAAAAAAACCACAGCAACCTTCCAAAATTGTTATACAGCTGGAAAATTAGAAATGAAAGAACTAAAATATTATGTTAAAATATGATATGGAAGACTAGGCCACAGACTTCTTGTTCCCTGAGCAGCAGAACTATTATTTGCTGAGCTGAAACTAATCAGTGCTGGAAATTCTTCTCTTTGCAGTATTTGTTCAGTAATATGTAGCTCTGCCACAAATCTCCATCTCTTGAAGTCGATATTCCTGTTACAATAATATTGTAAGCATGATTGTGATTCAGGCTGTATCCTAAATGAGCCTAGCCATGCATTTATAAATCTTGTGAAAGACAATAGAGGATGCTGGCGGACAAATAGGTGGCTTGGAATTGGTTCTAACTATATCAAGTTTCTTGTTTCTCCTCCATTCTAGTTTTTGTATCATGGGGAAAGTCTCCCTGTCAGAGCTGGCAGTCTCATCTACATAAAAGGCTGACTTCTTGTGCTAAGGATTAACAGCATAGGTTATGTATCCATCACAATCAAAGCAGCTAATCGTGGCAGGCAAATATACCAGACTGCTGTTCCACATTGTTTTTATAGTGCATGCATACGGCAAAATATAAATATAGCATCTTCAGAGATGCCACATGATCTCCAACTCCAAGGTAAGCCAATTCCCTTGTTAGGCAAAAAAAGGGATTTTGAGTTCTCTAGGCAAGTTTGTACAAAAAGCACAGGGCGTTGGAGAAGAAGCAAGAAAGTTTCAGACTTTGCTCAGAAACTTCATCCATGAATTATTTCGTTCAAGTCAAACTCAAAATGGAGATTGTAGATTAAATGCATGGTCATAGTGTTGTCAGTGTCAGTTTACATGCAGCATTCAGATGCACATCAGCCTGTCACTTGCAATGGGCAAAGTGCACAGTCTATCAGGTTGTAAATATGTGAAGTGATCCGAGTGCAGATTAGAAATACATGAATGCATCCATACCCATCAAGTTATTCTCTTTGCAGGTAAGCAACATTGTGCAAAGTACAGTATAGGAGTATAAAATAATAAGCAAAATAATGTAAAGGCAAGAGATAAAAGAAAATCTAACTAAGTCTAATTCATACCCTCAGCATTTTCTTAATATGATCAAGTTGCCCATAGGTTCATTTTTTAGACCTGTCACCCTTTTATTATTCAGTTTATATGTGAATTCATTCTGGACCCTATCTCACTTTGTTTAATGAGACCTAGTTCTTAAGTATCCCATTTCCACTGCATTCAACTTGTATATTAACTCCTCACATATCCAATACTTATTTCTATATGCCAAAGTGGGCTAAGCACACTCTATGGCCAATCATTTTAGCTTCTTTCAACATTCAGTCCGCACCACATCTAGGATTCTTGCTGCTTTGACTGGAAGGAAGGAAGACATTCTTCCCTTCTTGCTTTGATCAGTTCTTCAGATCAGCTGCCTAGAGTGGTGACCATTTCCAGGATGGATCAGATGATCCCCTGCATACACTTGACATTTGATAGAATTTCATCCCTTTCCTATCCAGCAGATGTTTCTCCTTTTCTAAAACTAATGGCCCAAATGTCCCAGAGATGTCTGGCAATCTCAGCAAAAACAAGAAGCTTCTTCAAATGGTTTCTCTTAGTATCTATACCCAAAGGTAAGAACATCTCACAGCTTGCCTGAGATGTTAAGCTTGGATGATGACAACAAATTGCCTGGGTCTAAGTAGCAGATTTTCAGTAGGAAATCTGGACCGAAGAAGAGGCCCAAAACAGTACAAACTGGAATTACTCATAACATCACTAACACTGCACAAGTCCCAGCGTCTTCTAAAGGGCTAGCACATCCTTCTCCTAACAGGCAACAGAACTGCTGAAATTCACAGTGGGAGAAAAGGAGACAGCACATCAAGCTAAAACAGGCAAATAAATTCCTAGGCTGGGCTTAGAAAAAGTGTACTTTCTCTCATAGTAGGGAATCCAGACATGGCAGCATATGGTCTCAGCCATTCAGAGAATAGAATCTCAACTCTGGGTCATTCAAGCAAATATACATTTTCTAGATGCCACCAATGGGCCTCCTAACATCCCCACTGAGGAAGAGCAGGCTGCTTTTACAAATTGCTAAGTTGCCTTTTATTCTCTCTCCCATTTGAGCCTTTTCCCCAGTGTCAGCACAGCGGAGTTGCCAATTAAGCAGCAAGCTTCACACGGGTGTAGGAGACCCGTGTTTCGGAGCTTTGCAGCCACCAGCCAACCGAGTAGAGCAGTGAAACAAAAGAAGGCATTTTTGCTTCAGAAGCAGTAGACAGTCCAAAAGAGAGAGAGAAAGAAGAATAGCAAGACAAAGCACCATATTAAAAAAAAAGTTCAAGGGCTCTACATATTGCCCATTAACAGTAAAAGAATACATCTCAGAAAGAGGAGAATTATGACAGAACAGGTTTAAGAAAGAAATCTTGATGCTTGCTAATAATAGTATAAAATGTACCGGTAGCATGTAGATAATAGAATAATGCACAATAGTAATAAACTAGTAACAGAATATAGTAACAGAATAGAATATACCGTGTTTCCCCGAAAATAAGACCTACCCCGAAAATAAGACCTACCCCAAAAATAAGACCTACCCCGAAAATAAGACCTGGTGTGTTTGTGGGAGCCAAAAAAATATAAGACAGTGTCTTATGTTAGGGGAAACACGGTATGCGATTTGTTCATGGTTTCGTACATGAATAAATGTACATTGTTCTACATGAATATGGTAAGTGTTTTTTTCATTTATATATATATATATATATATATATATATATATATATATATATATATATATATGGTCTTGGTGTATTGGTCTTGTCCGTGTAAGATTGAGAATACCTTGGCAGCGTTTCGCGAAATCTCATCCGTCATCTTCAGGCTGGTGTCTTCAGCTGCTCCCAGGAGAACGGCTGAAGACACCAGCCTGAGATGACGGATGAGATTTCGCGAAACGCTGCCAAGGTATTCTCAATCTACACGGACAAGACCCGAATACACCAAGACTACATATATATATATATATATATATATATATATATATATATATATAAGACCTACCGAAAATAAGACCTAGTGTGTTTTTGGGAGCCAAAAAAAATATAAGACAGTGTCTTATTTTCGGGGAAACACGGTAGTAGTCTTAGTAATAGTAATTGTCATACTAATAGTATAGAGATAGCAATAGAACAGAATATAAGAAGTGTTAAGTTTTCATGAAGAGTCAGACGCGGAGTGCTTCAGTGAAGAGTTTATTAGTGACTACAGCTCATAACCTTAGACCATGTAAGGGTGGTCTGGACACCCGGTGGTCTGGGTCTGAGCTCCCAGTGCTGGTATTCACCCTCGAACTTGGCCAACGGCTATGGGACTTTTATTGTACTCCCTGCTGGGGTGAGAGACCAGCAAGGGGGGGACACGTTTTTTTTCTAGGACCCTCTTAACACCCTAGACCATCAGCCTAGCCGGAACGTGTTTGAATCTAGACTTTCCAACTGTTTCTTACCAACTAGGTCCTACCAAGTTCTTTAAACCAGACTTTATGGCCGCTCTGTCATTATCACCCTTGACAATCCCTATGCCTTTTCCTTAATGCTCTCTTATCATGCGATTCTATTCGATAGCGGAACTGTATGCCCTGAGGGGACTCCCTCCCTCTCGGGCCTGGCCTGTTGTATTATCTTCGGCCTACCTCGAGGATGGGTTCTGGAACCCAGAGAGATGGCATGGCAGGGCGGTGGGGTTTGGGTGGGGCTCTACTATGAAAAAGAGGGTCACTAGGGCCCCTTTAGTTAAATTTTTAACCAAATTTTTAAGAAGGTTAGGGAGGAGGGTGGGTAGTGATCCCGGAGATATGGGTCGCAGCCTGGTGCATGGCGGGGGGCGGGGTTGGGGGCTGCTGGGGCCCTGGGGTGCGAGGTGGGGACCACGATTCCCAGGGTGGTTGGGGTTGGCAGGAGATGTCGAGGTGTAGGGCCATATCATGTGTTGGGAGCACGTACCCGCCATCTTTGTGCGGTGGCATGCTCTGACCCTATGGCCTCCTCCCTAGGGGGCACGGGAACCGGTACCCCTGGGCTTAAGCTGGTGTACTTTAATGCCAGGTCCATAGCTAATAAGTCTTCCCTCCTCCATGAGATCATTGAGGAGGAGGCTGCGGACCTGGCCTGTATCACTGAAACCTGGTTGGGCCCAGAGGAAGGTGTCCCTCTGGTTGATTTATGCCCTCCAGGTTTCCGGGTTTTACACTGGCCACAGGCCCAGGGAAGGGGTGGGGGGGTGGCTGTGGTTATTTGGGAGACCTTGTTTCCAAGGGAGGTCACAGTCCCAGAGATAGGCGGGAGTGAGACCCTCCTCCTGAGGTGGGGGCCAAACAGTCGGGTGGGCTTGCTGCTCGCATACCTTTCCCCCAGCTGTGTGACAGCGGCCCTGCCTGAGCTTCCTCTCGGGGTGGCATGGAGTTCCCGGCCTTATGGTCCTGGGGATTTCAATTTGCCCTCCCTGGGGAACGTTTGGCCCAGGAATTCATGGCTTCCATGGAAGCCATGGGCCTGACCCAACTGATTCAAGCCCCGACTCATGAGGGGGGAAACACTCTTGACCTAGTTTTTGTCTCTGAGCAGTGGCGTGAGTGACAGAGGGCAGGCCACTTTACGGCACTGCCCGCTCCATGGTCTGATCACTATCTCCTACGGCTGGTCTTCCAACAGGCCCCCCACTGCTGGGATGAGGAGCCACTTAAATGGTTCCGCCCCAGACGCCTGATGGACCCTGAAAGGTTCCAGGCGGAACTGGGGTCTTTTCCCTCTTCCCTTGCCCACAGCTCCGCCGAGGATCTGGCGCCTGGCAACAGGCTGCATCAGATGCCCTCGACAGGGTTGTCCCCATGCGCCCCTCACACGCCGTGGATCCCGGATGGCTCCTTGGTATACCGAGGAGCTACGGGAGATGAAGCATTGCCGAAGGCGTTTAGAGAGCAGGTGGAGGTCCACCTGCTCCCAATCCGATCGAGCCCAGCTAAGAGCCCATATTAGGACTTACCTGGTAGCTATGAGAGCGGAAGGTCTTATCTCTCTGCCCTCATAGCGTCCCAGATAACCGCCCAGCCACCCTGTTCCGGGCTACCCGCTCTCCTTCACAGGGAGGGGCGACCTGCGGGAAGGACTGAGGAGTTTGGTCAATACCTGTCGGATAAGATCGCTTGGATTCGGAGCGGGTTGTCCTCTGATTTGCAGTGGTCTGAGGAACGGGATACAGGCAGTCTGGCCAGTGTGATCTGGGATGAGTTTGATCCTGTTTCCGAGGATGAAGTGGACAGGACTATGCGGCGGCTGAGTTCCACCACATGTTTGTTGGACCTGCGGTCCTTCCTGGCTGGCTTATGCCGCCAAGGAGGCCACCTGCGGCTGGCTCTGGGCAGTTGTCAACACTTCATTAAGGGAGGGTGTTTTTCCCTCTGCCTTGAAGGAGGCAGTGGTGAGACCCCTCCTGAAGAAGCCTGCCCTGGACCCGACCGTGTTAGACAACTTTCGTCCAGTCTCCAACCTTCGCTTTGGCTAAGGTTGTTGAGAGTGTGGTGGCTCGCAGTTTCCACTCTTCCTGGATGAAGCGGACTACCTGGATCCGTATCAATCGGGCTTCCGACCTGGTTTCAGCACGGAGACGGCATTGGTCGCGCTGATGGATGATCTCTGGAGGGCTCGACAGGGCTTTTCCTCTGTCCTGGTCCTATTAGACCTCTCAGCTGCTTTTGATACCATCGACCATGGTATCCTTTACCTCGAGGGGTTGGGAGTGCAGGGCACTGTGCTTCGGTGGTTCACCTCCTACCTCTCGGGCGGCCTAACGTATTGGGGGGCAGAGGTGACCCCGAGGGTGCCTCGTGGGGTCCCTCAGGGGTCGTCCTCTCCCCTGCTATTTAACATCTATATGAAGCCGCTGGGTGAGATCATCCGTGGTTTCAGGGTGAGATTCCACCAGTACGCAGATGACACCCAGCTGTACATCTCCACCCCGAACCAAATCAGTGATGCCCTCTCCCTGATGACCCAGTGCTTGGATGCGGTACGGATTTGGATGAGCGGAACATGCTTCACTCAACCCGCCAAGACTGAGTGGCTGTGCATACCGGCATCTCGGCCCAGTCAGGAATATCCATCTTTGGCCATAGGGGGAGCAGTGTTGCCCCCTGTGGATAGGGCGTGAACCTGGGGGTCCTCCTGGATGCGCTCCAGTTGGAGGAGCAGGTGGGGCCGCCGCCAGGGGGCCTTTGCCCAGCTCCACCTTGTTCGCCAACTACGCCCATTTCTGGACCGAGATGCCCTGCGCACAGTCACTCATGCCCTTGTTACCTCTAGACTTGACTACTGCAATGCTCTCTATTTGGGACTGCCCTTGCATACCATCCGGAGATTGCAGCTGGTGCAGAATGCGGCGGCGCGGGTGGTGATGGGAGTTTCCCATTCTCCCATGTTACCCCCTCCTGCGCTGCCTGCATTGGTTGCCGGTTGCACTCCGGGTGAGATTCAAGGTTTTAGTTTTAACATACAAAGTCCTTCATGACATGGGTCCTCAATATTTAAGGGAGCGCTCCTGCCGACATCGAATGCCAACCGCCCTGTGCGCACATAGGCAAGGACTCCTTGGGGTCCCGTCGGCAGGCCAATGCCGCTGGCGGTCCCCAACGATGAGCCTACTCTGTCGCGGCCCCTGACCTCTGGAACCAACTCCCCTTGGGGCTCCGCTTGCCCCTGACCTCCGCACCTGATTTGAAGACCTGGTTGTTTGACCAATCCGGGCTGTGACCCTTCCTGGGGGTGGTTTTATATTTTAAGTATTAAATTTGTTTGTTTGGGCTTGTAAATCTGGTTTAATCTTTTAATTATTTATTGTTGTTGTTTTAGCTGTGAGCTGCCCCGAGTCTTCGGAGATGGGGCGGCATACAGGTCCCAAAAATAAATAAATAAATAATAAAGGACCCACTTTGGCTGGGCTGCGGCTGCTACTTATAGCCAGCAGCCGCAGTTGCCAGCCAATCAGAGTGCAGGGTTTTCCCGCACTTTTTAAACCAATCATTTCTGACATTTTACAAGAACAGTTCAAACTAAACCAATGACATTAAAACCTGCATACATAACAAGAAGCACTTGCATCACCTTTATATATTCGTTTTTACGAAATAAAACATCTCCCCAAACATTATAGAGAGATAAAAAGAAACCACTTGTCCAGGGTCCAGGGTCTTTTTTGAGTTTGGGTCAATCAAATTGGGCATGGTTTAAAAAAGAACCTGTAATACCCACCAATTGTAAAGTGAAGAAATTCATTTAATCCTTCCCAATCAGCTAACATTTAAAGCATTCGTTTCATGTCTGTTCTTAGATATAACTCTAAAATACTCCTTCCATCATTTTCTAATTTCAGTTTCATCCCAAACCATTCCATCTACATTATTCTTAATTCCATTCATTCTGTTAGAACCTCCTTCTTTAGGCTTTTCACCTATTTCCAAACAATGTTTTTATTTGCATTAAAATCACTCTAGATTTTCTCTGCCCCTTTTCAACTTAACTGTTTCTTGTTTCCCTTGACTCTGCTATTTACCGCTATCTTTTACTCTGTGTACGTATTTAACAAAAATGTTACCTTGCTCTGATTCTTTTTCAGAAATCATTTTAATATCTTCATTTTTCCCTCATGTCTATAATCTCTTTAACATGCCACCCAAAATCTCTTTTCAGATTTTGTGTTCTAAACAGGATTCTACATATTTCTGTGTAACATTTCCAATCTGTTTCAAATGGCTTCCATGTTTTCTTCATCAATTTTCCATTCATCCTGTCAGGAGATTAATCCCCCCCCACCAATACTTTACTCATATAGGATATGTACTTTGTCTTCCTACACTTGTTTTACTTCTACTTTCTTTCACTACTTTCCCTCAAGCCCATATTTTTGCCAGATCTGTTCTTCCTATTTCGAAATAACTAGTCTGTCCCATATTCAAAACCTCTTATTGTCCTTGAATCCTTTCTCAATTTTCTCAGTTTTTCATCATAAACCATAAAATCAATCAGGCTTTTAGATTTACATTCATTACTTTCCCAGGTGTACATATGAATAGACTTACACTTAAACCACCTCTTGAAACAATCAGACTTTTGCCTAAGCAGTCCCGACTCTCGTTCATTCTTGGATCTCTGAATGGGCCAATCACTTTTATTGTACTCTCTCGTCTTCTTCCTGCCCATCCATTCATGTCACCTAACGGAATAATTTTCCGTGGATCACATTCATTCAGAACGCTGCACAATTTTCTCTAGACTTATCCTTGATTATTGCATTTTCATCATTTACCAGAGCATGACTATTGTCAGATTACTGGAGCAACTATCACCATCCCATGGATTTCTACTTTCACATACATCTACCTGGTCATTCATTTCATGCCCTTGAAAGCATATGATCAGTGTTAATGTAATGACATTATCTAGTCTGAAATTCATTAGTTTCTGACTCTTCAGGTTAATTCTTCACAGCAACCCTCATCCCACCAAGCAGAAAGCACATGGTGTATGTTGACACAGCATGAAGGTTAAGAGATAATAAGAGAAATGAGTGAGCTGCTGCCACCCGACCACGATCATCTTCTTCTTCCATCTTTTCCATATCTTAGAATATATATCATACTCCAGCTCGAGGCTCAGCATCATTGCCTTGTGTTTCTCTACTGGACTCCTGCCTCATACCATTTCAATCTTCATTAGTTACAAAAAAAAGTGGTTTGGGGGGGTTTGTTCAAAAAAGCAGCTGGCAGAAACAAAATTATGTTTCCTCCCCTATGAACCACTAGTTTCTGAGCCTGTTGTTTATTACCAACCAACAAGCACCAGGACTTTACTGCACACATTTGTATGTAATGTGCATTTATTACGAGCATTTGCATGTAACATGTATTTTGTCCCTTTCGTTCTTATGAAATCTACATTATTAGCCTTATTGTTTCCAAAGCTAAAAAGAAAGTCCATTCCTTTTACTTCAGTGAAAAACAACGCACCTGTCACAGCTGTTCATTGTAATTTCTGATTGTGAGTTTTGACTAAAGAAAAGCTGACCACTGGGAAAATCAACAGCTTTTACCTCTGATCCCAGCCCTTCCTATATGCCAGCTATATCTAGAGCAACATACCAGAACTTTGTGTAAGATGTTATTAAGCAGAGTCCAGTTGGCATGAGCTGCACCCATATAGGTACAACCGCACACCTCCCCACTCCCTAGGGAAGGGGAATGCAACCATTTCTATCCTACCTCCATAGAAAATTATATAGAAAATTATATAGAAAATTATGGTTGGCAACACCAACCATAAGAACCTTCGTTCTCACCCTGACCTAATCGTACAGCAATGTGTCCACTCCCATGAACTCCACATAGAACTCAAAAAATGTCTAGACAATGGAGAGAAGGACCTGTACATTGACTACTGTGCTGACTGTATCAAAAGTAAGTCACACAACTCACAACTCAGCATCCAACTCTACTTCAACCAATCCACCATCACCCAAGACTAGGCACGCATGCCCCTAACTACCTCAATTCAAACTACAACTGGCCTTAAATGCAAGTTACTCAACACAAGAAGCTTTGTGAATAAAATACCTGAATTTCTCCTCTGACTAAATATGGCTAAATTCAACATCATATTTGTCTGTGAAACATGGCTCAATGCATCTCTCCCTGACTCCATTACCACAGTAAGAGACTACCATGTTTACCGATCAGATCATGAAATCCGTAGAGGCGGTGGTGTTGCTATCTTCTATAAAAAGTCCTTACATCTAAAAAACATCCAGGTTACCCAGGAGCTTGCTCTTCCTGAGACCATCATCTGTGAACTGTCCTTAAATATCACATTTCGATTCTTACTATGTTACAGAGCCCCTGATTATGACACCAACAAGCTAAATTCACTACTAACATGGGCAACATCCTGCCCACATGCTTTTATCTTTTTTGGTGACTTCAATCTACCTCATATTAACTGGACCCTAAACGAATGTAAAACTGAACCCATACATGCAACCTTCTACAATGCTGTAACAAATCTGGGACTGGAACAACTAGTAATCAACAATACTAGACTTAACAACTGCCTCGATTTCAACTTCTGCAATAGTTTGAATTCAATTTACAGAATACAAATTAAAGAACCCTTTTTGCAACAGTGACCACAACATGATTGACTTTTGTCTCAACATACGTCCACACAAAAATCACAACAATGACATGATCCCCAATTATAACTTCAAAAAAAGCAACTATGATCTTATAGACAACCATCTCTCATCCCTTGATTGGCAATTTCTATTCACTGGATGCAATACTGTTGAAGACCATTACAACCTATTTTTACTTGAAGTCAAAAGAGTCATCAAACTATATGTACCAATCAGAACTCCCCAAACCAGAAAAAACAGATTACCCATAACAATAAGGAAGCTTCAATCCAAAAAGACATCACTTTGGTGGAAAAACAAATCTGGACACGTTGCCAACTTCAAAAGCCAATACAAAAATTTATGCCACCAGATAAAGACTGAATGCACCAATTATCACATTAAACAAGAGGAAAACTTTCTATGCACCAATTCCACCCATGCTTTCTACAATTTTGTAAATGACAAACTAAAAGACTCAAGGTCCATCCCACCCCTGAAAGGACCTAATGGTAAAGACTGCAACGACAACACCATTAAAGCCAACCTCTTTAACACATTCTTTGGCTCAGTATTTGTAAACAGCAATGGATCATGCCCAGTATTTCCTAGTCAAACCACAGACAACTACAATGATCTAATAAATATCGATTTTTACAGAAGACAATGTTGAAAAAGCACTACACAATCTAAAACCATCTCTATCTATTGGATCGGATGGAATATGTGCCTACTTCTTAAAAAAGCTATCCACTGCCATAGCCGAACCTCTAAGCATAATCTTTGAAAAATCTTTCAGGACCAGCTCCTTGCCAAACCTATGGTCACAAGCCACGGTCATCCCCATTTTCAAAAAGGGAGACCCCAGTCTAGTTGAAAATTACAGACCAATCTCTTTATGCTGTGTCACCTGTAAAGTCATGGAATCAATTATTAACCAATCCATTATCCTCCACTTAGAGACAAACAACCTACTCTCTAATAAGCAATTTGGTTTCAGAAAAAACTATCCTGTAATCTGCAACTCTTACACTGCAAAACATATGGACTACACAACTCGATCAGGGCAAAGCAATAGATGCAATCTACATAGACTTCTATAAAGCCTTTGATTCAGTGGTACATGACAAACTACTCCTAAAACTAAAATCTTATGGTATCTCTGGACACCTGCATAACTGGATAGAAGCATTCCTGTCAAACAGACAACAAATGGTCAAAATTGGGAGCGTCCTATCAAATTCTGTACCTGTCAACAGTGGTGTCCCCCAAGGCAGTGTTCTAGGACCAACTCTCTTCATACTCTACATAAATGACCTCTGTGATCATATTAAGAGCAACTGTGTTCTCTTCGCTGATGATGTAAAGCTATTCAACACCACAGACAATACTGCTACCCTTCAAAAGACCTAGACTATGTATCAGAATGGTCAAACAAATGGCAACTTCAAATCTCAACAAATAAATGCTCTGTCTTACATATTGGCAAAAAAAATCAGAAAATAAAATACAAGCTGAATAGTCAAGACCTTGTTGATGATCCAAACTCTGTCAAGGACCTTGGAGTACTCATCTCTAATGATCTAAGTGCTAGAGCCCACTGTAACTACATAGCCAAAAGGCATTAAGAGTTGTTAACCTAATCCTACATAGCTTTTTCTCTGGTAATATCACACTACTAACTAGAGCATACAAAACATTTGCTAGACCAATACTTGAATACAGCTCATCCGTCTGGAACCCACATTACATATCTGATATTAATACAGTAGAGAAAGTCCAGAAATATTTCACAAGAAGAGTTCTCCACTCCTCTACTCATTGCAGAATACCTTATGCCACCAGACTTGAAATTCTAGACCTAGAAAACCTAGAACTACGCCGCCTTAGGTCCGATCTAAGTATAGTATATAAAATCATACATTGCAATGTCCTACCTGTCAATGAATACTTCAGCTTCAACCATAACAATACAAGAGCACACAATAAATACAAACTCAAGGTTAACTGCACCAAACTTGATTGCAGGAAATATGACTTCAGCAGTAGAGTAGTCAACATCTGGAATACTCTACCTGACTGTGGTTTCTTCCCCAAACCCCCAAAACTTTAACCTTAGACTGATTACTATTGACCTCACCCTTTCCTAAGAGGTCTGTAGGGGGCATGCATAAGCGCACCAACGTGCCTACCGTCCCTGTCCTATTGTTTATTTTTATTTTTCTTATATGTATCTATTTCATGTATTCATAACTATGTTTATGCTTATACCTATTATCTTGTAAGCGATTGACAAATGAATGAATGAATGAATGAATGAATGAATAGGTCATACCCTTCTCAGATCCAGACACTGATGCTGGAACCTGGAAAGTGGCTTAACACAAACTACCTACAGACCAGTTTCTTAGTCTAAAAACTTAAATGGTGGTATCACACAAGGCACCTCCTGTGTGACTCTATGTGAATATAGCTATATCTCTATGGAGATTCTCAGTCTTCCAGGTCAGGTTGAACTTAGTATTTTTAAGAGGCAACTGGACTACCTTGTTTTTCCTTTAATATAAATCCTTCCATTGCCCACCATCCAGTCAGAGCTGAAGAAGCATCTTGGATGAAAAGCGAAATGTCTTCAAAGAAAAACAAGAAAGTCCAGTTGCCTCTTGAAAAAGCACCTTTGGGACATGTGAATATAGCATAAAATTGCTCACTTTGAATTTTTTAAATTCATATTTATATGCCGCCCTTCTCTGGAGACTCAGAGTTGCTTACAATGTTTGGAGCACAACCCACTGTGCTCAGCAATAGCCTTCATTCCATTGTATATGCAATAGCCTTCATTCCATTGTATATGCCTGCTTATTACTAGGGCTATTACTAGGAATATTTGCATATAATGTGACTATTTTGTTGCGGAGTTCAGTTCCCTTTCCTTCATAAGGATATTTCCTTTTATGCAATTTGGAAGTTTGTTCTAGGAGTTGTGATGGCTCTTTAAATTGTTTTTTTTTCTTTTTTGCAGGGCACAAAACCAGATTAGGTTGACGTATCTATGATCAGATTCCCAAGGAAATCTGTAGGCCGGAAGAAACCCTCCACAGTAACTGCTTTTCCACAAAAATTTTGTTGCCTTTCTGCTGGCAACACTCACATCCACATTCCTTGTGAAATTAGGTATTAGTATTTTTCTGAGTGGTTGCCAATGCTTGATTATTAATATTCACTTTTCCTGCCAATATATCTTTTTCACATTGATTTTTCAGCCAATACCTGATGAAAGATCGAGAGAGAAAAGAGGGCAGGCAACTTTGTGGATGGTGCTGATTTTGCAAGACAATTAATAAACTTTATGTTATTGCATTTGGAAAGTGATCGTTGCTAACTATGAGTAATAATGTATAATAATAAAGGGTTTGTTTTACAGTATATCTTCATTATTCCCAAGGCTTTATATCTTTCTATTCCCAAGGCTTTCAGACTAAGAACGGTAGAAAAGAAGATGGTGACTGTGCCAAAAGAAGGAGACAGACCCATATGGCTTCTTTAAAGATGGCTGTCTCCTGGCCATGAACATTTGAAGGATCAGAGATATCATCTTTGAATCATCTTTTCTTCCATGCTAGAGCTAGATCAGTGTTTTTGGGAATGTGTGATCACACTGGAGACATTAGATACAGGACCTGCCAAGCGAGAAAGATTAGGAAAACTGGACTGGAACATTTTTCAACTGTAATAAGTTGAGGAGGTAAGAATACTCTTTAAGAGTCTGTCTTTTGGCTAAGGATTGTGTAGAATTAAGGCAGATTCTAACCTCTTCCTCCCTAGTTTTAAATAATCTATGACTAGTCCAAATATTCTTTGAAATGGACTAAAAGTTTTCATGTCTAATATATTTTATTTACCAAGAACATAACTATTTTTGTTGATGGGGCTGATAAATTACTGTTTCTCTTGCAAAAGTGAGAAACTGTAGTTGTCCAGATGTTATTGATTGACAATTTCCATTCCCATCATCTGTTTTCCAGTGATCATGCTGACTAGGATTGCAGGGAGTTATAACTCTGCAATATCTGAACAGTCACATGTTTTCTACTCATAGTACTAAAGATATTGGAGATATCTTAAAGTAATGCCTTTAGCACATATATACATATGCTAGAATGAGCACTCTTGACATATCTGTTTCTTTCTTCAGATCTTTAGAAAAATGAAATATCTGAGTGGAAACAGATCTATCTTGACTTTTGTGTACACTTATTTTAACCACAGAGAATAAAACATGTCTTAAGTCATCTAATGTGGGCATTTCCCAGATATAGCACATTGGGAGTGTTTGACTTACAGCTATTATATCACAAAATACAAGTATATTAAACATGAGATTATTATAGAACTTTATGAAAGAATACTGTCAATATTTCTGAGATATTAATTTTGGAAAGCATTGAAGGAGAATCAAACTATATGAATCAGAATGTGCCCCTATTTTATTTAACTTATTTATACTTTATTTTATTTTTCCATCCTTCAGGCCTCAGACATTTGGAAAAGCTTACCGCTTTAATATTTGAAAGCATAAGTAACTTATTTAACAATTAAAAATCAGTAGTATTTGGCATAGTTTGTCTCCAAAAAGTAAAACTTCCCAAATGTAAACATTAAATCAAAGAGTTTATACTAAAAGGCCTGAGCATGTAAAATGTATTCTGGGGAAACAATTCATTAGGCAAGGTAGATTTCCCAGTGTGCCAATCACTGCAGTTCTATTAACAATATTATGGCTGACAAATCTACTTTTCAAATATTCCATTTGTGCTTTAAAGATGGGTGTTAATTTTTGTTTATTAATTTCATTTTTGTTTAGGGTTAATTGTAATAAAGTATTTGAATAAGTTAGGCTCTTTTAAGGCAAAAATCAATACATTGACTCAAGATGGCAGGAAATGTGCTAACATTCTGCTTTTAATGGACAAACCATGTTCTATTCAACTGATATTCAACTGATATTCTACAAATCTCTCCATCCCAAATGTGGCAGTACAAAAGCTTTACTTAGCTGAAGAAAAAGAGTTGGAGATAGAGAACAGTTAAAAAAAAAGCAAGCCATTCTGTGTCTTGCAGCCCCAGAACACACTGCCTTGTTGAATGAAGGTGAATATTTGTGTCCCAGGATAATGTTACAGGATCCAATCTGGGTTGGTCACCAGGACCAGAGGTTTTGTCTTCTGAGCTTTCACACTTGTGCTAGAGCCCATCTTTAGGGAACAATGGAGCTTTCCAAGGCTAGAGAGAAGTTCCCTGAAGATGGGCTCCAGCACCAGTTTGAAAGCTCAGAAGACAAAACGTCTGATCCCGATGACCAACCCAGATTGGATCCTGCAACACTTCCCTGTGTTGAATGTTGCAAAATATGAGTTTCTCTATTGCAAGAACTGGGTTTATCTAGTTTAACAAAGAGAAGGAATAGGGCTGACATGATAGCAGTCTTCCAATATTTGAGGGGTTGACCTATTATCCAAAGCACCTGAAGAACAGGAAGTAAGGGGTGGAAGATCATTAAAGAGAGATTCAACTTAGAACTAGGGAGAAGTTTCCTGACAGTGAGAACAATTAATCAATGGAATTGCTTGCCTCTGGAAGTTGTGGGTGCTCCATCACTGGAAGCTTCCAAGAAGACATTGGACCACCATTTATGGACCGGATGCCCCTGCAGTCACCAGGCTCAGCTATTTCCCCCGCCTCACTACCGCAATGCTCTCTACCTTGACTGCCCTTGCACCACTGGAGGCTAGTCTTCAGCTGGTGCAGAATGCGGCCGCAAGGGTTGTGATGGGAGCTTCCCCGATACCCCAGTCCATGTTACAATTCTCTAATCTGCCTGCATTGGCTTCACGCTATTATTCTCCGGTGAGATTCAAGGTCTTGGTATTAACATTTAAAGTCCAACAGGGCATGGGTCCAGGTTATTTACAGGAACGGCTTCTGAAGCATCTAATGTTGTTAACCCTAAAAGGGCGACAGGCAGGGGGTCTCTCTGTCGCCTGCACACAATGTCGCTGGCGTGACCCGAGAGGCCTGCCTCCTGTGAATTCTCCTGAGCTCCGCTTGGCTCCCTGACTCACCTTCCTCGGCCATGATTTGAAAACTTGGCTCTTCCTACAATCAGCTGCTGACTCTCCTGGGTTGGGGTCATCTAATTGGGGTTTTAAACATTAATTCGGCTTAAATGTTTAATATCTTTTTAATTAATTTAATTTATTTACTGTTGTATTTTAATTGTAAGCCTTGAGTCTCTGGAGAGGGAGCCGCATATAAGTCGAATTAATAAATAAATAAATAAATAAATAAATTTATACAGAAATGGTAGAGGGTCTCCTGCTTGAACAGAGGAGTGGGCTAGCAGACCTCCAAGGTCTCTACCAACCTTTTTGACTCACGAGTCTGATTGTGGGCAGCATCATAACCATGGAGGAGCTATGTCTGAGATAATGTTTGAAGCCAGTATTTCTCACACTTGGCAACTTTTAAGATGTCCAGCCTTTAACTCCCAGTATTCCCCAGTCAGTAATATTAATAATAGGATCAAATAATCATATATGAATACACATCACAGCTATTATTCTGTATGGGATAGAGGGTTTTTTGGGGTAGTTTTAATGTTTTAATTGTAAGCCATGAATGTGAAATGGGTAGTTACAGTATATAAATTGAATGAATGAATGAATGAATGAATGAATGAATGAATGTTGTTGAACCCTACAAAAGTTTCCATCAGCCCCAAGAGCAATTTAAAGTGCTAGGTTTAAACTATAAGTCCCCAGTGTGTCTTGGCACTGGTTACTTTCAGGACCATGTCTCTCCACTGATTTTAACTCTGCCACTTTGCTAATATCAGGAGAAGCAGTTGGTTCCTGAGGCATTGATTTTTTTGCATGAGCTACCTGTCCCTCTGGAATGACGCCCCATGAGCAGTATATTTGGCTCCAGTTCCACTCACTTTCTGAACCAGAATCTTCAAATGGAACTTTTCCAGAAGGTTTAGGGCCTGAGGCAAGATATTTTTAGTTTAGATTTCTCTATTTTGATTATCAGTTTTTATTTTATATACTTTTTATTTTAGTTGTGGATTTTTTTCCTATGCTGGGGCAATCAAGATTCCATGTACTATTATAGTGGGATACACTTGTGAGGTATGTGTGTGAGAGAGAGGGAGGGAGAGGAAGAGAGGGAGAGATATATTCATTTAAAACAAAACCAAATAAACTATAAGAAAACGGGTTACATAGTAAAGGCAGGAATGTAAAGCAAAGAAAATTTTGCACCAGGAACAACCTACACTGCTTATGAACTAATGCCTTGCAAAAAAAGGAAGATCTTAAATAGTTAAGCACATTGATAGCATTCATTCTTTGGTTTTCATCGATCAGGCATCTACTCCAGTTGGGTCAGCAAGAAGAGCCTCTACATTTCCTTCCATAATATGGGGACAAGGGTGTTCTTACCCTTCAGAGGCACAGTATAGCAAAACAAGGAAATGACAAAAATATATTTGAAGTGGGAGGGAAAAAAATCTACAAAGTATCCACAATGGTTATTGCATCCAATTTTGGAAACCTCCCTGTGCTAGTCTGTTGGCATTTCTGGCAGGGGCCCAAAATGCCCCAAGCATCTTTCAGCACCTACCAAGAGAATCTGCAAGACAATATAGCCTGCAGCATTAGCATTGGAAGCAGATTAATTTTAATATAGCCTCAGCATTTTCATACATTTTATAATGCCAATTTACACAGATGCAGGATCATGCCATTCGTAATTAAAGTTATTTTCATTTCTAATTTCATCTTAATTTCATTCCAATAAAAGATATGACAAATACTACATTATAATATAAAAACCATCAGATAATTTTCTTGCATGAGGCTGTCATATTACAGAACAAAGTAGGTAGTCCTCGATTTATGACCTTTTTATGCCTTTTCTTGCCACAGTTGTTAAGTGAATCACTGCACTTGTTAAATTAGTAATGATTATTAAGTGAATCTGGCTTCCCCATCGACTTCGCTTGTCAGAAGGTTGCAAAAGTGATCACATGACCCTGGGACACAGCAAAGGTCATAAATAAGCATCTTAATTTTGATCACATGATCGTAGGGATGCTGCAAAGGTTGTAACTATGAAAAACGGTCATGGGTCACATTTTTCAGTGCCGTTGTAATTTTGTCATTAAATGAACCATCGTAAGTTGAGGATTACCTGAATTTCCATGAAAAGCATCAGGAATACCAGAAAGGAAGGTAAATCCAGGAACAACAAGATTGTGTGTGACCCTTGACTTTCTGTAGTTGTTTCAGCAGTGATTGAATTAGGAAAGCTATACACATTCATACTTTCCAGAATGGGAATACCAAATGATCATGCATGAAAAGGTAACAGATCCTGAGATTTGAGAATAATTGCCTGAGATAACAGTGACCTATGATCAGTATGAAAAACAGAACTGGCTTGTGCTACATTGATCTTCATTCTCAGGAATGAGTGAGTGAGTGAGTGGTACAGAATTCTTATCTTGATTCATACAAAGATATCTGGAAATCAGTTTACCTCCCCAGGAATTGTGCCTCTTTCTCTATCTGCACTACTTCTGATTTTGTAGATGGCTTCTTCCATGTCCTTTTTACAGTAAATACAACATTCATGTTTATCAAAGTACATGTATACCTCTCTCCCTCTTTTGTAACCAGCATCACATATAAAGCTGGTCAATCTTGCAGGACTATCTGACATATGCCTGTCATTTCTTGGCTTACAGCACTGAGGGTTAAAGTGCTGTCATTAGCAAATCATGCTTTCCTCAAGTTTGAAAAGCCCAAATGGAGATATGAATCAACAAAAGAATGTTAGGCTGAATCTTAATATTTTGTTTAGACTTCTTCCTAGAGAGGTTAATATAGGAAATAGCTGGGGTCAAAACCTTGAGTGACAAAATGGCAGCCAACAGTGCAGTGAAACCATGCTTACAGTACATAAGTTGATATAAATGTTGGCCTGTTGTTAATATCCTGAAATCTCTTATTCCGAGGCTGCTGTGCTACATCCTTCTTGTCCTGAAGTACTATTTTCTGAGAGCTGGTCAGCAAAGGGTTGATAAAGGATAAATAAAAATGGGAAGCCCTCCATAAGAGTGGATTGGTATGTCTGAAAAAATGACCAAACAAACCCATCAATCAGAAATATCTGTAGAGATTGAATATTGCAACTGCTGAAAACTATTTGCTTTCTGACTTTATAATTGGCTTAAAGTTTACAATGTTATGATAACAATCAATTGAGGCAATTGTTCTCTTAATATTATATTATTAGTTGCTTCCATGGCTGTCTCTGGTGGGGGACCCCACATCCCAGTTTCCTGCTTAGTACTGAATACTAACCTCCTAAATATTCAGAGGTCTCAAATAGCTAGATCCTTCCTTCCTTCTTTCCTCCCTCCCTCCCTTCCTTTCTATCCCTTATCTTCTGTCTTTTTTTCCCCCTGTTCTTGTCTACCCTACCCAAAATGAAATCTGAGAATGGCTGCTGTCACAAATCATACTGTAGCAAAGCTGGGTTTTGGTTCACTGAAGATATGCAAAGGATTAACAATCAGTGAATATTTGCAAAGTGTTTAGAAGTCAAAGCAAACACCATATGTACTAATATGGTTATTATTATTTATGAAGGTCCGTGTGGGTGAACTGTTAACATGAGGCAAATAGGAAGGCAAAATGTTCCATACATATTTGCAGATCAAATTATTATTACTCCTGGCGGGAAACAGAAAATACAGAAAGGGGGCAGAGAAGAGGAGAATGTGGTTATATCTCTTTTACAAAAGGCTGCTCTCCCTCTCAGCATCAATAAGGACCTTTTTCACTTGCCAGGCATTGACAGCAGCTAAAATCTGAACATTATAGACATGATTTTATAGTGTTTGGATAAGAGTTGCTGCTTAGCTTAAATATGTTGCATTTCACATTTAAAAGAGAATTTAACAAGGGAAATGGGCCATAATCCATATTAACTACTTTATCAGTTCCTTAACCTGAATTACCTAAATATGTACAACTCACCCATCACTCATGTGGATGAAGGCAGTTCAAGTTTCCCTTTTAATTTTGTTGAGGTTTCTTTTCCAATTGTTCTCCAGGGAGAACATCCAATGCTGATTATTCTATAGGACTACACAGCTGGGACTTGAGCAACTTTTTAAAATGATAAATATCCCTGCTTTCAAGAATCTTCACTTGAATAAGCTTCATAAAACTATGAGATTTCCCTCCCCCTTTAATTCTGTGCCATTGATTTCCTTTCTGTTGAAGAATATATTACATGTCCAACACAAAAAACATGCTTACTCATATGTATCACTTTAAACTTTGTACCTGCTTTTTAAAATAAAGCCTTTTCCTCCATAACACAAAGAAGAATTTAATGTACTCTGTGTACTTTCCACATTGTGTTTCCTTTGTTCAGATATGGATATCGAAACTAAAACTAAACTTCTCTACAAGGTTTATTGTCTGAATGCTTTTTATGCAGTACATACACTGTCAAAGGTTATTAGAGTAAACAATATTCTTTCTTTTAAAAGAATGTTCAATATCATATATAAACACAGGATGGATCTGGCATGTTACAAAAATAAAAAGATTCACAGACTCTGTTCACACACCACTCAAAACCACATAATAGCCAATCGTATTTCAGTCTAACATATTGTGTGAACTATAGTAGGTGATCCCATTTTACTTCTTATTATGTATTCCCAGAAAATTGGGAATGTACCCATGGCTAAATTAAGGACAGGTTGTGTAAACTCCAGTAAAATATTTTTCAGGAACATTTATGAACTGAGTACTGGTATAAAGGAAGCTATCACCATCATACTTGCCTGGATTAGGACTGGAATTCAGACTATCATGGGACCATCCTGCAATCCTCTGAATACTGCAGTCTCAAACAAAATCTCAAAATCACTGCATTTCAAACAGTGTCATCATGTATGTTTTGGTCAAATGTTTTATGTTATCTTCCCCCCCTCTGAATTGTATTTTCATGGAACTTGAACAGCAGCCATGCAAATCCAAGGACCAATTCACACAATTATGTACCTCAATTGTTTCTCAATTTAACAATTGATAATTCTTTGCCGAATGTGTGAATTAATTTGACTGAAAAGCATTGTGCGTGAGATGAAATGCAAGGTCTGTCTTGGACAAATGATCTCGGCTGGATTGGCTTCACATGGCTTCCAGGCCCTTTTGTGGCAGCCTCCAGAGGCCCTCAGAATTTGACTGCATAAGAAATGAGAAGAACAATCAATGCACCAAAAAAGCTTAATGTACCAATTTTGAATAAAAGCAACAGAAACAGAAAAAAAGAAGAAAAAGGGAGGGGAAGAAGATTTTGGCAACAACCACCTGCACTCTTCTATAGCTCTTGGAAACTAGATTTTAAAATATGGTGGTTCTTTTCCACAAAAATTATCCAGGTAGTGTATCAACTTTCCATAAACTAGTATCTTTCATGGGGATTGCAGTTCCAGAAAATGTCTCAGCTGTCTCATTGATCAAGTTGGTAGGAGATCCTGGGAATGGTAGTCTCAAGACATTTGGAAGACACCATATATCATGACACAGACAGTTTCCTTTCCATCAATCCCAGAGTATTTAAGTGGAAAGTCAGTCAACGATCGATACACCACATACACCACCATTTCAGATGTGTGTACTGGTGCATATGTGCAAACATACACAAACACTCATACGAACACTATATTTTCTTAGTTGCTATTTGGGGTGTCTACAGGGAGTGATTAGAAGAAACTCAAGATGTTGGCCACAATGGAGGAATTCCTTGTGTGTCTAATCACACTTGGCCAATAAAGTTAATTAATTAATTTTTTTCAGCATATGACATTTTATCATACCATGTGGATACCCTGATTCCCAACGATGGGCTACAATCTTTTTTCTATATCACCTTTTTCAGTTTAATATCACCCTCATTTCCCACCCATTCCTATCTCAACAATCAGAGAAGGACAACAAGTTTCCATTTGTATGTGGATGGAATGCTTACTTATCAACCAAAATCAGCTTGTGAACAAAGAATTAATTGCCATTTTTTGCTATTCTGCCTGCCTAATGTTCACCTCCTCCTTTCAGAGGCCCATTAGATAGCACCATACAATGGGAGTCTGCAATTGTTTCTAAAAATAACAGTCTCGAGGCCTGTTCCTGTCATACATCAGATACAGTCAGGCAGCATCACAGAGAGCAAGAGAGAAAGATAAGCCATGGGGTTTGATGTAGGGCACTTAGCAGATAGTCATATGGTAATCACAGATGCTTCCTCTAGTGTACTATAATCCATTGTCACCTCTCTCACCCGTTTTTAAAGGATCATGAGACTAACTAAACATGCAAATTTTCTTTCTACCAGTGTTTGTGTGCATGCGTGCACATTTTAAAAATTTTTTGCTTCCGTGCCCTTTTCTCTTACTGCCATCCAGAGGGGAACATTTGGATTTAGTAATAGAGAGCAATTAGATGTTGGAGCTCTAGAAAACAGGGGGAAGCTGCCTTAAATAGCAGTAGCACTTAGACTTATATACCACTTCATAGTGCTTTATAGCCCTCTCTGTTTAGAGTCAGGATATTGCCCCCAACAATCTGGGTCCTCATTTTACTGACCTTGGAAATGCATTAGATTCAATTTCTTGTTATCCAGATAGACAGAAAACCATGATCTGGGTTTATACTAGGCTAGGCCAACTCAAAACTTTTCTCTTGCCTGCCAGTTGATCAAGGTTGACTCAGCCTTCCATCCTCTCGGGGTAGGTAAATTGAGGACCCAAGATTGTTGGGGGCAATAAGCTGACTTTGTAAAAATGCCGCTTAGAAATAAGCAGGCATATACAGTGGAATGAAGGCTATTGCTGAGCACACTGGGTTGTATCCCAAAAAATTGTAAGCCGCCCTGAGTCTTCGGAGAAGGGCGGCATATAAATGTAATTAAAAATAAAAATAAAAAAGTTGCAGGGATGTCTTTTTTTCCCCCTTGTCAACAACCTTGTTTCCAAGTGGAGGCCTCTGAAATCTGAGTAGAGGTAATGGTGAATCTATGAAATGTGTCGAAGGTGACATGTCACAACATTTTGGGCAATCACCCAGGGGTGGGATTCAAATATTTTAACAACTGGTTCTGTGGGCATGGCTTAGGTGGTGGGCATGGCTTGGTGGTCATGTGACTGGGTGAACATGGCTTGGTGGTCATGTTACTGGCTGGGCGTGGCCAACTCAATACCACTCACATCGAGGCACGCATCTCCTCGCCTGGCCTCTCATGACTGTGGGGATGCTGCAACAGTCGTAAGTGTGAAAAATGGTCATAAGTCACTTTTTTCAGTGCCATTGTAACTTTGAATGGTCACTCCACACAAGCAAAGTGCCAGCAAAGGAAGGAAAAAAAAACTCCAGAGACGTTCCTGAGACAGGAAGTCTAGTCCTGCCAAGAATGTATTAAGGGTTAACGGAGAGGCAGTTTCTGTAAGCAACACCAGAATGTTTCCTTCCTGCCTTCCTTACAGGTTTAGGCCAGTAATTTCTTCTAACAACCGGTTCTCTGAACTGCTTAGAATGTTAACAACTGGTTCTAACGAATAGGTGCGAACTGGTAGAATCCCAACCCTGCAATCACCAGCATTCACTATTCTCAAAAGTATATCCTGCTCCCATGCCATTTTTAGAGGCTGTGGAGACTGTACAAGAATGGGGTGTGCTTTCATGTGGCCTTTGGTGCCTCTGGAAAATGTGCAAGAGGGTCATGCCACCAGAGCCTCCAAAAATGAGTTTGTTTTACTCATATTTCATTTTTGTAATTATTTGATGTTTCTTAATATAATACCCAGTGCCATATATGATTACACTGTATTTTTAAAATAAAATACAAAAATAAATGAATATGTAAAGAATTGGTTCTCTTTTATTCAGGGGAAGCGAGGACACTCCAGCAGTCAAGTTAGGCATTTTTCTAATATTGGACATGCTAAGCCCGAAAGGTTAGCAATCAGTGGTATAGGAATATATGACAAGATTCCTAACTGAATGCTCTGAAGTTTATAGAAACCCCAGAGCCTCTCGCGCACATGTCTCTCTGCTCAACTCCTGGTTCCAGGAACAGCATCATCTAATCTTTTCATGGAATAAGACTTTCCATTTAATAGTCTTCCCACTGCAGCAATACAAAGGATCTGCTCTCCTTTGTAGCATTGCCATGAGCAAACCTCTGGCTAGTATGCAAATTATGTGGTAGCCCCTAAGGCTAAAGCTGTATAGATGTGCAGCAGTTTGAAAACCATGATTCTAGCAGAAACCTCTGGTTTCAAGGTTATACACAACATGAACCCCTTAAAGAATCATTATATTTCTGAATTTTAAAACACCTTAATATATTCAATATTCCTAATGAGACACAGTGGGCAGGGGAAATCCAAGCTCAAAATGGGAAGATATTTGTTGACTGTGAGAGGTATGAAGCAGTGGGACAGCTTGCCTCCAAGAGCCATAGGTGGTCTGTCCCTGGAATTATTGGACAGCCATTTGTTTGGGATGGTTGAATGAATCTTTCTCTGGATAGCAGGTTTGACTAGAAGCACTTCAAGATCTCTTACATCTTAGGATTCCATGAACTTGCTGACTTTATTTATTTATTTATTTAATATTTTTACATTTATATGCTTGAGACTCAGGTGGGAATGGGATACAACCCAGTGACTGGGTGCAATAGCCTTCATTCCATTGTATATGCCTCTTATTACTCTCAGCTTCCCAACAATCTTGGGTCCTCAATTTACCTACCCCAAGGGATGGAAGGCAGTCATTGAGCCTGGTGGGATTGGCCTGCAGTTGTAGGCAGCTGGAACTTAAGTGCAGGCAATTAACAGCCTGAGCCACCAAGGCCCTCTTCTTATCTTGCTTATCTTCTTATCAGGGGTGGGATGCAAATATTTTTACTACCAGTTCTATGGGCATGGCTAGGTGGGAGTGGCTAGGTGGGAATGGCCATGTGACTGGGTGGGCATGGCTTCAGTCCTTTGCCTGTTCCCTGCATAGGTAACAACCAGTTTTACCAAACCAGTCCAAATTGATAGAATCCAACCCCTGCTTCTTATCCATAATAGCCTTAGAGGAATTAATTTTTTTTAATTACATTTATATGCCGCCCTTCTCCGGAGACTCAGGGCAGCTTACAATTTTTGGGATACAACCCAGTGTGCTCAGCAATTTATGGGAAAACTCTGTTAAAAGCAAAATGATTGCTAACATATTAATGACTTGTTTTGTTCCCAGTATTGATTGACTGGCCAATTGCTTAAAAACATTTCTAAGAGGCAAAGAGGTTTACATTTTGCAATAATATTTATTTTTAAAATGATGTGTGATTGAGCCTTAGGATAGAAATGGGCTTGGGTGGCCTGTTCTTTGTTCCATGTAGCCAATTGTTTAGTATAAAACCAAACACGGAATATCTATTCTCATTTGAGAAATGTTGGAGAATATGCTATTGTGGAGATCTGATCAATCAGCTAGACTGAATTATATGTCAGTGACAGCACATTATTGCTAAATAATTACAGATTTGGGGCAATATGACTTAAAGTAGGTCTATGGAAGACATAAGGCTGTCATATGCTGGCAGTAAGATTCTGTAGCACACACGCACTGACATACCAGGAGAGAGAGAAAGAGAGAGAGAAGAGAGAGAAAGAAAGAAAGAAAGGAAACATCTTCTAGGAAATTGCCTGACACCATGCAGTGCTGCTGACGTCTACCTATGATGTTAAAATGAGTGTTTTGACATCACTAAAGGATTAGAGCAAAAATTCATTGAGGCTAGAACAGCAGAAATGAATTGGAAAATAGCTTGAGGGAGAAGAATGCAAAATAACTGGGCTTCTTCGAAAATACAGAATGGAGTAGGACCGAAATCACACAGATGGATACATCTGAGAATTCCCTGAAGATGGCTGAGAGAAAATAGACTTTAAGGCTGCCATTCAAGTCTAACGTGTTTGGTTTTCTTACTCTGTGCTCGTGTAGTCAAAGGGCAGCATTATACATGCGATTGGTATTATTCATTTAAATTTACAGGGAGGTTGTTGGATTGTATTTTTGTCTCTGTACCGGAAAAAGTCAGAGGTCACTTTTGTTATATATTGATTTTATGTAATTTTGTTGTCGTTCTTAAATCTGTTCTGTTATTCTCTTCCCCTTTGCCCCTTTTCCTTTTATATTAGTTTGTATTTTAATGTTTTTCATGAAATTTAATAAACATACTTTTTTTTTAAAAAAAGTGTTATTACATGCTGAATTTTGTAATTTTCTACCTTTCTACTTTTCTGGTGCAGTCTTCTTCAATCTGGGGGTTTCTGAAGTTGTTGGGTCAACAATTCCCAGAATATCCAATCCCAACATATCCACAGGCCCCAAGGTTGAGGGAGGCTAATCAAATGCTTGGACATTTAAAGTGCCTGGGTCTGAAGTTGAAGTGGATTGTTTTTCATGTATTAGATCCAGGACCTTATTGTCTTGAGTACACAGGAGTACAAGAAAGCATTACATATTTTATTTCCTTTATTGGAAATCTACTCCACCCCACAGAGTTGATTAAAACTACCTTTTTGTGGGGAAATGCAAATATGGGGATTTGTCCTAAAGCCTGAGGTATAGGCCTTTACCTCAGGTGAAACCACTATTACCTCAGGTTAAACCACTGTTCATTGAAGTAAAGGTCTATTGCAATGTTTCTCAACCTTGACTGCTTGACAATGTGTGGACTTCAACTCCCAGAATCCCCCAGCCAGCATGTTTTGAATAAGCATTGCCAGATCTATATCTAGGAATATCAGATTATTATCTCTGTGTTCCTTTATGTGTTTATAATCAGATAAAACAAGACATGATTACTGTCTCTTCAACTGACAAACAACAAGAGCTTTTCCAGTGATAAAAGCATTGTATCAACAAAAGGCTAGTTCGTACATGCTTGAAATACTTATTTATCCTTCTTATTGCAAAGATGGTCTGAGCTCATTTGGCCATCCAAAAAAGTGCAAATGTGGCTTGAATTCAGCCATTACAATCATTCCTGTGGGAGGTATAAGGAACAAGGAGAGTCAATTGTCCAGGGCTATTCACAACATTTATTGCTGTGTGGTGCCATAACAGCTCAGCATAAACTGCCACCCATACATACAAATCTCTGTAATATCTGTGTGAAACTGTTAAGTATAAAGTGCTCTCGTACAAGAAGACAAACTTATATTCCTAAAGATTGAACATTTTCCCCCCATAAAATGCTTCAGTCATCTGGGGATGCTTGTAGAACCCTTCCTAGTGTTATATTTATTGATTTATTTGACAATGAAAAACAGTATTTCTTCTCCTCAATTTCAAGACAGCTTATGATGGCACCCAAATCAACTTTTAATAATTTGAAAAGCCACCATTAATATTAAATAAAACAGCAAAGCTTTAACCAACTAAAAGAATATTCTAAAAAGCTTGAACTTTCTCTTGATGCTAAAGGAAAATGAAGGTTAATTGTAGGCTCAACTTTAGAGGAATCTCCCTGGGAGAGGATCCAAAGTGAGTTTGCCACACAGACTGGGTCCTTTATCAAGTCACTCTCATCATCATCAAAGATTTGAAGAGAAATCTCTGAGGAGACTTTCAACGTGCAGCAATTTCATGGGGCAGAATAACTATTTATTTATTTAGCTTCTACTCTACATTATTCCAGCAAGTATTCAAGGGCATTAGTCAAATTATAAAATAAAAATAAAAATAATTCTAAAACACTTGACATATAAATTAAGATTAATACTAAATCAGTTAACAATTAGTGAGGTGCATTTTTACCTAAATACTTTGGTTTTGATCCCAAAAAGCTGTTTTAGAGTTTATAGAAATGCATGGATCACACACCTGCCTACAAAATTGTTTAAAAGGACCTAATATTTTCCCAGTATTTCATAGCTGCCTCTGCAGCTGCCACATAACAGTCTATATCAGTGGTCGCCAACTGGTGGGCTGGGAACCACTGGTGGTCTATGAGAAAATTTTGGTGGTCCACAGAAAAATGTCCCCCCCAAAGCACTCCCCCCAAAGCAATTAATCCAGGCTGTGCGGGAATACAAGGCAGCGCCGCCCACATGGCCTGTCCACCCACTGCCCCCCACCCTTTGGCCAAGCAGAAACCTTACCTTGAGTAGAGCCATGTGAGCTGGAACTGGAAGGTAAGACCAATGTCAGGGGAGGGAAATCTGCCCCGGGGTGGCTTGCTGACATTGGTGGGAAAGTCGGTCCCATATTCCAGAACTGCAGTAGTCACAGGAATGGCCCTTTGGTCATCCCAGAGCAGCTCCTCCAGTCCAATGTAGGCCAGTGCACCCAGGTGGAGAAGCAGCTGCTCCAGGAGGACCAAAGGGCCAGTCCTGTAACTACTGCAGCTCTGGAATATGGGCCTGACTTTCCCACCAACATCAGCAAGCCACCGTCAGTCAAAATTCATATTAGTGGTCTGCGGGATTTAAAATTATGAGTTTGGTGGTCCCTGAGGTCCAAAAGGTTGGCGACCCCTGATCTAAATGACATGTTTTAATATAAATAATGAAAAAAAATCTATATTTAACTCAAATATGCTCCACAATTTTAAGCTGCACCAAACCAAGGACTGTTTCCACATTCAACCAAACCACCTCTTTTAACCTCTCAAAATAGAGGAACAAAAATGGGAGATAAACTGCTTGATTATAACTGATCATGAGAAAATATATTTGTTTGGGGGGAAATTGATTTTTTTCTTTAGTAGCCTCTGACTCAGTGTTATAATGGTAAGTATAAATTGGTGGTTTAAATGACCAGAGAATCATTGTATACTTTACTCTGAGCAATCTTAATAGTATAAATAATATTATGTTGCTACTACTGTTTTAACTGAGAGACCAGTAATGTATTACTATATGTTTTTCCCTTCTTCCTTTTTTCCTTTTTCCCCATTTATTTTTGTTTCTCCTTTGTGTATTCTTTTCTTCTTTGTGTTTATACATTAAAATTAATTTTAAAAATAAAAGTTATTAGTATAATGTGAATCACCAAAAAGATAGCTGCTAACTATATAGTTGAAGAACAAGGAAACAGAGAAAATATAGACCAATTTTGAGGAAAATAAACATTGTTTGAAAAAGAGCCTCCAGCAAAATCAATGGAATAGAAAATGATAATTAAATTATTTGGAATGAATCACAAGTGAGGAAATGCTGGAAGGGTTATTTTACAGATTTGAATGAGAATGATAAGGATATTGTTGAAGGATGGAATTGAAACATATGTTATAAATGTTTGTGTCCAGGAAAAAAAAGATGAAAAAAGTTGTAATTGTTGTCAGAATGCTGAAAAAAGTGGTGAAGTTACAGGTATAGATGGAGTAACTGGAGAAGTATAAAAATATGGATGTGGTTTGCCTATGGAATGGATAATTTGTTTAGTTTTGTAAAGATTACATTAGCACACAGAAAGAATTTTGTAATTGTTCCCAATGTATTGGAAAAAAAACAGAGGGAAAATGTATGTAAAATTACAGGGAGATTGGTTGTTTAAGGGAGTCTGGAAGGTATGCAGAGTAGAATATCTTTATGAATATGAGAAACATCATTTTATATTATGCCAGATAGGGAGTGTGCATGCCAGATTGTTCCTCTTCAAACAGGCCACTGAGAAATGGATAAATGGGAAAATATGTCTGTTGATTTAAAGAAAAGGTACAATAATTGAGTTTTGCACAAATAACAAGTTGAAATTGCTTGCCATATGCAGTAAGAGTGTTTGTTCTACATGGGAGGTAAAAAAAATCCATGGGAATAAATGGAATGCTTAGATAATGGTTCGATGCTAAGCAGGGAGCAAAACATAAATGTTTGATGCCTCATTGGTCGTTTAATACTGTTATCATTAAATGATATGTAGAATAGGAATGTAGGAATGCTTATAGAGATATTAGAATGGTGTTGAGTGAGGGTGTGAATAGGCATGTATTTTTCTATGCAGAAGATGTAGGGTTTGTTGGTGGAGAGCCCAAATGGTTTGCAATGACTGTTAGATAGACAGACAAAAATGCAATGAACAGTAATAGATAGAAAACTAATGTACCAAAGACTAAAATAGTTGTCTCTGGCATGGAAAGAAAAATAAATATAAATGTATATTTATAAATAAATATAAGCAGAAAACAAAGCAAGCAAACAAAGTAGGGCATTTTGATAAAATGTTTACTGAAGGTGACAAAATGGAGAAAATTTGAGATGTGAAATATTTGAAAAGTAAAGGGTATTATATGGTCTGTATAATCATGTTTGTGGAAAGAAACAATACTGGCTGTGTGTATATGCATGTTTCTGCCTACTTCATTCAGAAGAGAGAGTTGGAGACCAGGAGAAACAGAAAGATAAAGTGAATATCTAATCTTTTTAAAAATACTATGGATAATCTGACTGTGGAATGTTTTTAACATTTGTTTTTATGATTATTATATGCTGCCCAGAGTCACATTTGTGGGATGGGCAGCTGTAAAAAAGGAAGGAAGGAAGGAAGGAAGGAAGGAAGGAAGGAAGGAAGGAAGGAAGGAAGGAAGGAAGGAAGGAAGGGTGTGATAACCAAGAAGGGATTGGGTCGAGAAGGAATGAGTCTTGAATAAATGTTGATGAATAGACAGATGAGCAACTAGAATGTAAGATATAAATTGAGGTGATTTCATAACATAGAGAAACTAAATAAGTATCAAAGCATAAAGCAAACGTATAAAGGAAAAATGAACAGAGAAGAAGTAAAAATCAGAGAAAGTTGTGGTTAGATGGAGTTGAGAAAAACTTGCAAAAGAAATTTAAAAGCAAAAGGCTATATTTGAAACAGTGTGTGGACATTGTGAAAGCAAGGCTGATTTGCAAAGTCAGAAAGATATGGAAAGATCCAATGAATTGTATTTATCTATAGATTTGTTTTGATGTTTCTATTCCTTATTCCTTATCTGGAATAAGAAATGGGATATGAATATGACATAACTTCTAGATATTTTTCAAGAGTAGAGCATTCCATCAGCAAATCTACCTACAACAGGGGAGACCACAGGAAGTCCAATGAGTGTCGAGGATCAAGGAGTACTCCTGGACTAAGAGCCTGTGGACATAGATTATACAAATGAAATGCCATATTTTAAATAAAAACAGCATGAGGCCCCAGAGAGGATTTAAGACTATTGAGGTTGTGTTTCTTTACTAGCAGTCCATAACGGAGGCCCAGATCTTAGTGTGACTATAGAAATTCTTGCCAGCATAGTAATGTGCTGTTCTGATTCTATTATGGTTGCCAAGTGTTTTGCATTAGAGAAATGTGGGTTACATAAATCATGTCTTGGGGATACAACAAGATCAGCATCATGAGGACAAAGGTAAAATTAGGGTTGCCAAGCCAGTCCTGTGACATTGTAAGTAACTAATGCAGACAGGCTCTTGGGTTGCTAAGGCTTTCTAATAAAATTCATTTTTTCCTGTATATCATTTAAATCTCCCTTGGATAATATAAACAATATACAGAGCTTTCCTGGAGTTGTGTGACCTTAAGAAATCCCCTAAATATTTTTTTAAAGTCCTTCATAGCATGGGTCTTTCGTTTTAGTGTCTTCATCACAGGAGAAACAGACATCCAGCTAATATGGCCAAAAGTCAAATGATGCTCTGAGAGAATAAACTAAGAACAGAAAGTTATGTAGGAAGATGATGAGACTTGCCCCAACTCAATTAATTAATTCTATTCATCCATAAAACTGCCTATCAGCCCCTTTAGAGTTCCATAGAGAAACAGTGCATTGCCACAGCATATGTTGACTCTGAGACAAAAACAGCAGGTGATTTTTGTGTCATTCAAGGAGAAGTATAAATTCTTGAATGTTGTGTTAAACTATCATCCCTAGATATTCTGGCTTCTCAAGTGCAAAACCACAAACAGGTGTGGCTGGTGAAATAGAGGTTAAATGCTTCTCCAGCAGAAGAGAGAGAAAGCCATACTGCTTGTCCGCTAAATCTCACTTGCTACTGACTCATCAAGTCAAACATCACACTATTGACGCTAAAAAAAGGAGAGTATATTCATCTGGGCAAGGATTGTGTACAGAGGCAGAAAATCATGTATAGGGGCAATTTTAATAAAACTAGGATTTTACTTTAAAGACCTTTAATTGGGTTTGGAAGATTAATTTCTATAGCATCTCCTGAGACAAACTAGATCAATAAATCCATTAAAGCAGAGACAAGTTTGCAAAAGCAGTAGCCTCATTTCCTTTTTGCCTAGTATTCCATTCTGCATCTATGCCAATCATGCACATATGCAAAATAGGAGGCACTTATTGTTATGCTGGCCCACTTCTATTCCACACTTCTATTTTTCTAAAATCAAAGACATCTAGTTATGATGATTAAAGAATGATTAACCATTTTAAAAGGCAAGGGAATAAATCAGTAATGAGATTTCTGTGTGAACAATTTCTGCTGTGTGAAGGAACAGAATCCCAACTTTGTATATCTTGTGTAGAAGTTATAATTATAGCTCAATGGCTATAACAGTTCTAACAGACATAAGTCTCGGGTTCAATTCTTATAACCCTAGGTTAAGGATCAGCCCAAAATGAGGGAAATCTTCTGTTTGAAACAATAGAAGGAACCTCAGCCAACCATATTACAAGATAATAGCCAGTTTGTGTTCCAATCACATACCCTCCAGGTGTCTTGGGCTACAACTCAGAATTCCAAGCCAGCAGAGCCAACACATCTGGAAGATATCTGGTTGAAAGGCATTGGCCTTGGGGAATGCCTAGTCTATTGCAATCTCGGACTGCTCACATTATCATATAGAATCATCTCCAGTGATGATTGATGTTTCCCCAAACAAGCATACTTTCCCTTTTGTATAGACTTTCTCATGGCTATGAATTAGGAACAGATGAGGGTGGTATAAAATATAAGACAATATAAATGTATAGTTATATAATCTATATAGGTAAATAAAATAAAAGTGAAAAACTGAAATATTTGCAAGGCATCAATGGATCAAGTTAATCAGATTCATCCTATGTTGGACTCTGGTGTTGTAGCAGATCCTGTGGAGATGACTCAGACAAGGTCTGATTTGGTTATCTTGGAGGCGTTTAATTCTGTTGGGTCTAATGAAACAGATAGGATTCTGGTGCCTTATAGCTCAGCTCAGTGTAGGTCCATGTTCTTTTTGGTTGGATAAGAGCTCTTGGGAGGTGAAATGTGGTTGGGTTTTGGTCTTGGTGGTGGTTAATTCCTCTCTGAGAAAGGGGTTGTTCCACTGTCTCATAAGGAGGCAGTGGTTCACCCACCCCCTTTAAGAGACCATTAGAAGAAAATGTTTGTAGCTCAGTATTGAACTGTGGGGTCCTTGGTGTTCTCTGACCTTGGTTGTTCTCTTGCAGACATTTCATTACCAAGCTCAGAGAGCACCAAGGACTCCTCAAGAGACCTTCACTGGGACCCAATGATACTAGATAATGTTTGGTTTCCTACATTCTTTTTCGGGGGGAAGATTGTGGAGAAGGTGGTTGTGCAACAGCTTTGAAGGACTCTGGAAGCAGCAGATTATCTGGATTCCTTTCAGTTAGGATGCAGACCTTGGTATGGGACCAAGACAGTATTGCCTTGCCCCTTTTCAATTCTGATGATATTATTCTTATACCCATTGCAATGAGTGTTTATTCACAGGGAGGGACATTTAGCAATTGAAAGTATAACACAGAGTCACACTGTTAACTTTGTATGTCTGGCCCTAAGTCTGCCTTAAAACCTGAATGTTAAACTCTACAAATGCTTACTTCTCTATCCAAGTTCAACTAACATTTTTCGCAGATCACTTCACTTTTTATATATTAATCAATTTTATATCTACCACTTCAATCTTGTAGACTGAGCAATGCATAACAAACTCAAAAGCAAAATAGGAACATAATTTTACTATACATAAAATCTCAGCGGTGGATCGCAATCATACTAAGAACCAAAGGCCCATTGAAAGAGAGTTGTCTTCAGTGCCTTTTGGAATAAGAGTGACATCAGGGTCAGGAACATGCCCAAGGAAAGGGAGTTCCAGAAAGTGGAGAAAGTGGAGATGTCACTGAGAATATTTGCTGGAATGTTTGATGTGCTTCTAGGCTGGTTTCATAATAGAAGGAACAGGGTCATCAGTGCAACTCCTTTCTCTGCTCTATTTCCTTCATGTGGCTATTCTGCATGTTATTCATGTACAAAAGGGACCAATGGCTGCTTACTTTGGAGCGCCACAGGAAAGTCCTCTGGAGAAGCCTGTGCTTAGTGACAACCAATGCATCTGCCACTTGGTGACCACTTTCCATTCTGCCTTACAAAAAGGCTTTACAAATTTATCATTTTCACCTGGCCTCTGACAATGTATAATTGTGCAATGGAAATATGAATTGGATTTTTTTTTAATGTTTGGAAGCGACAATTTAAATGGGTTTTTTTTGGTGGGATCAGTGTTTTTGACATGCATACCATCCCCAGTGCTTGGTATTAGCCATCTAGAATCCGATAGATAATTTAAAAATAGATCTAGAAAGATTGAAATACTTATCAGTTCCATTGGCTTTAAGTGGAAGAATGACATATATCGGGGTGTCAAACTCACAGCATCACAGCGGCATCTTGTGACATATCGAGACTTTTTCCCCTGGGCATGGCCATGGCCAGTGCAGGACGCATCTGGCCCATGGGCTGGGAGTTTGACATCCCCGACATATATGATTTGTGCCCTTACTGAATACAATGGGGTTCAGCAGTATTCAATGTAGCTATTCTAATGCTTTGTCATAAAAATGGCCCAACTATAGAAATCTAGGCAAATTATAGCTATTTTGACTGTGTATATTGCTTTGCCCCTGGCAGGTCAAATTTTTAGCAGACCACACCTTCTATGAAGTGCTCAAAGGACAGCAGAAGCAGCCAGGGTCATTCTATTATGATTGCCCATTGAATTACCTGCCTGTGCTTTTCCTGCCGGAAGAATACTCTCCCTGCATGTCCTAACCATTACGAGATGCTCTACCAGTCCAGTTGTGCTGCCTGACCCTGACCCTTGTTCTCAATACCAATTAAGCCTCCTGAATGTAAGCTAGCTCAAATCATCTTGAGGAATTCATATTGACATTAAAAGCAAAGCCCCTATGTACCCATTAATCGAATTCATTAAATGTAATAGGATGTTAGGTAAATACCAACTAATTATAGGAACTTATTTGCCAGGGTTTAACTGTGCAATTGATGCCATCAGTTACATGGTTATTACACCTCAAAAAATCTACACACTTAATAGTGAACTGACATTTAAACAACATAATAAGCGCTTTAGAAAACATTGATATAGCTAATGTTTGAGGAGGAAATCATTACAGCCCTCACACAGGAATCCTATACATTATCCCTTTTTGGTTTGGGCCACATAGCCAAAATGGCTTTTTAAAAGAAAATTTCTAGGAACAACATTTCTGCATAGAGTGATGGCAAAGAAAGAGTAACATTAGATTGGCATTTTCAGTGTTTCATGTTATCATCATGAGTTATATTTTAAACAACTGCTATCCTTTTGGTATAAGACATGAAGGTTACCCTTTATTTGAAGACATCATAGGTCCCAAAATGTCAAAGGAACAGCTAATCTAGTCATGGATTTGAAAGAAAAAGAAAGATGCTTTCCTCTGCCTTGATGGTATAGGAGATGGATTTTTCGTTTTCTTACAGTGCATTTCACTGCAAGATTTAAATCTTCTTTATATGCTAAGGTTCTTTATGCCCAGAGCCCCAAAATTGTTAACTTGTCTCTAGTCAAACCAATTTAAAACCACCGCTGTGCCATAACTCACTAAGGGCTGCAATGTAAAGCTTAATTAAATAACTTAAAAACAAAAACACTCCACACACAATTGAGAGGCAGAAATAGAAGTCCAGAGCACTGATAGAAAAAAGAAGGCAACAGTTCCCACAAAGATATGTAGGCAGAGTCCTGGGTTTCTAAGGTAGATGTTTTCTGTCTTCCACAGAAAACAAAGAGTTTATTATAAAAGAAAGGAGATTTCTTTTCTCACTAGACTTGTAATTCTTCTTTTTCTTACTTTTTTCTTTCTAAACTTTTCCTTTTCTATTATTCCGTATTTTATCAGTTTTTGAAATTCAGTAAAGTCATATTTTTAAAAAGGATATGAATGAAAGACCTTCTATCTTGGATTGATTAGAGCTGATGTGATAGAAGAGACAAATTCTAAAACATGTGTTCAAATTCAATTATATTACTAGAATTTAATTCTATTTACTTTTAACTAATTTTTTGTTCTGCTCCACCCAGTGCGGTCTTTTGAAAGGTCGTGTCTGGCTAGCTTCCTCCCACTACCCCACATACCTCCCCAAAATGTGCATTGTGGGTTAAAACAGGTGCAAAATATATGGCAGGGTTTTTCACCATTTCTAAAAGGACTTAATTAAGGCCTTTCATTAATGCCTCACAAGAAGCTTTCTTGTCAAGGTATGGATAATCTTGAAGCAGCATTTTTGTTCACTCTCCCACTTAACTCCCATTAACAGAGAAAAGTTAACTGTTCTTAAGAAGAACTTCAGCTAGCAATTTCCCATGAACTTGGGGAAACTAGGTTTCCTCCCTCCCTAATGAATCACCTGGCCTCTAGAATGACTGAGAAAAAGCCCAATACTGAACCAATCCATCAATCAATCAGAATAGAGCTGGAAGGAACTTTGGAGGTCTTCTAGTCAAACCCTGGCTCAAGTAGGAGACCCTATGCCATTTCAGACAGGTGGCTATCCAGTCTTTTCTTTAAAACCTCCAGGGATGAAGCACCTACAACTTCTGAAGACAAGCTGTTCCACTGGTTAACTTGTCCTCACTGGTGGTGATGCTGTCTGTCCCACATTTTTCTAGTAGGTTTGTGATCTGCTTTGTCTAATGCCTTGCTGAAGTCTAAGTATATTATGCCTACAGCATTTCGCTGGTCTACTAATTTAGTCACTTTGTTGAAGAATGAAATAAGATTGGTTTGGCATGATCTGTTCTTAACAAACCTGCACTGGCTATTAGTTATAAATTTGTTTCTAGATGTTCACAGATCTGTTTTTTCTCCCCAATATTGGCCTGTAGTTTCCTGGGTCTGGTTCTCCCCCCGTTTTTTTTTTCCTTTTTTTGAAGATGGGAACTGTTATGTAAAAGTTTTCTGAGCAACTTGATGACAGCATCAGTTGTGGTGGATGCCATGGGAATTACCTCTAGCCATTTGGAATATGCATCTACTATAATAAGAAAGGTGTGCCCTCTGGTAGGGCCAGCAAAATCAATGTGAATCCTGGACCATGGGCCCCTAGGACATTCCCATTCCTGTGTGGGGGCAAGAGGTGGGGCAGGCCTGACTACCTGACAGTTGGGACAAGATGCAACCCAGTTTTCAACCATTTTGTCAATACCTGGCCACCATACATAACTCCTGGCCAATCCCTTCATCCTTACAATCCCAGGATGACCCTCATGTAACATTTCCAAAACCTCTCTTTGCAGTTTTGCAGGAATAACCACCCTGTTACCCCACAAAATACATCCTCTTAATACAGATAATTCAGTTTGCCTGGACTTAAAAGGTTGGGCAAGGTGAGGTAGATCTTGAAGAGGCCAACCTTTCTTAATCCAGCCTATAACAGGAGCCAACACAGTGTCTTTGGCAGTCTCTCTGGCAATTTCAGCAGCATGAACTGGATGTTTAGCAACAGTTTCTAGGAAAAAGGTGTGTGTTTCAGGTTCAGAGTCCTCCTTGTGATAAGGAAGTGGGCAACGACTCAGTGCATCAGCATGACCAATGTCCTTGCCAGGCTTGTGGATAAGTTTGTATGAATAAGCAGCAAGAAATTCAGTCCACCTCAGCATTCTTGGTGACAGGATAATAGGTGTAGGTTTGTCTCCTGCCACAATGCCTAACAAAGGTTTGTGATCTGTAACAATGGTAAATGTTCTCCCATACAGATATTCATGAAATTTCTTAACAGCTGCAACAATTGCCAATGCCTCCTTGTCCAATTGGCTGTAATTCCTCTCTGCTTTGGTCAAAGTGCAGAGTAAAATTCAATAGGGGCTTCTCTCCCACTGGGAAGCCTGTGGCTTAACCCCCTCCAAAGGGGATGCATCACAAGTCAGTACAACAGGCAAATTCTCAGAGAACTGTATCAGTACAGCATCAGACGTGATTAGTCTTTTAATACTGTTAAATGCTGATTGTTCCTTCCTGCCCCAGACCCAAACAGACTTTTTATCAAGTAATCTGTGCAATGGTTCAGCAATGGTTGCCTTTTGAGGTAGGAACATGTGATAAAAGTTAATAAGTCCAAGGAAAGCTTGCAAATCTGTTTTGCATTTAGGTCTAGGGCTTTTTGATTGCTTTAACCTTGGCATCTGTAGGGTGGATGCCATGCTTGTCAATCATGTAGCCCAGGAACTCAACCCTTAAGAGTGCATTTTTCTTCCTTGACTTTTAACTCCGCTTTCCTGAATCTGGTAAGGACTTCTCTGAGTCTTTCTTGTAACTGAGTGTCATTTTCAGCAGAGATTAACACATCATCAAAGTAAGGCACTACCCCTGGCAGTCCTTGGAGCATCCTTTCCATAAGGCTTTGAAATATGCCTGGTGCCACGCTTACTCCAAATTGTAGCCTTTTACATTTGAAAGCACCTCTATGAGTCACAATGGTTTGGGCCTCTGCAGTGGCATCATCAACTGTTAGTTGTTGATATGCCTGGGCCAAATCCAATTTGGCAAAGACTGTACCCCTTGTAACAGATGATGCACCACTGGAATGCAAGCATGAGATTAACAGTGTGATCCCTGGAGTGGTCAGTCCTTGCATTCTTTCTAAGGCTTTGGACCTTACTCCAAATTGTAGCCTTTACATTTGAAAGCACCTCTATGAGTCACAATGGTTTGGCCTCTGCAGTGGCATCATCAACTGTTAGTTGTTGATATGCCTGGGGCAAATCCAATTTGGCAAAGACTGTACCCTGCCAAGTGAATGTAACAGATGATGCACCACTGGAACTGGATAGTCTGCTGCAGCGCATGGTTCAGTTCCCCTTATAGTCTCCACAGATTCTTACTGACCCATCAGTCTTGACTGGGTGACTATAGGTGTCTCCCATCTGGAGTGGTCAGTGGGCTCTAAAACCCCTTGAGCTTAATTTGTCAATTGTGCATCAATTTTTCCTTTAAAGCAAATGGAACCTTTCTGGGCTTTGCAATTGGGGCAACCTTGGGATCTAGGTTGAAAGTGATAGGGGTCCCTATACTTGCCCAATCCTTCGCTGAAGACCTCTGGAAACCTCAGACTTCAAGGCCTCCTCCATTCAGAGTTGCTCATGTGATTGATGCAGTCACCTCGATGCCTAGTGGCTTGAACCACTCAAGTCCCAGCAAGCTTGGGTATCTTGTCCACGATGGTCAGGGGCAAACGCTTTGTGTGGTCTTTAAACTTCACGTTGAATTCTCTTGTTCCAACTACTGGAATCTTGTTCCTTGGTAGTCTTTAAGAGTCAGTGCTTGCTTCTGGAAATGCTTTTTCTGAATGTTAAGTAGCCTATGAATAGTGTCCCATGACACCATAGATAATAGGAGCCCGAGTCCACTTCCATTTGGCAAGGCCTTCCTTCAATGAATACCTTCACATGTACTTTTCTGCTTCTCAAGGGTGAAGAATGACCAATGGTGACTGTTTGATGAGTTTCATTCTTCCCATTTGCTTCTGAGTTGCAACCCCAATTTTTTCACTGAAGTTGTTGGGCTTGAATTCTTTCTCAGGAAATTTCTTCCTACTAGGTGGAGTTCTGGATGATTTGCAGACTCTTGCTAGGAGATCTCTTTTCTCACACGTAGGCAGATGGTGTCTAAAAACTTTCATTCAGTGCGGGGGTGGCCCCCCAGCCTCTGCAATAAATTCTTGCCTCTTTTTTCCAAGATCTTTTCTTTTCTTCTCCATTCTGAGTCTATAAATTCCTTCCTCCACCTCACTACAGTCTGAATCAGAGTCTATTTGCTCGCAATGGGTTGTTGTGGACTTTTCCACATCAGAATGGCTTGAGGCCTTGTTAATTTTCTTCATGGCTGCTGCTGAGGACTTGGTTGCTTCCACTGAAACAGCTTCCTCTATGGCCTCCTTAAACATGATCTTAGGTTTTAATAACAATTTGCTCTGAAGCACCTTGTCTTTGAGGCCTAGGACAAACCGATCATGCATGGCCTCCTCCAAGCTGTTAAACTCGCATGCACCCCCAATGTCCCTTAAACTTGCCACGAAGTCGTTAACATTTTCACTTTCCCTTTGATCCCGACGGTAAAACTCGTGTCTCTTAATGAGGCACGATACGTGTGGGACGTAATGTGCTCTTAGAAGCTTTTCTAAATCAGGCCATTCCATTACCTTCAAGTCTGCAGCTCCCACCAATGCCTTCGCATCTGAAGACTGCCGGACCGCAGCGTGAGAATACGCCCTCTTCCGCTTCTCGATATCGAGTCGTTTTCCTTCCAAATACATTTGAAGCGATCCGCATACGATTTCCCAGTCTTCCGGCGCTGGATCGAACGGGCTGGGGGTGTTCAGCAACCAGTCCTCGCTCTTCTGCTTGTCTTCCTCCGCGTTCTCTTTGTCATGGAATCCCATCTCGCGCCAGTGTTATGTTTTGCATGAAGAGCCAGAAGCGAAGAGTTCAGTGAAGAGTTTATTAAGACTACAGCTCGAATGGACCTGACTTGGCTGGCTATGGCTGCTTCTTATAGCCAGCCGTATTGCCAGCTAATCAGAGTTTTTTCGTTTTCCCTACTTTTAAACCAATCCTATTTGACATTTTACAAGAACAATTCAAAATAAACCAATAACATTCAAACCTACATACATAACAGGAACCACATTGCCTCTTTTCCAATCCTTTGGTAGTTCCCTGGTGCTCCAAGATATTTGAAAGAAATGGTACAATGATTCTAAGATAACATCTGCCCGTTCCTTCAAAACTTTAGGATGCAATCCATCAGATCCCAATGATTTATATTCATCAAGATTAGACAGGTGTTCTCTTTCCATTTTTTTTATTCATATTTATATCCCGCCCTTCTCCGGAGACTCAGGGCGGCTTACAGTTTTTGGGATACAACCCAATACGCTCAGCAATAGCCTTCCTTCCATTGTATATGCTTGCTTATTACTAAGCGGCATTTTTACAAAGTCAGCTTATTGCCCCCAACAATCTTGGGTCCTCAGTTTACCTACCCCGAGAGGATGGAAGGCTGAGTCAACCTTGAGCCTGGTGGGATTCGAGCCTGCAATAATTACAGGCAGCTGGAGCTAAGTGCTAGGCTATTAACAGCCTGCACCACCAAGGTCCAAGCATTTTCTTGCTTATTTTAATTTCTATTTCTAGTCTGTCTTTTACAGTTATGTTTTTGGTAGGTTGGGCTACAGTTTCTTTTTGCGTAAAGACCAGTGCAAAGAATGAGTTAAGCAGTTCTGCTTTCTCTCTACTGCCTATTACTTCCTTGCCATCTTCTCTCTTTAGTGGACCAACTTTTTCCTTTGACTTTTTCTTGTTATTTATATGCTGAAAAAAACTGTTTTTATCTTTGACTTTTGTTGCAAGTCTTTGTTCATTCCGAGCCTTTGCTTTCCCAATTTCATCTTTGCAGGTTCGGGATGTCTGCTGATATTCTGACCAAGTTCCTCATTGCTACTTGAAAAGCATCATTTCAATAAGAATTGCAAAGGCCTGAAACCTAAGGTATCAATGATGCATAATGCCTTTGAAAGCAGAATAATAATGGTCCTTTCCGCACAGCAACAATATGATGAAGTAGATCTGGCTTAGAGTTCACCAAGTGAGAGTAGACTATGGAGTCTGCCCATCCCTCATCCAATATTTTAACCAATGCACCAAATCAGATACACACACACACACACACATATGCACACACACAAGGCTCCAAGAACTTCTCCAAAATTTGTCACAAATTAGTAATTTAACCTGACTTTAGAGAGAAATCATATTGACTGAATTTAAATAATTGCTCTTAACCTAAAGTGAAATTAAATTTAGTTTCTCATGGCTCTCCCTAATTTCTTTCAAAAGCCAAGTATAACCTTCAATTTGAAAAAAAAAATTGTGCATTGTGCTCGATTATTTCTCTCCTGCAATTGATTGGATATCAGAAGAAGTCAGTGACCAGAGGTTTTAGTTATAAATTTGTCCCAACTGATTTAGATGTGAAAGAAAACATGATTTGATACCATAACCTGTTCAATTACTTTTGATCTTTTGTTTATAACCTTTATAAAAAATGATAGCCCTCGAATGATTTTTTTTTAATCACAACTCCCCCTTAAAATCTCTCTCTTTTTCCTCTTTACGTACCTATCTGGTCCATTTCACACGTATCTTTCCTTTGTTCTTACATAGAAGGCAATATTTGGCTATAAAATGATTAAACGTGTTATTTAGAATAATACCAAGGAAGATGCTGGCCCTTGTTTAGAGATCCCTGAAGCTGACCTTGTATAGAAAAGACTACATATAAAATGACAGCTAGGAAGGAATATGTTATCTTGCATAGTCAATTTGGATATTGCAGTCTTTTGTAATAATTTACAATCTGAAATGTTTCACTATCACCATGAAGAATTTTTAAGTGCTTAAAAAGGTGAATTTAAACAATGTCAAATATTGAAGCTAATACCAGATAGAATTGAAGAAGCCTTGATTAGCTCATGAATCATGTTGGCTGCACAGGAGATAGGAGATAGAAAAATGCCAATCCAACCAGCTAGCACATGACATGCTGCAGGGAAGGTCATATTGGTCTGATTGTCTCCTGGTATTACTGCATTCATGCCAAAAATCCATGAGTGCTTCCATGACTGTATCAGGCAGCCTTTATTAAAAGAAATCCCTTCTCTCAACTGGGCTAATAGCATAGAATTATAGAGATAAAATCCACTGCAGGCCTCTAGTTCAGACCCCAATCTCAAGCAGGAGCCAGCTGTACCATATTTGACCGAGGCAGCCCACCCTCTGCTTAAACATTTTCTTAAGCTGTCTCTTCCACTGTCAGAAAATCTTACCTTTCAGGAAGTGTCTTCTAATCTTTAGCAGAAATCTACTTCCCTGTAATTTCTATCTTTTGGTTTTAGTCCTGACCTTGGAATCAACAGATAATGAGTTTGCAATATCTCCTCTGTGAAAAAAGAAACCCGAGACAGCCAAATACAGCTATCAAGGCCTCCCTTTCAGCTAAACATACTCTACATTTGTCCTTGACAGATTCTTTTTTAGAGGAAAATCTGAAGCTCTCCAAGTTCGGCTTGAACAGGAAATTTCTCCTGTGGCAGAAATGGGGAGAAAGCCTTCTACTCCATTAATTAAGTACTTTTTAATCTGGATCTGGTCTTTGAATCTACTTCTGATGCTGAGTCACAAAACAACCTGCTATCTAGTACTGGACAACATAGGCTATAAGCTCAACTGAATGGTGAATAAAGGGGTGCATTCTTGAGAAACAGGATTTTTCATGAAAAATAGACCTCTCATGAGTAAAATCATTTCGGCCACAGACACATCTATGCTGGCCAGAAGGCTGGATCAAAATGGGAACCCAGTGTGAAAAAGTCAGGCACATGACTGAGCAAAGGCAAAAGTTTCGGTTTTTGTTTTTAATTTCTGTACCGAAAGAGAAAAGGACACCTCTAGGTTTCACACCCCAGGAGCCTGCCAGAAAGAAGCTCCAGTTGTTTTTGTACAGTTTACTAGAGGAAGTAAAAGAGAATTGCTGATTAGTTACAAAGTGACATGACAGTTACACAGATGCACATGTGCACAAAGCAAAGCACCCTTGCCCAGATGGTCCTAATCATGTTACCTTCCTTGATTCCAGGAATGGGTTCCCTTCCAAGGTGTCTTAGCCAAGGGTCAAAGCCACAACCTGTTAGTTAGTCTATATTAGTCTCTCTCTATAAAGTTTGTGGTCAGCCTAAGGAGTGTTTCAGTGGTGGTATTCTACCGGTTCAGCCGGGTCCTGCTGAGTCGGTAGCGCCGATGAGCAGCAGAGACCGAACTGGTTCTGTCTGATGCTCTGCTGTTGGGCCCACCCGCCCACACGTGCTCCCATACTAACCTTTATGTCCTGCTTTTGAAGTGCAGCTGCTTTGTGTGGCAGAGATTGCTGTTCAGCAGCTGCTGAAGTGACAGGGAGAGTGCAGGCTTGCAGGAGGTGAGTCAGAAAGCCGCTGTGCCTGCTCAAAGTGTGCATTTGGCGTGCACACAAAGTGTGTGTGCGTGCGCAAAGCACGTCCACAAGCCACGTTCACCAAACTGGTAGTAAAAATATTTCAAATGCACCACTGGAGTGTTTCCCTCTACCTCTTGCTGACAGGGGTTAAAAATGTGTGCAGCTGAATCAGTACACAATAGAGGATGCTTTTATGTAGATACCGTGCTTCTGTGGTATAACTTGATATCGCCCGTATTAACTTTTTTACCTGATATGCTGCTTTATGTTCAGCAGCTTGTGATTAACTAAAAATGTCTAGTTTAGTTATGAAAAGCATTTGAAACAGATGCTTCACAAAGATGGATTAGCATGAGGGAAGCCCCAGTCCACTCCTCTGGGTTTCAAAAGAGTATCTAGTGGCTGCTGCAGATATTTGTTTGTTTGTTTGTTTGTTTATTTATTTATTTATTTATTTATTTATTTATTTATTTGATTTGTATGTTCAGCCCTATCTCCCGAAGAACTCAGGCGGCTTACAACGATAAAAACACAGAATACAAAATTTAAAATTACTAAAAGGTATTAAACAAGAAGCCAAACAAATATCTAAAACCCCAACAAAATCACAAATAAAAACCCCTTAAAAAGCCCACCCCTCAATCCAGGCCGGCCTGTTGGAAAAACGTCTTCAGGTTGCGGCGGAAGGAACAGAGGTCAGGAGCCAACCGAAGCTCCAGAGGTAACTGATTCCACAGGGTGGGCGCTCCCCCAGAGAAGGCCCTACCCCTGGGGGTTGCCAGCTGACACTGTCTAGCTGACGGCACCCCAAGGAGGCCCTGTCTGCAGGAGCGTACATATGAACAGGCAGTCCTTGTTTAATGACTGGTTGCTTAAGGACTGTTCAATGTTACAACAGCCTCATAAAGTGTTCTTTAAGGCTTGTTTCCCTGCAGGAAACATCAACAGTAGCCCAGTGGATCGGCTCGATTCACTTAACATCAGAAAGGAGGCTTTACCACTTGTTTTCCAGAAGAAAACATCAAAACAACCAATGGAAATGCTAGATTTGCTTAACAACCAGTTATAAAATGGAATTGGGTCAGATAGTGACCTATTTAAAGGCTGCCCAAATTGTCATCATATACCAAGAACTACCTGTATATCAGGGGTGGGATTCTACCAGTTCGAGGTTGTTACATCTAACAGTTCTCTAGAACTAATCTGTTAAGGAAGGCTAGGAGGAAACATCGGATGAACCGGACTGGTGTTAGAAGAACGTTACTGGCCTAATCTGTAAGGAAGGCAGGAAGGAAACATTCTGGTGTTGCTTACAGAAACTGCCTCTCCGTTAACCCTTATTACATTCTTGGCAGGATTAGACTTCCTGTCTCTGGAACATCTCTGCAGTTTTTTCCCCTCCTTTGCTGGCACTTTGCTTGTGTGGAGTGACCATTCAAAGTTACAATGGCACTGAAAAAAGTGACTTATGACCATTTTTCACACTTACGACTGTTGCAGTATCCCCACAGTCATGAGAGGCCAGGCGGGAGATGTGTGCCTTGATGTGAGTGATATTGAGTTGGCCATGCCCAGCCAATAACATGACCACCAAGCCATGTCCACCCAGTCACATGACCACCAAGCCACGCCCACCACCTAAGCCACGCCCACAGAACCAGTTGTTAAAAATTTGAATCCCACCCCTGCTGTATATCAAAAACAATTACTACCCACCTGCCTTCAATTGAGGACCTGTATACCAGTGTGATGCCAGCACACTGTGACTTTTACAAATATCAGTTGCCAAGCATCTGAATTTTGATCACGTGACTACAGGGATGCTGCAACCGTCTTAAGTGTGAAAAAGGTAATGTCACTTTTTCAGTGCTTTTGTATAGTGTAATTTGGCCGGCATTGAAGATGTCAGCTTTTCCATTTAATCTGCTCTCACCATCCCCATTTTTTTCTGCCAGACAAATCCAGCCTTCTCCCTACCTCCCCCACCCCCTCCCCAAAAAAACCCACCAAGCCAGTTATCCAAAAAAAAGGACATGGCCATGAATGCTTTTGGGTTGTAGACCTTTAGAGCAGGAGTCTCTAACCTTGGCAATTTTAAGCCTGGAGGATTTCAACTCCCAGAATTCCCCAGCCAACAAAGCTGGCTGGGGAATTCTGGGAGTTGAAGTCTGCCAGGCTTAAAGTTACCAAGGTTGGAGACCCCTGCTTTAGAGGAACCACTCAAAGATGATCAGAGTTTTTCAAACTAGGTCTTTGGGGACTTCAGATTCTTCTTTGGGCATTGTGATGGAATTATCCTTATTTGTGAATTCCTCTTTATCTTTACAAGGAGTTAATATTTTGACACAGAGTTACAAGTACTTGGTTTTTTTCAGTTCACTTCTGTTGAATTCCAGTTTACATGGTGCCCTGAGGAATGAAAAAAGAAAATAGATCATATAACTGTGTGGGGCTGGTGTCATGTTGATAAGTATATTCCTGTACTTTTATTCCATTTGGATATCAAATGCAGACTTAAAAAAGATTAGAGATGAATAGCAAAGACAGCAAGAGTTGAGGCACACTAGAAGGAGAGTTTATTCTCTCTGATTTGAATACTTTTCAGGATTTTAACTGTCAGGTCTGAGTGAAACAACAAAGACTTTTTACAATGCCATGATATCTTGCCAAAAGGAGGCATCTCTTCAGAACTGGCAAACAAGACCTGAGATTGTGATAGTTGTGGTGTGGAAGAAATCACATCCTTTTAGATTTTTTGCAACATAATCATGACAGTGGCCTACTGCAGCAGGTTCTCCTCCAAGTACATATTTTTGGCAAAAGCAGTATCACACTGTCAGTTCCTCCCCTTTCATACATGTGCACAGCACTGCAGTACACATTTAAAGAAGAATATAGCTGATATCAGCCAGAACATAGAAAAAAATCAAAGAAACAGTGCAAGATCTTAAGAGGTGGAGAGACCTGGCCCACAGAATAACCAAGAGACAGGCATGACTGAATGAATAACATCATCATCAGAGCTGCTGTTGCAATGGCATGACACTCCTTTCATTTCCGTTTTGTGGGACTACAATGTTGGCTTCATCATTTCCTTCCCTCCCTTGATCACTACAGCAGATCCTTCTCATTTGGATATTCAACTTCCTTCTTTGAGGAACAACACTGAGTGAGAGAATGCAAAGTGGCAGCATCCTTGGTTATTTTTTGTGATACTCTCGAACAGAGGTGTCAAACTCACGGCATCACAGCGGCATCATGTGACATATCGGGACCTTTTCCCTCTTTGCTAAACCGGGCACGGGAGTGGCCAGTGCATGATGCATCCAGCCCATGGGCTGGGAGTTTGACAGCCCTGCTTTAGAATTTGTGACTGAATGCAGAAGTGCTTTTAGGAGGTGGTGATAATAGAGCCTCTTCTGGCCTTGCTTCACCATTTATTCTGAGAAGAAAAGGAATTAAGATCTTTTAAAAGCCCAGATGTCCCTTACCTGAAAACTATTCTTCAGGTGCAGATTCTAGATAAAGTAGGTTTTAATTAGCTAATTCTAGGTTTCATTTTATTTTAAAAGCAGCTAATAATTTCCGAACAATGCTCTGCTTGGTTCTTGAATAAATACCCTCAACTGGAAACTGAATTAGTTCTTTTGCCTAACTGATTTTGCTCATTTCATGCCATACATCTTCTCTTTTGTTTTACAGATGAAACGAAACTCTAGAAGCAAAGGCTTATTCATCTGCAAAACTATAGAAGCCTGAACATCTCCACAGCCTTACCTCTGAGGGTTAGAAATGGGGATTCCCATTCATCATAGACTCTGAATACCAAAACAGAACTGACTTTCTGAAACAGTGAAGCAGCTGGAAGCCTACTTAAGACTCCATGACTCTCTTTTGTATTAGCAAAGGGAGGCAGCTTGATTTTTTTTCCCACTGGCAAGTATGAAAACTGTTGGGAAAGTAGTAGTAGTTTGTCCCTACCATTTGAGTTGTATGCTGTAGTGTATTTCCAGGTAAAAAAATGTCTAAAAAATAATCACAAGAAGTAGGAATTGTGTACAACTTTATCTTTAATGAGTTTAAACTGTATCATACAGCAGGAGCATTATTCTGCTTTTATCCCTCTGTGACCACCTATTTCTCAATTTCTTGGTGATCAGAAGGGAGGGAATTCCCTTTAACACTTGTGTTCACAAATACAATGAAACACAAACTAACCATTCCCATTTCAGCCTAAAGTTGTATGACTATGCGTAGTTTGTGATTCCACGTGGTATGTGAACTTAGAAAATTTAGTTAAACTTAATTGAACTAGCAGGTGAGCTCATTCTTGTGGTGGGATCCTACTGATAGGGGGAACAGAAGAAAGATAATTCTTAGGGCCTGCAGGTAATTTCACAGCTTATTTATTTATTTCTATTACTTACTTTTATCATACTGTATAGAAAATTACCAACTTACCTATGAGGAAAGCAGAAACTCTATGTAGGTTTCTGAAGATAAAGTTTAACACCCTTACCAAGCTGTAGTATGGCTTTCTAGATTTGTGTGTTGTGTGAATAAAGCCATGTCCTATGGCAGGCACAATGTATAGACCTAAATCCCCAATGACACCATATTTATATGCATAGCAAAATTATGAGTAAACCACAGAAAAACTTACACAAGGTCTACTCACCTTGCTCTACACAACACAAGTTCACCATTTCTCCAGGCATGAGATGCAGTAATGTACAAGGGGGAACAGAACCACAGATCTGAATCCTATAACATGCCAATGTCCTCTATCTATTCAGTGCCAGATGCAGAAACTACCTCTCACCTCCCCTACTGCCATGACTTATGTTTCTTGATGTGATGTAGTGGGGAAGCATGAAGGAGAGGGAGACTAGATCATCGGGGAGTCAAGGGAGGTTATAACAAAACAGAAGAAATCCAGAGTAGAATCAGGACAAGGCTTTGTGAGTGAAGTGGTAGGAATAAACCATTTTTAGGCAGCTAACTCAACATGCAGAAATGGGGTATTTATTTATTTGTTTGTTTGTTTGTTTGGATTTATATGCTGCCCTATCTCCCGAAGGACTCAGGGCGGCTCACAACAATAAAAAACATAAAATAAAAGTACAAAAATTTAAAATTATTAAAAATTATTTTAAAAAAATCCCAAACAATTATCTAAAACCCACAACGATCAATATACTATAAAAACCAATAAACCCCCACTAAAACCCCTCAGTCCAGGCCGGCCTGTTGGAAAAACCATGTCTTCAGGTCATGACGGAAGGAACGAAGGTCAGGGGCCATTCGCAGCTCTAAGGGTAACTGATTCCACAGGGTGGGCGCTCCCACAGAGAAGGCCCTCCCTGGGGTTGCCAGCTGACACTGTTTGGCTGACGGCACCCCAAGGAGGCCCTGTCTGTGGGAGCGCACAGGACGCTGGGCAGTCATTGCTGGCAGTAGATGTTCCCGTAAATACCCTGGCCTTAAGCCATGTAGGGCTTTATAGGTAATTACCAGCACCTTGAATCTCACCTGGAGGGCAACCGGCAACCAATGCAGCTCATGCAGGAGGGGTGTAATATGGGAGTATTGGGATACTCCCATCACAATGCACGCAGCCACATTCTGCACCCATTGAAGCCTCTGAGTGGTCCGCAAGGGCAGCCCCATGTAGAGAGCATTGCAGTAGTGAGTGGTGGTATGCTACCAGTTTGGACCAGTTCGGCTGAAATGGTGATAAAAAAAACAAAGCCTCAGGTGATCAGCTGAGAGGAGGAAAAAAGCCTCAGGTGATCAGCTGAGAGGAGAAAGAAGAGAAAAGCGCAGGTTCAGGCCTCCCTCCCACCCCTGCGCTTTTCTCTTCTTTATCCTCTCAGCTGATTGGCGCTGCAGGTCTCAGCTGGTGTGGGGAAAGCTGCACACTGGCGTTAGGCAAAGCATGCCCACCAAGCCACGCCCACTGAACCGGTGGTAAAACAATTTGAATCCCACCACTGGTTTCATGATCCCATTCCTTTCCCTCCATGCATTTGCTGTAGGTGGAGAGCAAAGACCAAAGAGGACTCTGTGCCTTCCATGTAACAAATTTATCATGTGTGACCTCATTCTTGCTTGACTCATTGGAAAGTCCTGGGAAGTTTTTGCTAAAAATGGCTCATCATTCTGACTGCATCTTCTAGTTCGCCTCGTAGTACGTCTCTTAGCCAAACAGCTTCCCAATAAACATGGGGTTGCCACAGTGTTCCTCTGTAAAATGCTGATGGAGAAAACAAATGCGGCAGCTGCCTGAGTTACAGTCTTGGCCAAGTCATGGTAGTGATTAGTATTGGCCAAGGGTAAATTAAATCACTTAATAAGCTATAAAATAAAAAGCTTCTATTGAACAGCCTTTAATAAAATGCAACATGTTTATCTGCTTCTTACTAATCCTTTAGTTTCTTCATTATTTTTTAAGCAAATGTTAAGAAGTGTTGTATCCTGATGCAATTTCTTACGGTTAACCAAATAAATCTGTCTCAAAGATCTTTCTGATATGATAGACGGGCCAGAGCTTATTTCTTGTAGTTCTGTCCATTTGCAGATCTGTGATCCAACTTACTGTATCGTATGCCTATTTGTTTTATATCACCTAGTTTATTTTCTTCTGGATTCATTCACCTAGCTACCTTTTTTTCTTTTGGATTGAAACCAAAACATGAGATCATAGTTTCATCTGCCGTTGATTAAACTGGATCTCACTTTTCAGTGTAGTTTTGGAGACCCTAGGAAACCAGACTGAAATTTGTCCAATGTACTGGTAGATTAGCAGAGCTTAGAGTGGGGGATTTCTTTGAGACTAAATGCCACGTGAGGTCTTGAATGAGTGCCCCAATAGCAGGTGTGCTCAGAAAAACCAGGTAAGGAGAAAAGGTGAAATGGATAGGACCATATTAAGAAAATGGATAGATTCCATTTTAAATGAATTGAAAGGGGTAGATGTATGAATGAATATTCTGCCACCAAAAACAAAATAAAGCAATTCTGTCCTGATAGGTTGGACATAGTCTCCTCCATGCCACTATGTTCAAAGAGAATGATTGCACTATTCTATATAATGCTATGAGGGCATTCTATTCTACAGGACAAGAAGAAGTTGCCCCACTGTTTAGATCTCAGCATGTGGCATCCTGGATCACCTTATTTGGGTTTGGAATGTAAATAGGTTCAGGCCTGGTTAGCATTTGAATGGGAACCTGGGTAATTAAACAATATTCTGGGAATCAATGGCAAACCATTTTGGACTGTTATTGCATAGATACATCCATCAAGCCCCCAAATATTAGCTCTGTTTGAAGGAGACATTACCATTTCCCATTGCTTTAGACAATTTGACTGGGAGGACATTCCAGTTTGGAAGATGTCTCCCTATCTTCTAACAGAAAGCCACACAATAAAAGTGGATAGAGGCTTCTCCTATTTTACCCCAATGGACTAGTTCAATGGTTTTGCCATAGCAAAAAGATTGTGAATAACAACACCAAAACAAAGCAAAGCAAAATCACATCTTCTACTCTTGTTCTTCTACATGAAATATATCTAAAAATAGTCCAGATCAATATTAGTTGCATTTTAAACTTGATCCTGGAAAGCTGATCATATGGAAGTTGCCTGAGGTCTATTAGCAATTGCAATAGCAGTAACAATAGCATTTAAGCTTACTGCTTTGCAGCCCTCTCTAAGCAGCCTATTTACAGAGTCAGCCTATTGCCCCAACAATCTGGGTCCTCATTTTACCCACCTCGGAAGGATGGAAGGCTGAGCCAACCTTGAGCCTGGCAAGATTTGAACTGCCAAACTGCAGGCAGCCAATAGTCAGCAGAAGTAGCCTGCAGTACTGCATTCTAACCACTGTGCCACCGCACTCTTTTCAAATCTGTTCTGTCTAGAGAACAATAGAGGAATCCCTTGTTAGTTTCCTATGGTGTTCTATTGAAATAGCTTTTTTGGACACATCAGTTTCAGGTTTGAGAAGTTGAGAAAGCTGCACTGCTGTGTTCTGAGGCCATGACCTATATGTTCCTGATAAGCAGTTCAAACAACCAAAGGAGAAACTTCTCCCAAGAGCTTATCAAGCTTTGCTCTCATCCCAGTGCATGCCACGATAGGCCTTTGAAAACTCAGGAGACATTGTGTGGAAATCAGTGCACTGAAGACATAATAAAAAATACTCATATGTATGCATCTGCCTGCAGCATTTGGGGCCCTAGATTTGAGGAGCTACTGGTGACCCTTTGGCCTTCTTTTCCACTTTGATAGGACACACAGGGGAGAATAAACACTGGATGAGTTTCTCATTTCTCTTTCAGATCAATGCACACCTTTGTTCAGTATAATAAATGCACAGCAGAAATTGGACCTGCAGCTAGCCATTGTCTGGCACAAACAAATGAAACAGAAGAGCTAATGAGTAAATCAATGGCCCACATTAGTGACACTTTTTATGCAGTGGTAGAATCTTAGAGTGTAAAGAGGCCATCCAGCCCATCGAGTCCAGCTTCCCACTTGGTGTAGGAATCCAAATCAAAGCGGAATCTGGATGACTAATATCTACTTAAAGGACAGCTGTATGTTGCAAGACTGAGTGGGTTTTTTATCTACTGGGCTCGTACTTGAGATATCAATGGGTGTATATTTGAACATCCTGCAACTCATAACAGAACAGTGCCTTTTAGAAAATGCCATAAGAGTGAGTGTGCAATTTTGCATACTGCCCAATTATTCTTTCATGAACCACCAGGATGTGGTTGTTAGCTGTTATATACAGTACAAACAAGTGTTTTTCCAAAAGTCATAAAATCAAGAAGCAGAGAATCTCTTGAAAAGATCCTTCATAACTTGTGATTAGTCCAGCTATGATGCATAATATTCAAGCTATGCCAAAATCCTCCTCATGTTCCTCTTCAGAAAATCACCTGGTTTTTTTTTCCCCATTTGGTTTTCATCTCAGAGAGCTAAAGTAATAGGTATTGTCTCAAGTGCTAAAATGGATGAGACAAAAGCAACAATGAAATCTTCTTAGATGAAAAAGAAAAGAAATATAAAGACAAATGCAGTACCTCTATCTACTATTACCAGAAATATCTCAAAATAGACATACATAGCTATCTTACACAGCTTGGATTCCAAGCAAGTTACATTTAAATTTACTCGAATCAGTGAGACTTATAGTAATCACTGAAAAAAGTTTGGTGTAAGTGGTCAAAGCATCAGGCCAGAGACTGTGAATTCTCATCCTGCCTTAGGCACAAAACCAGCTAAGTGGCCTTGGGCCAGTCACTTTCCCTCAGCCCTAGGAAGCAGGCAAAGGCAAACTACTTCTGAAAAACTTTGCCAAGAAAACTTGCCCAGGCAATCTTAGAGAATTGGACACAATTGAACAGAAGAAGAAAAAAATATTAAAGTCATTACTAAAGAAAGTCTGATTGACTTTCTATATTAAGCATGGTCAAAACTGAATCCTTCCTTACCTCTCGTATTTCTTAAGAACTTAAAGCATGGTCTATCAGCAAAAATTTCCACAAAGATCTAGTTTTTCCTTCACAGCAATACCTCCTTTGAAATTTAGCAAGCTTCAAAGAGCCCTTCACAAATGGATGGCAAACTTGGAGAATGAGGAGGAAAAATTCAAATTCAAATTTATTGGACTTGTTGCCGCCCTCTCTCCCTAGGGACTCAGGGTGGCTCACAATATAAAAATTACACAATACAAAATTAAATTAATTAAAACGCAATTAAACCCCAAGCCCAATAAAATCTAAAACCAATAAAACTTAGTATAAAATACAATTAAAAAACCCACCCCACTTCACTTCAGTCCAGGCTGGCTTGCTGAAAAAACCAAGTCTTCAGGTCGCAGTGGAAGGAACGGAGGTCTGGGGCTGTCGAGCCCCAAGGGGAGCTGATTCCACAGGGTGGGTGCTCCCACAGAGAAGGCCCTACCCCTGGGCACTGCCAGCCAACACTGTCTGGCTGACGGCACCCCAAGGAGGCCCTGCCTGTGGGAGCGTACAGGGCAATGGGAAGTCGATGCTGGCAGGAGACATTCCCACAAGTCCCCTGGACCCAAGCAATGTAGGACTTTGTATGTTAAAAGACAATGAGATCCGGGGGGGAGGGGCGGAGCTGGCATCACGGCGGTACGATGTGCGATCTTGATGTTCCAAGATTGCCGTCGATATCTCTACTGTTGGTTGGTCCCACCAGACCTAAACCGTCCCGTAGAGATGGTGATTGATAAGGGCACATCCTGCTGATTCCAGGGACACCACAAAGTCCCTGGTAGATCCAGGAGAAGCCCTTTTTGCCGGCAGTGGAGAGACAGCCATTTAAGCTGCTGAAGCTGGGACAGCTCCGGAACGGAAGAGATCGGAAGAAAGTGTGACAGTTTGGTGAGATGAATTTCTACTTATTATTTTTTTGGAGAGAACACCCTAAAAGATTGAAAGTGAAATTAAAAATGAAGATAAAAGTGGCTAAGCAGCAAGATTAAGCTAGTTTAAACTGAAGGGTTTTTTCCCCCCTTTTTATTGGAACTTGGAATTTGGCAAAGCTTCTCAATTTTTAACTGGACTGGGCTTTTAAATTTTTTTATTTTCTTTAATAACTTTCTTGAAAGTCTGTTTTGCTTAAGACTTTCATTTTATTTGAGATTTATTTCTTTTTCTTTTTTTAAAAGAAAAGATTTTACTTTTTATCTATTCCTGGCTTTGGATTTATGAGGGGAAGTGAAAGTGAAGGAAAACAAGTAGCACTGCCATCTAGAGGCTTAGATATTTTGTTTTCTTTTCTTTCTTACTTGTTTGTGTACTGGAGTTACATTCAAGGACTCTGAGCTTTTTGCTGAAAAAGATACTAGGATGAGCATGGCAGATTGTTTATACAGATGCTCTTCTGTGTAACTATTGATAGCCAGAGTCTGGAGTTGAAGTTGAAAGAAAGAAGATTGAAGTGACCTTGAAAATACTGGAACTGGAAAGTTTGATTTGATTTACTAAAGAGCCTTGGATAATTAGTGGCAGTGACTCGCTTTTTGTCAGAAGAACTATTTGCGCTATTTTTTTCACTCCCCTCTAGTTGGATTTTTATGTTTGGATTTTAGTCCTTTAATCCAGGAACTAGATTATATTTTTGTCTCCTCCTTTCTCTCTCCTTCTTTTTTATATTAAGGAAATACATAGACTGTTTTTTTTTAAAAAAAATTCATTCCCCTTTATTTTTCTTTAACATTTTTCCATATTTTTTCACCCTCTCTTCTTTTTACATTTTTTCCCTTTTCTTTTAGCACATAATTGGAATCAATTAGATTAAGCTATACAAGTGCCTGAAGATTTTTTTCCTCCTCTTTTTATCTTTTATTTTATATTTTTTATTGGGGCAGCAGTTGTCTGCTCCTGTTTTTTTCTCTTTTTTTCTTTTTCTTTTTCTTTTATCGTTACAGAATCTCTGGGACATGATGAAGGCCTACACAAGAGGTTTGATAATAGAATATACAAAGAAAAGAAATATAAAACAGAAAAAGACTTTTAAAACACTGGAAGATGACTACAAGAAACTGGAAAAAGAATTACAGAAATTTCCGCAAAAAAAGACATTAAAATTAAAATGGACATAATTAAACATAAAATGGGATTGATGGAAAAAGAGGAGCTAGCACAAAAGATTAAAAGTGCTAAACAGAATTATTTTGAAGATGCAAATAAACCAGGAAGATGGTTAGCTTATAAACTGAGAAAGGAAAGAGAATCAAGAAGGATTAGCCACTTAATAGATGAAGAAGGACATGTCTGCTATGGAAGTGAAGAGAAGAAAAGAATCATACAAGACTATTATGGAAAATTGTACTATCAAGAGAATATTCAGGAAGAAAAAATTAAACAATATTTACAGAAAGCAAAATTACCACAGATACCCAAAGACATTCAAATAATGTTAGAAGGGAATATAGCAATGATGGAATTAACAGAAGCTTTAAAGAAACAAAATATAGGGAAAGCGCCAGGTCCAGATGGATTGCCAGCAGAATTTTATAAGACCTTTCAGGAAGTGTTGAATCTTCAATTATTAGAAGTCATGAATGAAGTCATGTTAAAGAAGAGAATACCCAAGACATGGTCAGAAGCATATATCACACTTATACCGAAGGAAGATAAAGATCCACAGCAAGTTAAAAACTATAGACCTATTTCCCTATTAAATTCAGACTATAAAAATTTTGCTTCAATTTTGGCAGAAAGATTGAAAAGATATTTAAATAATTTTATCCACATTGATCAAAATGGATTTCTGCAAATGGCTTTGATGTTTCTAGATGCTCAAAAAGCCTTTGATAATGTGAGTTGGTGCTTTATGTTATTGCAACTGGTACAAATGGGCTTTGGTAAAAAATTTATTCAAGTCATTGAAATGATATATTATAAACAAACCACAAAGGTTTGGAGAAATGGAGAATTGACAGAGTCTATAGATATAAGAAAAGGGACTAGACAAGGTTGTCCACTGTCGCCTCTGCTGTTTGTGTTAACACTGGAAGTGTTGAATAGGAATTTTAGAGAAGACAAAGAAATAAAAGGAATGAAAATTAAAAAGGAAGAGTATAAATTGCAAGATTTTGCAGATGACCTGGTATTTATATTAGAGGATCCATTGGAAACAGCACCTAAATTAATAGAAAGGATAGAAGAGTATGGAAAGATAGCAGGCTTGAAAATTAATAAGGATAAAACAAAGATATTAACAAAGAATATGTTAGCAAGATGAAAGAAAGAGTTGGAAGAAGTCTTAGAAATTCAGATCACGAATAAGGTTAAATATTTAGGAATATATGTTACATCAAGATGTAGTACACTAAAAGAGAATAATTATCTTAAACTCAAGCAACAGATTGCGACAGACCTGGCAAAATGGGAAAATTTACAATTATTGATTGGGAGAATATCAACAATTACGGTGAATGTATTGCCTAGAATGTCATATTTATTCCAGACAATTCCAGTTAGATTAGGGGAAGAGTTTTTTGAAGATCTAAATAAAATTGTGTTGAAATATACACTGCTCAAAAAAATAAAGGGAACACTTAAACAACACAATGTAACTCCAAGTCAATCAGACTTCTGTGAAATCAAACTGTCCACTTAGGTAGCAACACTGATTAACAATCAATTCCACATGCTGTTGTGCAAATGGAAAAGACAACAGGTGGAAATTATAGGCAATTAGCAAGACATCCCCAATAAAGGTGTGGTTCTGCAGGTGGTGACCACAGACCACTTCTCAGTTCCTATGCTTTCTGGCTGATGGTTTGGTCACTTTTGAATGCTGGCAGTGTGTTCACTCTAGTGGCAGCACGAGACGGAGTCTACAACCCACACAAGTGACTCAGGTAGTGCAGCTCATCCAGGATGGCACATCAATGCGAGCTGTGGCAAGAAGGTTTGCTGTGTCTGTCAGCATAGTGTCCAGAGCATGGAGGTGCTACCAGGAGACAGGCCAGTACATCAGAAGATGTGGAGGAGGCCATAGGAGGGCAACAACCCAGCAGCAGGACCGCTACCTGCCACCCTGCCAGAGCCCTGGACCACAAATGTGCATGTGTCTGCTCAAATGGTCAGAAACAGACTCCATGAGGGTGGTATGAGGGCCCAATGTCCACAGGTGGGGGTGGGGGTTGTGCTTACAGCCCAACACTGTGCAGGACATTTGGCATTTGCCAGAGAACACCAAGATTGGCAAATTTGCCACTGGCGCCCTGTGCTGTTCACAGATGAAAGCAGGTTCACACTGAGCACATGTGTCAGATGTGACAGGGTCTGGAGACACCATGGAGAACATTCCGCTGTCTGCAACATCCTCCAGCATGACCAGTTTGGCAGTGGGTCAGTAATGGTGTGGGCTGGCATTTCTTTGGAGGGCCACACAGCCCTCCATGTGCTCGCCAGAGGAAGCCTGACTGCCATTAGGTACCGAGATGAGATCCTCAGACCCCTTGTGAGACCATATGTTGGTGCGGTTGGCCCTGGGTTCCTCCTAATGCACGACAATGCTAGACCTCATGTGGCTGGAGTGTGTCAGCAGTTCCTGCAAGATGAAGGCATTGATGCTATGGACTGGCCTGCCCATTCCACAGACCTGAATCCAATTGAGCACATCTGGGACATCATGTCTCGCTCCATCCACCAATGCCACATTGCACCACAGACTGTCCAGGAGTTGGGGATGCTTTAGTCCAGGTGTGGGAGGAGATCCTCAGTCCACCTCATCAGGAGCAGGGCATTGTAGGGAGGTCATACAGGCACATGGAGGCCACACACACTACTGAGCCTCATTTTGACTTGTGTTAAGGACATTACATCACAGTTGGATCAGCCTGTAGTGTTTTCTTCCACTTTTGTTTTGAGTGTACCTCCAAATCCAGACCTCCATGGGTTGATGAATTTGATTTCCATTGTTCAGTTTTGTGTGATTTTGTTGTCAGCACATTCAACTACTGTACATTGTATTGTTTAAGTGTTCCCTTTAGTTTTTTGAGCAGCTTACATTGTGTTGTTTATGTGTTCCCTTTATTTTTTTGAGCAGCTTATTTGGCAGGGCAAGAAAGTGAGAATAAAACTTAAACTGTTACAAGATGCAAGAATAAGAGGAGGGTTCACTTTGCCCAACTGAAAACTATATTATCAGGCAGCAAATTTGATGGGTAAAGGAATGGATAACATTAAGGAACAGTAGACTATTGACTCTAGAAGAACATGACCTGCTGTTGGATGGCATGCTTTTCTTTGGTATAAGGGAACCAAAACATAAGGGTACTTCAGAAGACACGATATTCGAGAGGCTTTGTTTTTAAATTGGGAGAAGATAAAAAAGCAATATTACTTAAAAATTCCATTATGGATATCTATTATTGAAGCTTTTTCCTATCCAATAATATATAAAAAGGAACAAACAGTTAGATATGGTGAGACACTAAATGAAAAGGGTGAACTTAAATCTATGCAAGCGTTGGAGGAACAAGGTATAAAAATGAATTGGTTTTCATATTTGCAAATACAATCTAGATTTGATGAAGATACTAAATCAGAAGGTGTTTATGATAAATTGACTGACTTAGATAAAATTTTGATAGGTACTGATGAAAAGGTAATTAAAAAACTTTATGGACATTTATTAGAATTTAAATTGGAGAAGGAACAAGTTAAAGAAAAAATGATTGCTTGGGGGAAAAATTTTGGATATGGGATTGATTTAGAGAAATGGCAAAAATTATGGTCTCAAAATTATAAAATGACAATGTCAACCACTTATAAAGAAAATCTGTATAAGATGTTTTACAGGTAGCACTTACCCCCAATGAGAATTGCGAGAATGTTTAAGAATAAATCGGATAAATGTTGGAAATGTCATCAGATACCTGGCTTGTATTACCATATGTGGTGGACGTGTTCAGATGCAAAAAGATATTGGACTTAAATCCACATGTGGTTGGAAAAAAATGATAAAGCAACATATAGATTTTAAACCAGAGATATTTTTATTGGAAATTATACCAGAAATAAAGAATTGAAATATTTGATTGTAAATGTGTTGACAGCAGCTAGGATTGTATTTGCTAAGAATTGGAAAAATGAAAAAACACCTATGCAGGAGGAAGTTATTAAGAAAATTATGGACTGTGCTGAAATGAGTAAATTGACATTTGAAATTAGAGAACAAGAAGATAAACAATTTTACATGATATGGGATTTGTTTTATCAATGGTTGGATAAAAAGACATGGTAACATAATGCATTAGGAAATCTTATAATAGAAGTATGATAGATTGAGATAAAATACAATATAAATATATATAACCATTGGATAAAAGTGTAATATATACTTTATAACAAAATTGAGAATATTTCTCATAAATGATGGAATAAATAGTTTAGTCATGAATGATTAATAGCATATGTTAGATTGACAAATGTGAGAATCTATATAAACTGTGAGCAATGACTATGAAAGGATAGCACAAAAGATTTGTAACCAACTGACACACTGTATATATACAGAATGGAAGATGGTTTTATGTTTTTTTATGTTTTGTCTGTACTTGTTAGTCTTAAAAAATAAAAATCTTTTTAAAAAAAATAAATAAAAGACAGTGAGATCCGGGGCCCAATTTGGCGAATATTACTTTTAGCCAAGAGAATAATGACACCTTAACAATGCATTGCTACAAGTGCTTTGTCATCTGTTCTTCCTTTTCCCCCTGTCACATATCATCTCTGTCACCTTCAGTTCAGATGTCATTGCACAATCACTCTGTCCTCACTCAGCTCTTGATGGAAAAACTGAATAGCTGAATAGTTCCCTGTGTGTAGCTGAACTTTATTACTTCTTTCATTCTGTCTCTCTTGGAAAGTATCTACTGAACAATGCCTTCTGGGCAATCAAAACAACTAAGTAATAAAACAAAATAAATAAACACAAATTAAACTGGCTTTAAACAAGAGTACAGTTGGAAGTGGTTTCAAGGGGAAGTCAATCAATTCACCTCTCCTCTGCAGTTGATGTTATGGGAACACAGAGAACTGAAATAAAATCTAAATGTGCAAGTTGAATCTAGATGTGCAATCCACCTTGCACCTCATGGCTATTGCAAGACTCTCCAGTAGTTTTTATCTGTTCCTGATCTCATTGCCCACTGAATTTAATTCCATCCACTACTGACCTCCTGTATCTTCCAAGACACACCTGGGATATTCAGGGATGAATGCAACCATACCGAGCCATACAGGTTCTGTCATGTCCCTGGTGGAGACTGACACTGAGGGAGAGGAGGAACAGCCGAAAGGGAGTGGAAGTGTGGCTCCGGAGGTTGTGGAGGAGGCTGGGGAAGGGCAGAGGCTGGCTGGGCAGTCAGAGGAGGACCCAGGCCCATCCCCTCTCCATCCTAGGGCATGCAGGGAGGAGAGGATAAGGGAGAGACGTGGTCTAGTCAGGAGGAGGGGGCTTTGATCCTCTTCATGGGCTGCAGCTGTGACAACTGAATAAGAGGACAGACATGCGTACAGGCGAATGCTGGAAACAAAGCGTAGAAATATCTCTAGTTTATGGTTCCTCTCTGAGTTTGGTGTCCTTCTCAGTGTGTGTTCTGTTATCTGTGGATGTCCTCCAGCCCTTATCTTGCCTGGTTTGTGTTGTTTTTCCCCTCCTTCTTGTAACTGCTTGTGTGGGAGTTTTTTGTTTTCCATCAAGGATATTTGGAGCTTGGAAACAAAGTGAAGGAAGAAAAGGGGCTTCACCAGGTTTTTGTGACTGTGTTTATTTTGTATCCCCACCCTGGGTCATCACAGGTTCCCATTTGAGAGAGAGATATGTATGTATGTGTGTCAACAAAGAAGATGGGCATAACTTTCTTAATGGAAAACTAATTGATTTCCTCAGTTAATACCAGTACCAATGATCCCCACCTCGATTTTATGATTATATCATTTAGCGTTCATTAAGAGCCATGGTTGTGCAATATTTCAGGCTGACTCTGCTGACTGCCAGGAGTTCGATCCTGACCGGCTCAAGGTTGACTCTGCCTTCCATCTTTCCAAGATAGGTAAAATGATGACCCAGATTGTTGGGGGCTATATCCTGACTCTGTAAACTGCTTAGAGATGTTGTAAAGCACTGTGAAGTAGTATGTAAGTCCAAGTGCTATTGTTACACCTGAACTGTCTTTGAAGAATTCTCAGCAACCTCTTTGACTTCAGAAAAAAAAAGAATCTGCAGAATACTGAAACTGGAATTAGCTAAAAGGCGCATAAGATGCCACCTTTAAAATAACTTCATTGGCTGCAATTTCATTTCTGAGTTCAGTTCAAAGTGCTTTACAGAGAGATAGCTAAAAATATCACACAAATATCAGTCTTTCAGCACCTTAAAGTCTAGCACAATTATAAACTTTCATGGAATGAATAGAATGTGGGTATCATAGAAGCCACTTGCTGTCACATATATTTCTTTCTGCATTAAGAGCTTAATTAGAAGTCCTAAAACACTTTGACACTACTCACAAAGATGGTGGAACTTTCAGAGATGGATAAATTGACATATTTCATTAGAGAAAGGACAATATCTACATTTATGGATGATTGGAAACCTCTTATATAGACTTTTTGCATGAAACAGAAAAAGAATACACTTATAAGTTGTGGTTTTGATAATTAGAAAAAAAATGATAACAGAAGAAAGGGAGCCTTTTCTGTAATCATAAAATAAGAGATAGCTTTGTAATCATACTTGCATATTTTTGCAAAGGAAATCAGAAGCTTCTTTTTATTTATTTTTATTTTTTCCTCTCTGCACTTTAGCAATTAGTATCATTGATTTCACATGGTAGCAAAATAATGCTTAGGACCATGCAATGCAAAGTAAAACCCCAAAGAAAACCAAAAGGAGTCACAGCAGGGGTGGGATTCTACCAGTTTGCACCTATTCACTAGAACTGGTTGTTAACATTCTAAGCAGTTCAGAGAACCAGTTGTTAGAAGAAATTACTGGCCTAATCCTGTAAGGAAGGCAGGAAGGAAACATTCTGGTGTTGCTTACAGAAACTGCCTCTCTGTTAACCCTTATTACATTCTTGGCAGGACTAGACTTCCTGTCTCAGAAACGTCTCTGGAGTTTTTCCCCTCCTTTGCTGGTACTTTGCTTGTGTGGAATGACCATTTAAAGTTACAATGGCACTGAAAAAAGTGACTTATGACTATTTTTCACACTTATGACTGTTGCAGCATTCCCACAGTCATGAGAGGCCAGGGGAGGAGATTCATGTGAATGATATTGAGTTGGCCATACCCTGCCAATAACATGACTACCAAGCCATGTCCACCCAGTCACATGACCATCAAGCCACGCCCACCACCTAAGCCACGCCCACAGAACCGGTTGTTAAAAATTTTGAATCCCACCCCTGAGTCACAGTAGGTGCTTCATTGATTAAAGAAAATCCTTTGATTATATCAATCGTCCCCTGTGAAGCTGTGAAATGTGCTTAGGAAAACGGGAATCCCAAAACAACCCACTGTCTTCTTATCAAATCTATACTTAGATCAGGAAGTCACCAATGAAACATGGCAAACAGATTGACTCCAGATGGGCAAAGGATCGAGACAAGGCTGTATACTCTCCCCTTATCTATTCAGCTTACATACTGGATACATACTGAAAGAAATTGGATGGGAAAATATGAGCATTGTTTCAGAACTGGAAGAAGACATGGTCAATCCAGGCCGGCCTGCTGGCTATTTCAGCAGGCCGGCCTGGATTGACCATGCAGGCAGGTTGTTTTAATAGCATTGTTTATTATTGTAATTTTAACTGTTTTAATGTTTCTTGTAATTTAGACTTGTCTTTATTTAATATCTTTTTATTGTATATATGTTCCTTTTTATATGTTCGCCACCCTGAGTCCTTAGGGAGAAGGGCAGCATACAAGTCTAATAAAATAAATTAAATAAAATAAGAAATATCAACAGCATGTGCAATGTTGGTGACATTATTCTAATAGCTGAAAGCTCTAGTAATGAAAGTCAAAGAGCGCAGTGAAAAAACAGTGCTAATACTAAAGATGTAGAAGGTCAAATAAATAGCAACAGGTGTAACAACCAGTGTTAGATCTAGAGGTGAAGATACTGAGGTGATTGATAGTAACTGCCTTTTAGGATCAGCTATCAACTGTAAAAGAGCCAGGAGTCAGGAAATACGCTGAAGACTAGCAGTATGGAGTATAGCATTGAAGCCCATAGAAATGCCATTCAAATGCCATTGTGTGTCTATGCATACAAAGATCAGAAATGTGCATCAATGGTTTTCTCTTTGGCACTTCATAGAAATAAAAATCGGACTTGGAAGAAGCAGGATAGAAAGGATATATTGATGCTTTTGAATTTTGGTGTTGGAGAAGAGGCTTTTGAGAATACACCACAAACAGCCAAGAAAACAAGCAAATGGACTCTAGAAGAAATCAATCCAAACAAATGACCAGGCATAAATTATTATGCTTCAAATACATTATGCAAAGAACTAAGTTAACTTGAAAAGTCTATAGTGTTGAGACAGGGGGAAGGAAAAAAAGAAAGGGGATGAGCAGAAGCCAGATGGATGGACTCAATTACAGCTGCAGTGGGTGCACCACTGAAAGATTTGGAGAATCAGTTGGAAACAGATCATCCAGGAGAAAATCTATTGATGTGATCGCCAAGGTTGGTGACATGTGGTTAGGTTCACCCACCTCTGTTGCATAAGGTGTACTGGTTTTTAGTTCCCTAGCACATGAAATTCAAGATGCTGGTTATTTAAAGTCTTAAAAGCCCAGGGCCCAGTTAGCAATAGCTTTTTGGCTTATATACTACCGCATAGCACTTTATAGGATTCTCTGGGGAGTTCACATTGTAAGCATTATTTATATATTGTCCCCAATAAATCCTCATCTTACTGACCTCAGAAGGGCGGAAGGCTGAGATAACTCTGAGCCCTGTCAGGATCAAACTCTAGGCTGCAAGCAGAATTTGTCTGCAATGCTGCAGTTTAACCACTGTGTTGTGGCTTGCCAGTGGAGCTGGCAGCAAACTTGGACAGTAAGGAGGCTGGGGAGGAGGAACATGGGCCAGCCCTGGAGTCTGGGGAAGGCTCTGATGAGTGTTCTGCATCGGAAGCAGAGGTGGGGCCAGGGCCGTCTGACAATTATCAGCTGCCTTCAGAGTCGGAGATCAGTGGGGCAGAAGAACAGCTGGAACCTGTTCCCAGTGTGCGCATGTGCAGAGCTGCCAGGAGAAGGGAACAGTTAAGGAACAAGGGTCAACTCGGGAGTAAAGGCTCAGGTGGATGGTGAATGGCCCCTCCTATAGGGAATAAAGAGAAGTGAAAGGGGAGTGGTGTTTGCAGGACACAATAAGTTGAATTCATTAGAGTGAACTGACTTCTTGCCAAGTAATTACTGCTGCAGCGTGGCATTTGGAGGATAACGGCCTGACAACTCTCCAAGCCTGATAAAGGTCTGCATTGTGAAATCTCATGAAAGACTGTTTGCTGGGACTTTGTTGGAAAGGAATTCACTTTAACCTAAACAAGAGGGGTTTTATCGGGATGAGGAGTCTGCTTCATGATCTTGGGAAGCCTAGATCAGAACATACCATGCCATCAGGTTATCTGTGAGACTTGCCTCTCCCTAAGGACATCTACCTGTCCTACCAGATCAGATAGGTGGGCACTCTCCTAGTCCCTTCCCTTAAAACATTGCCATCTTAAGGGATCTATAAAGTGTGCATCTTCCCTGGCAGCCCCTGCCCTGAGGTTCAGCAGGCCTCTAACCTCCTGACTTTCCATAAAGCACTCAAGACCGGCTTTTTCCCCACGTTCCAGGTTCACCTGAGATGGATGAAATGATTTAGTGATAGACTGCATGTGAAAGCTTAACTTTGGTGCCAGCTTTTTAATGTCCACGGTTTTTAATATAAACATGTATTATGTTGATTTATTATTGATGATGCTTTAACTGTTGGTTGGACACTGCCCAGAGTTCAATATAAGATGGGCTGCTGTATAAATGTTTTAAATAAATAAATAAGTCATCACCAACTTAATAGTACATAATCATCATAACCAAAAGAAAGATTACTATTAGTCAGATTGAAAGGATTAATGTTACAGATCAGTCCATATTCATCTTGTTGCACAGATCATTGTCATGTAGAAGAACCATTAATTCTATTTGTTTTCTATATATTTTCAAATATGCTTCTAAAATATATTAGCTGCTTTACCACGAATTGCTCTGAGGGTAATATAGAATAAAACACAAAAATTTGTATGTCAAGTCAAAGCAACCAAATAAGTCAATTAACACTTAAAACAGCAAATTAAACCAACAGAGAATAAACATTGCACCTTAAGCAACTCTACAAATATCACAGGGATAAAACTACTTAAAATGGAACACAACAGCAAAAATTCAAGGGAATTAAAAGGCCTGAGGAAAAATTTTTTTGAAGGTCTCTGGACCATAAAGAGTAACATATAAGTGCCAAGTGGACTTTTTGTGAGGTCTTCCATAATTGCAGAGATGTTAATCTGGTGGGCAGATGGCCCAGGAAAGAGGACTATGGAATTGACTGTATAAGCAACAAATTAAACAACAACAAAAAAGCCCCAAAGTTTTGAAAGAGTTTTTAGAATTGTAATCTCACTCTTGTGTTACAAACATAAAAGCTTCCTTGAGTCCATTTCATCCCTTGATGATTGCAGGGATGTAACATGCAGTTTTCTTGGCAATGTTTCGAAAACAGTTTTAATATCCCATCCCTAATAAAAAACTTCCTGCTGCCCTAGATAATTCCTATGATATCCCCTTATGTTGTCGTAACAATCATCTCCAATATGGCAGGTCAGCCAACTCACTTGCCAGGTTTAAATATGGCTGCTGGACTCTGGCAGCAGGACTTGCTCTGATTCAATCAAATGAATTGGCTGCAGCCATTGCTGGGAAGCTGGGAATTTGGGGCAGAGGGAATGGGAAAGGGGTTGTCATAACAAACAGATGCAGCTTCTTCTGCCAAAATCCTCAATATACAAGCCAATTAGGTCCATAAGGGACTCAGAACAGCTGGATCATAGTCTTTGTGACAAGGTTTACAGCAAGCAAGCATAGCAAGTCCAGACAACAGATTAACTGCAGAATGCAGACAGCAAGAGAGGATTTTTTTTATATCCAAAGTCATGGATGGTATTTATTGATAAATGAATCAGAGCAGCTGTTGGGTCCAGGCAGGTTGGCATGAAGCAATTGACTGGCAGAACAATGCCGTATCTTAAAGAAGAAGATCCAACATCTTGTTAGCTTCACATGCAACATTCCAAGAGACTATTCTTTGCCCTCCAACATGGACAAAAAATGTCCCTTGAAAAAGATTCCTTTGCTTACCCAGAATCCTGCTGTTGCACCTTGGTCCTTATTTCTGTTTGGTTAAGGATCTTTACAAATGTCTCTAAGTGGTTTGCTATTTCAGAGCTCCTCCATTAGATGAAAGCTGTCTCCAACATTCATGGAGACAGCTTTCAGTCATCTCTTCTATTTACAGAGATGGAAGCAAATGTAACATTTGCATAAAACTATGCAGAACACACTACCTAATATCATGACTTTCTTACTATAAGCTTTCTCCATTCTCCATCCAATATGAAGCACTGATATAGTTACAGTCAGAACACCAGGCACCTATTTGGAGCACTACAGCCTGGAGGGTCCCCAAATTTAGAGCCACACTCCCTTCCCCCCCTCTCTCTCAATGCTGCAGAGGTTCTTCCTCCTCCTCCCTCCCACTTCTAGAAACTCTAGGGCAGTGTTTCTCCACCTTAGCAACTTTAAGATGTGTGGACTTCAACTCCCGGAATTTCTCAGCCTGCTCTAGTGAAATAAAGGTGGTGGATGTAGCTGCAAGTTTGTGATATGATGAACACCATATTCTTTCAAATGCTGTGACAGAAAGAAAAGTCACCAACATTCCCAGCAATCAGAAGAACAGACAGAATAAATACGCTGAAGGGTAAGAGAAAGAGAAAGAACTAAAGAAAGGAGAAAAGGAGAGACAAAATGAAGAAAAGACAAAATGAAGAAAATGGAGCTAGAAGTATGGGTAGGAATTCTTACCAGGGCACCTTGAAGCCCATAATGTTTTTCTTTCGACTATGACTCCTAAAATCCCTACTGGTTCTGCTGGATGACTAGAAGGCTCCTATATCCAAATGCAGAATAGCTACTAATTCATTTCTCAGTTCTCTGCTGTTTTCCCAATACTGTGCACTCATGATGAGTTCTACTATTATTACAGTCTCTTTCCACTGTTAATAGAAATACTACTTTCTGAATCTAATAGCTTTTTAAAAATTCCTCCTCCGCTTCATGTGGTGTGAACAAAATGCCATGCTTTTATTAACATTTTGAAATCATCAGAGAAAATGTCTCAAGTTGTCCCTGAGCATCTCTGAACAGTTTGATTTCCAACTCTACCATTGCTGGGCTCGATTACTGATTTATGTACGATATCCTGAAGCAAATATACTTCTATATATCTTGGGCAGCAATCAACCCACAAGGAGATAGTCTTTTTTCTTAAAATTCAAATAAGTCCATTCCCAGCTTCTGCCAAGGCTTTTTTGGAATTTCATGAGGCAACATACGTTCTTTATGTGCTTTATTTCTGAAGGCTTGACATCTGGTACATGACTGTACCAAGTCTTCAATTTGAGCACATATGCTTGGTCAATAAACAAGTTCTCAAGCCCTTCATTTAGCATTCTTTAGTTTCCAGATGATTTTTATGTTTGGCATTCAAGTTTTTTTTCCTCTTTAGATTTCCTGCTATGACTGTCTAGTTCCATCAAGAACAGGTACATCTAGAACTTCAAGATGCTGTTGGTCACTTATGATGTCCTCCATGGCCTAGAGCAGAGGTGGTATTCAGCAGGTTCTGACCAGTTCTGGAGAACCAGTAGTGGAAATTTTGAGTAGTTCGGCGAACCAGCAAATACCACCTCTGACTGGAGATTTTACAGTATCCTTCCCCTACCACGCCTACCAAGCCACGCCCACAGAACCGGTAGTAAAAAAAATTGACTCCCACCACTGGCCTAGATCCTGGTTATTTGCAGGACTGATGGTGACTACTCATCTCAAGATCCATCAGGGTTGGTGTGCTTTTAGATCCCATATATTAAAAAGTTCACTTTGAAGGCTCCAAGAGGTATGCTTTCTCTTCCTTTGGGAATAACATTTCTTCAGAGATCTCTTCTGAGATCTCTTCCCTTCAAGAGAGTCTTGAAAAGAGTAAGGCTGTTTTCACTGGCCATGGATCAAATGTTACATGTGCCCATGATTAAGTCTGAGTTGGTTTTGTTAAGAAGCATTGTGGTTTTATCCTGTGGAATGGCTGCCTTTCTATTGTTTTAAATTGCTTAGGTTTCTGTTTGAATTCTTGTAATTTGCTCATTTTTGTGTCCAAGTGAGTAACCATAGAAAGTGATATCAAAAACAAACTTCTGTTCTGTCCATGCCTGTAAAATAAAATAAAGGAAATGGAGGGGGAGGTTAGGTAGTGACTGCAGTAGTTGTGTGAAATACCTTCTTTCATTTTACCTGGCTAATATGTGTGGCATTGTATGATTAACGTATCAGCCTACAGTAAGAGATTCAGTACGCTGCAGAAAGAGGGAAACAATCCAAGTGCCGATTCATTTGCTCTGTAATATAAATGAATTATTTAATTACTACATGGGGTATTCTGGTGTTGAAGGAGGACAGGGAACACATGATTATTGTTCCAGTTTCCCAGCAGAGTAGAAGGATTTTCTGTGTAGCATTGCCATAGCAAAAGGTTTGCACTTTCCAATTTTCCATCTATCAACTGGGAAAAGCAAGCATTTTCATTCAGAGAATCTAAGCACATGGAGAGTATTTACCTACTGTACAAGTAGTCCTTGACTAGCAACTGGTTCTTAATGCCACTCAAAGTTATGATAGATTTTTTTAAAAAGTTACTTACAACCCATCCTCAAAGTTATGATTGCCACATAATTCCTGTGACCATGGGGTCGTATTTCTGGCATTTGGCACCTGGCTTGTATTTACAACTGGTTGAAATGTCCTGTGGTCATGTCAAAAAACGCCAATTGGATAAGCTGGGTTTGGACTCACGATCACATGATTCATTTTATGACCATGTGACTCAATGACCATCGAAAACACAATCATAAAATCGGGTGCAGTCATGTGGTAACTCATAACCGTAGTGACTTAGAACCAAAATTCCAGTCCCAATTGTGGCTATAAGTTGAGGACTACCTGTATGCCCCATAAAACTGACAAATTCTTCCAGCATAGTGTAACAGCAAGGGGCCTGAATAAGTGGCAATGGGATGAGGCGTATTGATAGACAATTGCCTTGAGCTTTATTTAAAGCAAGGGTCTTCAAACTTGCAATTTTAAGACTTGTGGACTTCAACTCCCAGAATTTCTGAGCTAACATGACTAGAGGAGGAATTCTGGGAGTTGAAGTCCACAAGTCTTAAAGCTGTCAAGTTTGAAGAGCCCTGATTTAAAGGAACAAACAACGTTTCTCCGTTTTGCAAGCAAAGAAAGCAAATTTTTTAAGAATTCAGAAATACAGCCTGAATTATTTTGATCATTCCACCATTATTCTCACTTCTGATGTTTAAGGCAAAATGCAATGCATCCTGCACTCAGACCATAGGTTTCAACCTTTTGTAACCTTTCAACTAACCTGTTGCTTTTTACAGGTTCCATTTTATCCTACCTATCCTACTTCTCAAAGGAACCCTCCTTATCCTGCTCTAATCTCACTTGAATCCCATTTAATGAAATTTACCCAGCAAGGATATCATCAGATATAACCATTGTTGGCAATCATTCTTTTAAAGGCTAAACAAAAAGGTTGGTTCATATTTTTGTATAGACTGGGGGAAGCTTACTTTGATTTATGTTCAGATATATATTATGAGATGATCACGGCTCTCAGAGTCCTCATCTGATAAGGAGAGGGATAAGGAGGCAAGGAGAACCTAAATTCCTGGATTCTGATCCTGACAGGGTGACATAGCTCCTTGGTCTGCAGGATGTTCGTGGCTGCGTGTCAAGAGCCAAACCGCAGAAAGCAAAGGAATGCCAGATTGCTTAGAATAGCTTTGGAAAGTAATGGTCCACTTGGGAGTCAGTTTGTACTCCTGAATAGTCTGGCTCAACCAACAGTTCTTAACAATCCTGGCTGTTTTGAACAAAAGCCAAGCCCTCTTAATATAAAGGCTTCTTCCCAACAGCAGTCAAATACTGGAACAGTCGAACATTGCGATAGCCACATCTCGTGTCTTGATTCCAGACCTGGTCCTGTTTCTGGGAAGTATCACCCTGGCTGTTTGACCCTTTTAACCTTGATGGTAGAGGATGGACCTTTTTGTCTGGAGCCAGAACCAAACTTAGGTTTTGGACTGAACTTTGCCTTCTGTTTTTGCTTTAAGTGTTCTCTACTGGCTTTTGTCCCCAGGACAGCTTGTCTCTCTGTTTGAATGGGATAAGGATTCAGCAACTGATCATTCTTTAATAGAATAGAATGGAATGGAATGGAACGGAATGGAATAGAATACAATAGAATACAATAGAATATAATAGAATACAATAGAATACAATAGAATACAATAGAATACAATAGAATAGAATTCTTTATTGGCCAAATGTGATTGGACACACAAGGAATTTGTCTTGGTGTAAATGCTCTCAGTGTACATAAAAGAAAAGATACATTTGCGTGCAAAATGTAAAATCACCGAACTGGTAGTTACACCGGTCAAATCCCACCCCTGATAATAAGGGTACAATAAGCAATCCAATCATACTAGGAAACAGTCAACATAAATTGTAAGGATAGAAGCAACAAAGTTACAGTCATACAGTCACAAGTGGGAGGGGATGGGTGATAAGGAGTGATGAGAAGATTAACAGTAATAGTAATGCAGACTTTGTAAATAATTGGACAGTGTTGAGGGAATTATTTAAGAGGTCCATATACTATTTGTAAGTTTTACAGAATTTATAGGTGCTTTGGTGAAATTTTCTGCAGTTCATTACCCCCTTCCTATTAAAATGACATCTGCTAATGGAAGTTCTAGTTTTGCATGCTACAATGTATCAAACAGGACTGCAATTAACGTCTTGAAATCTATTCCATGGAGCAGCCTCTAGGAACGTTTAACATCTCTGGTCAATCACTGTAGAGGTTTTGCTCAGGGCTTCTTCTTACAATGTATTACAATCACATGTTTCTTTATTCAGTTTTCTTACTGAACCCCGGAATTAATATCAATTTCTCATTTTCTTTGTCTTCTTTTTATTTGACAAGGATATTAGTTTTTATAGCAGTAGATAGAATGAAGATGCTCAAATATTTATTGGATCACTATTGAAGAGCATATGATACAACCAGTGAGATGAAACTAAGCTTGTCTGGATGAGAATTTTCAATTTCATTGTACACATGTTGTGCATTGACAATAAATGTTTGATTGATTGATTGATTGATTGATTGAAGCTATTTGACCTGTGTTTTATTATGTTTTGTTTATTGATACTTACTTATTTCCAACACCTTGAATTTTACTGGTGAAAAGCTCACCAGTAACCAGTGCAGCTTGGAGAGGAATGGTGACACATGGGCATACTTAGCTTGCTCATCACTGCCTACACTGCTGTATTTTGGACCAGCTGTAGCTTCTGAGGGGACCTCATGTAGAGCACATTGCAATAGTCTAGTCATGAGATGGCTAAAGCATGAGTAATCATTTAGATGATATCCTAATCTAGGAAAGGGTATCATTGGCATACTAGAAGGAGCAGTGCAAAGGCCATCTTAGCTGCAGCTATCATCTGTTCTTCAAGCAGGAGCTGTGATTCCAAAATGAACATCAGATGATCCACTTTCTCCAGGATACTTTGCAACTCCCATCTGACTACCTTCTCAAGAACTTTTATAACCATTGCTTCTAGGTTTAGGGATGGTTTCTTGAGGAAGAGACATCTCACCATCAATACACCTCCTTTAAGCCTAAAGGTATCATTTCTCTTTCAGAGAAGCCAGTACTATAATATCATGCAAGACATCTCCATGGAAGCTTTGACAATCATGGAGGGGCCTGATTCTAATAAACATGTAGCAGAAACCAGAGTTTGGTGGGTTCTTCCATTACAATGAGAGTTATAGGCTCTAACCCGCCACAGAATACCCCATAAATTCAATCCAACTAGATTCGCCCAGTTGGAGTCCACACAACTCCACACAAAACTGAATGATTTTTATTTGCCAGATAGTTAGAAGCATCTTCAAATCCCTGCAGATGACCTTGTGACCTCTACTTCCCCAGTTGAGACAGTGGATACAATAAGGGCAGAGAAATACTGATTCTGCCACTCTTATTGCTACCAGGTAACCCCAAATATGGGCTCTTATCCATGTTCAATGAGACTCGTTCTTCATTAACAGTGCTCCAGTTGCCTCTTCTGGTGATTCATCTCCCAGAATTCTTTGATAAATTAATGGGCCCCCAGGATCAACACCCAGGGAGAAATCTCATAGAAATAATGCAGCCCAGAACATCAATCCCCACCGTCCCACAAGATTCCCAGGAAAACCCCAAGGTCCCTTTGGAATTCTATAGGATCCATCAGTTGTCTGTGTCCATCTTGAGTTCCATGATGGAAAAACATAAGGTACAATAAATGAAATGATATCAAGTTAGAAAACCATACATTCTGTCAAATATCCACCCTAATGCTTGTAAATTATTACCCCACCCCACATGCACACACAGCTTGTACTGAAACTAAACTGCACTTTTTCAGTGTTCCAAAAATTGGACACACAGAACTCACAGAAAGGTTCTAGATCTTTGCATTCCTTTCTGCCAAAAATAAGATTTTTTTTACTCCCACCCCCACCCCCTTTAGTTTTGCATGTCTCTTTCTAAAGGATTAAGCATACCAAAGCACAGTAATTCATGTTGTGGCTAATGCCACAGTACCGAAAATGGCCTCTGGCATTTTGTGCTTTTTTTTCCTTGCTGAGAACTTTTGTTGGCACTAAAGCTTTTGCTCTGGGACTGACTGTATAGCTTTTTGGTTGTTTGCTTTTGACCATTGAGTGCCCTGATTATTTTTTCTTTCAGTGGTTATTGCTTCCTAGCCACTTCTTCTATATTAAGGCCACTCTACAGTTGAGTCACTGTCTGTTTCATTGTCTATTTGTATATCTGCCTGACTCAGTCTTGTATTTAATTTTGTGCCAGCAGCTTTAAATCAGCCATATATGCGTCCATCATTTTTTTCTTCATTATTTTAGCACTTGTAACTTTCATAAAGTCTTTTTCTTTCTTGGTACTCAATATGCTTCAAACATTAATCAAAATTTTCATGGTCATCAAATTGAAAAAAAATCTCTCTTGGCCACCATCTGAAGGAATAATTCTGCTTGTAATTTCTCTCCCTCTTTTAATCCGCTCCATTCACAGTTCAGTACATTATTGATCTAGAGCTCTATAGCCCTTACTTTGAACCCCTACTTTCCTGGGGAACAAGTTGCTGCATTTTTATTCTCTTTGGCAACCTGTAATGACACGTATTCCTGCAAATATTATGAAGTGGTGTGGTAGAAGACTGAAGTATGCAACTGAACAAACTGATATACAACTTCCTGTAGATCAGGGCTGTCAAATTTGCGGCCCACAGGCCAAATGCATCATGCACTGGGCACACCCCCACCCAGTTTAGTGAAGGGGGGAAAGGTCCCAATACATCACATGATGACACCATGACAATGCAAGTTTGACACCCCTGCTCTAGATCTTGACCTCTAGTGCTTTACTGCCTTGGGAGTTAATCCCTGCTGGAGTCCTTGGGCTTGTTTCTCTCCGTGAACCTTCTTCAGAAATGTATGGGAATCTACTGGCATCAAGCTACAACATAGACCCCCAGGTGATTGTTTCAGCTCACATGGAACAATATTAGGGTTCAGGAACCCTGATCTATGTCATGGGTGTAGTGTTCCTCCAAATTCTATATGCTGGGGTTCCATGGCAAATTATTCAGCATAGAATCTTTAAGCCAAAATCCAGATCTTCCTACCTCAGTATATTCATTTTGAAATACATTTCACTGAAAAACATAACCTTTCTTTATGTGCATTGGATGAGGCTGGGAGTAAATTTCTGAAAGTTAGGAGAGTGAATAGCCTTTCCAAAATAGAGCCAAAAAGGGTATATCAGCTGTAGCTGTGGTTTACTTCTACCTTTATGGTATTTAACTTATACCAGAAGTATTTTTAATCAAATTCCAAAGAGATATTGTGAGCTAATGTTGATCATTCTATAAGTTGCAAATTGCACCAAGGTTTTATTCTATAGAATTGACAAACTATTTCACCATTGGAAACAGCAAGTTATGGGGTGGGGTGAGGCAGGAAGCTTAGCGATGTCATAAAAAAACTAATATTTTCAGCTCTCTGTTAGGAAGTTTGGGCTCTGAACTTAGTAGGGAATGATCAAGGATCAATGAACCAAAGGATCCATTCAATTTCTATAGGCTGAACTGAGATTTAAACTTTCAAACACAAGCCTACTCTTTGTCTCTATAGCAATAGCAAGAGCACTTAGACTTTACAGTGCTTTATAGTCCTCTCTAAGCAGTTTACAGAGTCAGCATATTACCCCAAAAAATCTGGATCCTCATTTTACCAATCTCAGAAGAATGGAAGGCTGAGCCAACCTTGAGCCTGGTGAGACTGCAGGCAGCTGGCAGTCAGCAGAAGTAGCCTGCAGTACTGCATTCTAACCACTGCACCACCATGGCTCTGTCTTTGATGTATTTAATCTCTTCAAACATATTTATCTGAGTAATTTCAGAACTTCTTCTTTTCTTCTCCATCTCTCATCCCAATCTTTCAATTTCATCCTCTCCTATGTAGGATTATCCACAGCCATCCTGTGCCACCCTTGAGTCCTCCATTCCAATGCAATCTGGCCTCCCTACTCCTTTCTCCTCCCATTTCCATGTGTTGTGTCTCAACCACCCTCCCTGATTGCTTGCTGCCCCTGATTATTTTCCACTGACTAGGTAATAGCATGGAAACTAAGAGGTCTCCAGCATGGTGGAATCTAACTGCCAGTTCCATGCTTATTAAGAAGGTTTCTAAGTGGGACCCAAGAATCAGCAGAGCACTTGAATGGTATCAAGAGTTCTATATTTGACTAGCATAAAGGAATATAAAAATATGTCTATGAATCAGCTCGTCCTGTCAATGTCCAGAGCCAACTCACAAATGATGTGGGAAGAAAAATTCTATCATTGGATTTCCAGGTGCCCAATATTTTGTTCCAATCCATTATTATTTATTAGATTTAAACCTATTTTCCCTTTGTCCCAAAGGTGCTTTTTTTCAAGAGGCAATTGGACTTTCTGGTTTTTCTTTGAAGACGTTTTACTTCTCACAGCTCCAGCCTGGTGAAAGGTCTGCAGAGGACCTTCAGCCACCAGATTGTCTCTCTGAAGGACTGGCCTCCTGCTTGTGAGCCTGCAGCCCTCCCTGGACTAGCTTGGCAAGCCAGGGACCCCTCCTTTCCACAGCTGTACCTCTGGGGGTCCAGTAAAGACAAACTGTGGCAGCTGTCCAAACCTTCTTTTCCCCAACTTTTTAAATAAATAATCCATGGAAACAACCAAAAAGAAATTTTGCTTCTCATCCAAGAAGCATTGAAAAGTATCTTTGGGATAACCATGACCTGGATGACTGAGAATCCCCATAGACTATTTTCCCCTTTCTTTCTTTCTTTCTTTCTTTCTTTCTTTCTTTCTTTCTTTCTTTCTTTCTTTCATTTCTTTCTTTCTTTCTTTCTTTCTTTCTTTCTTTCTTTCTTTCTTTTCTCCCCTCACAATAAAAATCTTGTGAGGTTCAGTTGAGAAAAGGTGATTGGCACAAGGTCACCCACTGGGCTTTTGTGGTAGAGGATGGACCAGAATCTGTCTTGCTGCTCAACACCTAAACCATCACTCCATCCCGAGCGTTGAGCAGTTCCGTTGTTGGAACTCTGTGGCACAAAAGTGGCCTATCAGCCTGCATGTAGCTGAAGGTTAGCACTCAAGCAACTCATGATATTTGGTGGGAAGGGCCAGAAG
>CM019149.1:65528589-65583971 GCA_009733165.1 Naja naja
TAATTGTTTGCAGTAGTCTAACCAGATGGCAATGTGAGCATGAGCTTATGTTGCAAGGTTTTCTGCTCCAGGTGGCCTGCAATACGAGCTGGAGTATCGTGAGATGGTCTCCACCTTCCCATCTAACTGTAGCCAGGTGTTCGACAGGATTCTCCCAGCCCTGGTATGGATCTGTTTGTTGTGGCCTGCCAACGGCCAGCAGAGCTGGCAGCAGACTCAGACAATGAGGAGGTTGGGGAGGAACATGCACCAGTCCTGGAGTCTGGGGAAGGCTCTGATGAGTGCTCTGTGTTGGAGGCAGAGATGGGGCTAGGGCTGTCCGACATTATCAGCTGCCTTCGGAGTCAATTAGTAGGGCAGAAGAACAGTTGGAGCCTGTTCCCAATGTGTGCATGTGCAGAGCTGCCAGAAGAAGGGAACAGTTAAGGAACAAGGGGCGACTTGGGAGTAAAGGCACAGGTGGATGGTGAATGGCCCCTCCCATAGGGAATAAATAGGAGTGAAAGGGGAGTGATGTTTGCAGGAGACAATTAGTTTGTTTAGTGTAAAGATTTATTTGTGACTCTCAGAGAATCCTTGCCAAGTATTTTCTTGTACAACGTTGTGCTTGGAAGCTATCAGCCTGGCAACTCTCCAAGCCTAATAAGGTCTGTGGTTGCAATTCACCCTTGAAAGACTGTTTGCTGGGACTTTTCTGGATGTGAATGATGGGAATTCACATTAGCCTAATAATAAGGGGTTTTATCGGGGCAAGGAGCCTATTTTGTGATTTTTGAAGCCTAAGTCAGAACACTGTTCCCTCAGGTACACTATGACTCCTTTCAAAGGTAACATCAGAGGCAAACTGTCATAGGTAGGATAGAAAATTCCCTTGGTAAATAGAAAACAAAATACACCAACTAGGTATTGCTCAAGAAAAAGTGTGTGATGCAGAGGTGGTATTCAGCAGGTTCTGACCAGTTCTGGAGAACTGGTAGTGAAAATTTCAAGTAGTTCGGAGAACTGGCAAATCCCACCTCTGACTGGCCCCACCCCAATCTATTCTCTGCCTCCCGAGTCCCAGCTGATTGGCTGGGTCTTCTTTTGTTGCCCTGCACAGGAGAACGGAGCTGGAAAGCAGGTTAGTGGAGTGGGGTGGGAATGGAGATTTTACAGTAACCTTCCCCTGCCACGCCCACCAAGCCACACCCACAGAACCAGTAGTAAAAAAAATTGAATCCCACCACTGGTGTGATGCATCCGGCCCGCGGACCGGGAGTTTGACAGCCTGCTCTACTTAATCAGGCCCCATTTGTGAAGTCTCCAACCCTTTTATTAGAAGTCTGCAGAGCCCAGTACAGCTCAAAAAAACACATATCAACAGTGTTTGTTGGGCAAGAACTCAAGCACATGGTCAAACAAATTTATCTAGACAGTTCATGTACAAGGAATGCAGGAAATGAATTTGCATTGCCTTTCTCACTTATCTAGTCAATTTCATTCCTTCCTGAGCTATTAAAAAACCAGGAAGTGTCCTTCCTGTGGTTATGGAAGTTTGTGCTTAGCTTTGATGGAATTATGTCACTTGCAGTGTTTAGTGTTTAGCTCTGATATTAGCCACATCTGGCCAATACCTTTTCTGCTTGAGAATCAGTGACTTCCTCATTTAGAAAGAAAATGGGGTTAGTATAGCCAAATAGAATCCAGTCCCAAATGCTGCTTCATGTATTCCTCTTCCACAGTGCAAGGCTGAAGATGCAAAGGAAGTTTCATTAGTTAAAAAGGACAAAGCCAAATTTTGGAGAACTAACCAGCAGAGAGGAAGCAGTATACCCCAGAAAGAACAGAGTCGGCATACATAAAAACAAGTATATGATTAAGATTTGACATCCCACTCTTCTAGCTTGTGCAGTGCAGCTATCTCTGAAAGCGAAGGAAACTAAAAAAAAAAACCACCACCAAATAACATTGCTACTTTACATGTAATGTACAATAAACCAGTAATGTTTATAGCAGTCTTGTTGCTGTTTGAAAAGTGGAGTAATATTTGGTTGTTCTGCAGAATGACAACATTATAAAGACATAATTTCTATTATGAGAAAACATTGCCACAGTGAAGCCTCTCCTAACCTGGTGACATAGAAATGCGTGGGCTGGCAGTGTTGCTGACTGTATAGCCTGAAAACCTGCATAGGGCCCAGTGTTGGAAAAGGCTGCTACCGTGTTTCCCCGAAAATAAGACCTACCCCAAAAAATAATACCTACCCGAAAATAAGACCCACCCAAAATAAGACCTAGTGTGTTTTTGGGAGCTAAAAAATATAAGACAGTGTCTTATGTTAGGGAAACACGGTATGTGATTTGTTCGTGGAGTTTTCATATGAATAAATGTACATTGTTCTACATGAATATGGTGTTTTTTTCATTAAATATATATATATATATATATATATATATATATATATATATATATATATATAAGACCTACCCTAAAATAAGACCTAGTGTGTTTTGGGAGCCAAAAATATAAGACAGTGTCTTATTGGAACACGGTATAAGCCATGTAAGTATGGCTTGAGTCAGTATGGACTAGTTGTTTGAGGCACTCCTTGAGTCAGCTCTGTATTCCTCACTCAGCCCTTAAAGCCATGAGATAGCTTTGGACCACTCCATAGCTGCCTACTTTAAAGTGAATTCTTGGAGGTAAAATGAGGTAGAACCTTATGCCCTCCTTGGGATAAAGCAGTTTTTCTCACAAGTTCAGGAGGTATCATTCACAGTCTTCTCAACCACCTGAGCTGTGCGTTGTTCCGAGATGTTCTGAGAGGGGCACGAAGGGGATCCCCCCGAAGCGATATTCATGGCAATTGACAAAAGCATCTTTACCTTTGATTTGTGCTGTTACACTTCCTCCTGACAGGTTCACACAAATTAAGCATCTTCCTGTTTCAGTGCAAAAGAAATGGTATGAGGCAATGCAGGCTGAAATGGACAGTCTAAAGCAACTCAAGGTGTTTACGCCTGCAAGTCCTCCAGCAAATAAGAAAGTTATTGGCACTAGATGGGTCTATAGAATTAAAAAGAAGCCAAAAGGAAAGGAAGAGAGGATAGAAAAGCAATAAGGCAAAACAGCGTGCTCTTTTATCTGTTTCTAAGCACCTGATAAGTGTGCAAAAGTGCGCATATATTCTTATATGTCCCACATAGCTACTGGAATGGTTGAAGAAGGCTTTAAGGGGATGTAGAAGTAGAATAATTGTACCAGTTACAAGGCAGAAGTTACCTTGATGATGTCAAATCAAATTGGTTTTTGCTGCTCCAAGATCTCTTTTGTACAGCTTCTAAGTCCATTCATACTTCATTCTTCTCTTTGCTTTCTCTCGCTTGTTCTTCTCTCTTTCTCTTTATTCTGTTCTATATACTTGCTGTCTGTGTCTTCTCTGCCTCTCATACACACCTGCGTGCATGCATATACAGGTAACTTTATTTTGAGAAATGTCAGCCTAGCTGCCAGGCTTGAAAAATCACTGGGGACTTGTAAACAGTTCTCCCCTGACATTTGGAATTTCCCTGCCTGCCCCTTCGACCGTTGAGAGCACTCTCGGCTGCTAAACCTCAATGCTTTTCCTTTTAAAATTATTGTTTTAAATGGCATAACGTGCCTGAACTCCTGAAAGCCCTACAGAGGGGGTGGGGGGTGGGGGGAAATGATTTGACACCCTCCATTTTCAAAGCTGGCCCAGATGGAGAACAAGCCCTGTAAGGGCCCTGTAGAAAACATTCATTTGCTGAAGGACTAATAAAATAATTACTGCCCTAGCACAAAGTCAGGAGGCAGATTGCTAGAAGTAAAGCCACACCATAGCAGTCTGCGGCAAGAACAATACACAACGCACGGCAGAGTCAAAGTGCTAAAGAAAAAGTTAAAGCAGAAATGATGAATCCCTTCTGGGATCATGTATGAACAGTGTAGCTCCTTGGAAGCAGCTATTTTTATTTATTTATTTAATATTTGATTAGTCAATTGCTTACAAGATAATAGGTATAAGTATAAACATAGTTATAAATACATGGATACATATAAGAAATATTTTAATTTTTTATTTAATTTTTTAAAATTTTATTTATTCAAATTTATTTAATTTTTTAATTTGTAGCCTGTTCAAGCAATCACTGACAGTAAAGAGGAAGGTGGCAAGAAAGGGGTTTCGGAAGCAGATGTGTGGAAACTCAACCTAGCCAAAGCCCCAGGTCGAGCTAATTGCTTTTATCCTGCATTCTCATTTCTGCACCAAAAAACTAAGCAAGCATCTCCCAATGCATGCTGAAAGCTTCTGCAGGTAACAGGTCCCCAGTGGGATACCTGGGTTGTCAGTGGAGTGACAGAAATGGGTGGTTGGGATTGTCTGCTGGCAATTCTGCTGCAAGCTTCATCGCAGCTGAAGAATTAAAAGATTGTCAGATAAATAATATTCCCAAGAACTGGGTGATCATCTAGTTCTTTTTGGAAACTGCAATAGACTTTGTTGCAGCTAAACGCATCATGGAAAATGGATGGATATGCACCAATTTAGCCTTTTTATAAATTAATGTTAAAATTATTTAATAGTGGGAAGGGTGAGAATCTTGTCAGAAGTACTGTTGTTGTTGTTGTTGTTGTTGTTGTTGTTATTATTATTATTATTATTATTATTATTATTATTATTATTACATTTATATGCTGCCCTTCTCCAAAGACTCAGGGCGGCTTACAATTTTTGGGATACAACCCAATGCGCTCAGCAATAGCCTTCATTCCATTGTATATGCCTGCTTATTACTAAACGGCATTTTTACAAAGTCAGCTTATTGCCCCCAACAATCTTGGGTCCTCAATTTACCTACCCCGAGAGGATGGAAGGCTGAGTCAACCTTGAGCCTGGTGGGATTCGAACCTGCAGTAATTGCAGGCAGCTGGAACTTAAGTGCTAGGCATTTAACAGCCTGCACCACCAAGGCTCTTTTAACTCAGTAGTATGAATGTAGTTGTGTTCTAGTGTCTTTTTCACATGTTCAGTGATGCAAGAGAGAAGGCCATATCTACATGGGCATACCTATATGGACCTGCCCACAAACAAACATTTTGTAGAATGTTTTAAAGGTGAGCAAGACTTTTGTTTTTCTTTGAAGACATTCTGCTTCTCATCCAAGAAGCTTCTTCAGCTCTGACTGCATGGTCAGGAATGGAAATCAGAGCTGAAGAATCTTCTTGATTGAGAAGCAAAAGGTCTTCAAAGAAAAACCAGAAAGTCCAGTTGCCTCTTGAAAAAGCACCTTTGGAACAACCATGACCTGGATGACTGAGAATCTCCATAAACATTTGCACATGAATTGCAACCTTTTCTATTAGAGACCATTAAACATCAGAACTGTTCTGGACTGCTGAGGTAATCACGTGTGAGTCTGCTTCAAAGCTAACAGGAAACTAAGTAGAGGTCACATGTATTATCACATCATCAGCAGATGATACAATCTGTGCAGCGATATCATGACAATGATGTCATCATGGCTTGTACTGTGAAGGAATGTAAATGAAGTAAAGTCAATCCCATAGATGCTCACTAATGTTGCCACATATATTATTTTCAAAATTTAATTCCATGGGGGAGAAAGGTTAGAGGGAATCCTAGTTCAGTTTTCTCCAACCTGGTAACCTTCAGTATATTAGAATGTCCACCATGCTGGCTGGGAATTCTGACAATTGTAGTTAAAGGTATTATGGAAGGTAGCAAATCAAGAAACTTTGTTCCAGTCATTCATATTTAATCCATATTTAGAATAAGGCAATATATATAATTTGGAAAGAAGACATTTTGTCCAAGGCTAGCACAAAACCAATAATCACACCAATGAATTTCAGTTGACAGCTTCTGAGGGATTCCACATTATACATAAGAGGTCCCAAGTTTCTAGTGTTTTCCCCATTACCTATATCTTTTACTTATTATTTTCCTTATATAGGATGTGTTTATTCTGTTTAAAATGATTTCTGTTAGATCTCTCTCTCATTATGCTTTAGAAATGAATGAGTCTATAATAATAACAGCACTAATTTGATAGAATCAGGCTAAATAGAGGGAAAGATAGATGTGCATTGAGCTGTTTTTCCGGTTTACTTCTCCAGTTTTATAGCTTTTTAAAGAGACACAGCATGCACGAAAAACAGCTCCGTAACATCAAAACTGAATAGCATCAGAAGCATCCAGAGATCCTGCCTTGCCACTGAAAACCACCTTAATCTAGAGAAGGAAAAGCCAGAGCCACAACTTGGTGCCCTCTTTATTAGAATCAGCTAAAATAATCTGTGAGAAGTTGTTATTATCTTGTAAGTGATTGACAAATAAAATAAATAAAATAAAATAAATAAATAAATAAATAAATAAATAAATACCTATGTAGGTCTTGCTCTCTGGATCTCATCCAGCTCCAGGGGGTCTTGATGTAATCCTGCTGAGAAGACTTCATCAGGCCTGACTTGTTAAAAGAAATAGCTAGGAACCCCCCCATATCTGATACTTTGACCAAGCAGCCCACATCCCTGAAAATCAGCCTTCCTCATTTGTTTCAGCTCCTTTTGTGTTACTCTGTGTCCCAATACATTAAAGATGTCATCCCGCTACAGATTTGTTTTGAGTTTGGGCTTACCAGTGTAGCAAATCTCAGCAGGCGAAAGATGGGATGAAGCATTCCAGTTCAGCTGAAGCATCCTAACATTTTAGAAAGGCGGCATTTCATTCAAAGCCACCAAATGAGAAACTAAACCAAACGCAGTTAACCTTGATCACCGCAGGGAGATCTTAATGTGTTTATAATGGCAGGCAAGTATGGCTAACCTTTGGTGCTGGCAGAGAAATGACTCATCCTGCCCTCACCCTCGTGGTCAGCGCCTGGCACTCTAACCATGCTGAAGAGCATCCTTGGGCTGAGGAAAGCACAGGCAAGTCCAGGTTTGCTAACTGCTATCTTTAGCTACGGCGCTAACCTGTCATCCATCTGCCTCTGTTAACTGCTCACTCCACTTTGCCCTGACTGACCTTTGCCCCCTGTCTACTTGCTGCTGAATTGCGTGCCCTCCCGCAAAGGAGGTTTTCCCAGTGGAAAACGCTTGCCCTGCTTAGCAAGGTCTGCCAGGGGTGACATTTCCTATGCAGAAAATGGAGGCAGAAGAAAGATGATACAGCCAGCAAGCTAGGGAGAAAGTATCACCTCCCCTCTCTCACTTTCACATCCTTTTCCATTAGGTGGAGGTTTTAAGGTTCTTGTTTTATTTCTGTTTTTTTTTAAACTAGAAGCCAAAATGTATATTTGACGTTAAATTCAAATGCGCAATATGGGCCAGTGCCTCAGAGTTGGAACGAAGCAGCCCATCTGGGCAAGGAAGCAAGGAATATTTCCCTTCAGCTTTGTCCAAAACCATCTTGATTTATTCAGCCTTCTGCACAGAGGAAAGGAGGGGGAAATACCACCTCCAAGGGCTTGGCAGCTTTAGCAGCAAAGCTTCTTTTGAACATCCAACACAATAAACAGGTTACAATGGGAAGAGAGAAGGTTTGTAACACTCCAAGGTGCCTGAAAAGTGCCAGGGGAAACTAAGCATTGACAGGCCATGTTTTTTGTTCTAGGGTGGCTGGCTCTGCTATGCTCCTAGCCCAGTTTGGGATTACTCTGCCTTCAGATTCCCAGTTTCTGATCATAGGAGGCTCAAAAAAAAATTCATTCTGTACTTCCCAATTCTCTTTCACTGCTAGCTGCGTTGAGGGAAAGTTGTTCAGTGGGTGTTCCAGCCATGAACAAACCCTTCTTGGCATCTATTTTAAATGGGAAACCAGCCCTTTTTATCCAAACAGTCTGGGGAATATTCAATGGACTTCAAATCATGCGATGATCTACAGTACAATGATAGTATATTACAGGTCCATCAGCTGTTTTGTAAATAACCATGTCTTAAGGTATCACAGAAATAATTTCTACAAATCAGGCTCCCATCAGCTGGCTCTGCAAGCTTCCAAAATGGCCTTGGTGGTGCAGGCTGCTAATAGCCTAGCACTTAGTTCCAGCTGCCTGTAATTATTGCAGGCTCGAATCCCACCAGGCTCAAGATTGACTCAGCCATCCTCTCGGGGTAGGTAAATTGAGGACCCAAGATTGTTGGGGGCAATAAGCTGACTTTGTAAAAATGCCGCTTAGTAATAAGCAGGCATATACAATGGAATGAAGGCTATTGCTGAGCACACTGGGTTGCATCCCAAAAATTGTAAGCCACCCTGAGTCTCCGGAGAAGGGCGGGATATAAATATGAATTTAAAAAAAATGATTCTGGATTATGAAAGCAGACTTTGGCTGATATGAGAAGCTGCAGGACTTCCTTTCATTGTAATTTGTTGCATAGGAAAAAGTCATGCATTTCCTTTAGCAGATCCTAAAGCCTCCATCATGACTCTTCATTTTAAACAAGGAAGGTACCATTTGACACGGGGACTCAGCAGCTTGCAGGATAAAAGATGGGAGAAATTGTATATCACCCTGAGAGTTCCTACTCCAGATGACTAATAAATTCAAGCTCAGAAGCAAAAAGAGCCAAGCATTTGGGTAATCAGAAATTGTGGTCAACTATCTGGCTCAAGTAAGGCTGCCTCAACTTTCCATCAGGTCCACTGTCTGAAGAACTGGGACCAAAGAAATATACACATTAAAGGGGATCAAATTTACTGACATACTACTGCAGAACAATAAAAAGAAATAGATTTAGAGGCCATGTGAGATCCTTCTGAAGATATCCAGATATTAATAGAAGCACCAATAAATCTTTTTCCAGTGCAACATCATTTCTAAAGCTATGAAAGAAACAAGCTACAGTGCAGCCAAAGGACTCTTGAACATATCTGCTTCTCTACAACCATTAATAGAATAACAAACCCCATTTTATTACATCTGCTTGAGGCTATATAATGTCACTGCGTGTCAGTTCTGGGACCAAGATGACAAAAATAGTTGTATATAAGGTCAGGATACATGTTGAAGTTAAACGTGTTGAGCCTGAGCAATAGATGGAATCAGGGACCAATGAAAATTCAGGAAGCAGTCCATTGGTCCAGTAGCAAGAATGCAGGATAAAGACGAGAGTAGTTAGGTACACAAAGTACAGTGTAAACCAGTCGTGAATCCTGTTCAAAAACTGAGTTCCTGAAAAATAGTCTTTTAAGTCAGGGCTACTGGATCCACATCGAAGTATCAGTTGAAGGCAGTTATGGTTGTTGGAGAGAATTCTTCCTCAAGCCCAACTTCCTAATGATTCTGCATTAAATAGGAGGTCTTCCTTGCCACTGAGGAGAGCCTTCTACCCCTTCATTCCTGGTTCTGACAGGTGTTTCAACATTGTCAAAAGGATACAGGCATGAATCAACAATGCCTGATGATTCACTGTGTGGTCCTCAGCTCATGAAGATCAGGCTTAGAGCAGGAGCAGCAGCCTAGCAAACTTCAGGGCTTTTGAAGCCAAATGCTTCCCCATGTTATCCAAGTCTGAAAATTTAGAGACACTTGTGATGAAGACTTCTCTGCTTGAGGCATAACAGAGGCTGAGTCATTGCAAAGAGAATGTCTGTTTTAATTAGAATTGTAAATCTCAGATGGAAAAGCATTTCCATAATTTAATGTCTTTTAACACTGATTTAGCAGCATCGAGACTGAAAATCACGATGTCCCCAACATCTCATTCCACAACAGACACCTAATGCTGACAGCCAGTTTTTTAAGGTGCTGAGTTAAGGCAAGGAAGACCTAGGTTTAAGTCCACCATCAGCTATAGAAATGCAGTGATTGATCTTGAGCCAGTCATTGCCCCTTAAATCTACTTGCCTCAGAAGACAAGTGCAGGGAGAATTAGAAAACTGCTATTATATGTAGAGATAGACGAGAATATTTGTAGCTTAGTGTTGAACTGTTCTTGGTACTCTCTGAGCTTGGCTGTTTTCTCACAGACATTTCATTACCAAACCAGGTAACATCATCAATGCCAGTAAGTACAGTACTCGGTACAGTAGCATTTCTGTATGTATACTGCTTTTTAACCATGAAAGAACAGTATAATACAAATTTAATAAACAGAATAAATGAAGTAAAGCAGGGGTCCACAACCCTCAGTCAGTGGCCTGCTACCAGCCCTTGAGCCTTTCGGAATCATGCTGTGGAAATGGTGGGAGAGCATGCACAATCTCACTCATGCAAGCAGTGGGAGAGCACATGCTCACACAGTCTATTTGCATAGGTGCCAGGCCCACGTGCCTGCCACCCTCCCAAATAGAGCTGTGTACACAGAACCAGCCCCTCTCCCCCCCCATCACCAGTCTGCAAAGATTGGGGAACTGTGAAGTAAAGCTTAAATGCCAGCATTAAACCCTAACCCAACAAACAGCCAGCAATGTTTTAGTAGCCAACACAATTGGTATTGTTTGATCCAGTTTCCTGGCAACTGGTGCCAGGCCTTCGGCTTATTCAGTGGCATGATTCTAGTCTTCATTGTTGTTTTAGAAACAGGTCTAAAACATGCCAGCATCATCCTCACAAAGCTGCTTTGTTCAAAGGAGGGAGGTTTTTTTTTAATGTGCCTTTACAATAATTGGAGTTGGGTTAATAGGCAAATATACCTGCAACTGATTTCAATTTTCCAATTTGCTTTCTTAACGTAATTTTTCTCTCCCTCTCACTTCAAGCAATCATTATTATTACTTTAATTGACTACATTCAATACTAGAAAATCTAATAAGCTATTGTAGAAAACAGTGCTGAATTGAAATGATGCCATAATCAAGGTTGATTTGCAATTAGAAAGTGGTCTCTTTTGGATACTCCCTGAACTGGTCCCTCCTGATATTCATTTATCTTGACGGAGTCCTAACGAATAACATTTGCAATCGCAGGGGGTGGAGGGGTGAGGTAAATTAGATGGTTAGTGCCCTTCTGCAGCATGTGAACACAGGCAGAACTATTTGCATAGGAAAGGTTTTTAAACGGACAGGCAGGTGGGATGTGGAAAGAAACCACACAAAGGGAAGGGAAATGGAGAAATAAAGGAGGCAGCTCCTGGATGTAAGAGGGGGAAGGCAGGAGAAGCTGAGAGGGGTGAAGATCTGTGGAGGCACAGGCGCCATCTGCTGGACACAGAGATGTCTGGCACATTTAAACGATACTTGTTTATGCCCTCTGACATTAATCATATTTTTCTTCCTATTGTAGAAACAGCTACACATTTTATCAATGCCAAATGTATTCTGACATATGCAGACACCATTCTGTGAACAAAGGCATTGCATTGTCAGTATATAATGGTGCACAGAGATTCCTCTGACTGTGTGTATGGTTCGGTGTGCCTGTTTTGGTATCTCTATATACACCTATAGATCTTGCGTGCTCATATAATTGCAAAATAGAAACCAAGGATATTGCACATTCATTGTTGAGAGAGGGGGAGGGAGAGAGAGAGAAAGAAAGAGGGAGAGAGAGAGAGAGGAGGGAGAGACTTGCCACAACTGTGTGGACACCAGGTTCAAGAGCTCTGTTAGACATTCAGTGAATAAAGAAAGAGAAGAGAGGCAGGATTTACTCATTATAATAACATCCATGAATCCACTTGCAAAAAGCCTACGCATCTAATATATGCAAGCTCTTATACATAGTTTTGTTCTGTATTGTTGGGGTGGTTGCGAGTATGAACTGCACCAATTTTGCTACTCTTCAGATTTCCAGGAATATCAAGGAGGGTGATAGTTTCTGTTAAAGAGTGGGCCCCATGATTGCAGTTATGGAAGGAAAAACTCCTTCCTCTCCTTTCCATTTCAAACCCATTCTGAGTTTGCAATCAGAGGGACAATGTCAGAGGTGAGTATTCAGCAGGTTCTGACCGGATCTAGAGAACCGGTAGCGGAAATTTTGAGTAGTTCGGAGAACCGGCAAATACCACCTCTGGTGGCCCTGCCCACATCTATCCTCTGCCTCCCGAGTCTTCTTTGGTTGCCCTGCACAGGAGAACGGACCTGGAAAGCAGGTTAGTGGGGTGGGGAGGGAATGGGATTTTGCAGCATCCTTCCCCTGTCACGCCCACCAAGCCATGCCCACCAAGCCATGCCACACCCACCATGTCAGGATCAAACTCCTGGCTGTGGGCAAAGTTAGTCTGCAATACCGCACTCTAACCACTATGCCACTAGGGCTCTTACCGATTGATATTGGATCCAAGGCTGATCTATTGAGGAGTGGGCAGATCAAGAAGACTTTAAGAATGGCTAGAATCCACTTCCTGATCTTCTCCTTGACCAAAGGGATAGAAAGAGGTAATTCCACATTAGCAAAGCTAATATCATAAAGAACCCTGTCCACTCACCTTTGCCATCTCATTAGAAGTGACAAAGGTCCACCTCTTTTGTGACTCAGAGTGAATGCAAAGTATTTCACCAACGAATGTTTGGCTAAATGTTACTACTGGGTTGGCATCCAGGCAGGTTACTAATGGTCATAATTATATGATCTGGAATCCAAATTTATCCAGCTCGTAAAATTTTGCTTCTATTATAAATGGATCATAACATTTATAATAACACAATAACATTTATCACATGTATTGTGGCATTAAAAAGCCAAGAGAAATTCTATTCATCTCATAAGGCAAGATCAGTGACGTTTCCAGCCGTCTCTGCTGGAAATAAGAACCTCTTAGAGTCTCATTCATGTGCCAGCTGGAAACCATTAAGCCTTTCAGAAAAACCTGAAAGATGAGAAAACAGTGATTGAGGTCCTTTAGGATCCACTGAGAAAGTGATGTACCTCCTGCTGCCTGAGGCATGGGAGTTACAGTCCAAAGTCAACTGGAGGATTCCTGGCTGGGGGAAAGCCAGCGTACATCACAATGCTAGCTTTGAGATGTTCACTCAGTCAGTTCATAATTTGCTAACTCTATTCTCCTTGGGGGCTCTAAAAACAATAAGCAAGCCCACCTAGCCAATAAACACTTGCACACACTACTCAGTGGTTCTGCAGGACATCTGCCACAAATATCGCTTAACAAGCCAGCCGTAATCACGAATCCCTTTAGGCTTCAATTTCATTTCTAAAGCACGTCTGTTCTTTGCTAGTTTAGACCATGTATTCAGCTATCATGTCTGGCAAAGCTAAAAACATGAAACAGCCTCGGACACCATGTGTGTTTCTCCTGTCAACTTAGGAATTCAAGTTTCTTCTCTCTTACAGAGGCAAGTGTTAACTCTGGCCTGGATGAATATATTTCTGAATATATCTCCCTGGGATTGCAAACTCATCCCCATAGGCAGGGTGGCTAGTTTTGCATGCCAGTTTTCTTGAGGAACCTTTTTCTCCAATCTTGGCAGTTATTCATGATGCCATCTGTCTCTCTCTCTCTTTCTCTCTCCCTCTTTCCCTCTCAGCTTAGAAATGGGTTCACACACCAGGCAGGTTGTTTCCACAGGACCTTCTGCTGGTCCAAGCGCTCTTTTAAAAAGGGAAAGTTGATGGAGGAACATTGCCAGCCACACAACCTTCTCACTCCATTTGCATGTGATTTGGGGCTGGGGGAGAACAGAGAATGAGACCAAGGGAATGAGGTAAACTCAATCACCAGATGAAAGGGAGTTCATTCAGTTCCTGGCAGCAATGACCACCCCCAGCCATATGTTCTGTTCTGAAAAATTGCTAACTCCTGAAAAGGTATCGGACATTGTAAATGTAGATACTGTGGAAGAAGAAAAGAATGTATTTCTTATGCTAATACGTGTTCATGCATCATTTAAACCCTAGGCAGGATGTTCAGCAATCCTTATTTTGCAACTGCACCACAAATGAAAATATGATGCTCTAGGAAATAGTAATGGAAGAACCGAAATGGCAGCCAAAGGTCCATCTGTTCTGATATGTTATTAACAGGAATCAAAAGTAAGACTCAAATAGCAGAAGCTCTGTTCCTCTTTAAGGTGAACACTTTTGCCAGCAAAGAAGAAAGGCACATTCCCCTGATGAGAGCACAGCAAATGCAGAGACACTGAAAATACCCGTGTGGCTACTCATGCTGATTTGATCAAAGACAACCGAGGAAACAAGACTTGGCTGTTTATGGGTATCCAGACTTGGTAGATGTAAAGTGAACCCAAATTCCCTCTAGAGTTTCTCCTTTGTGGAGAAAACTTTTAATAGGGAAATAAAAGACAGAAATGGAACTGTACCATTTCTGGACAAATTCTTATGGGTGGACTGTGAAGACCAGGAAGGAACAAAAAAGATCCATACAGTTAGCAACCAATATATAGCTAGAAAATGCCAGCCCCCAATGCAACCCTTAATAAAAGCATTCATGTATTAGATGCCATGCTAGCTGTTATGAAAAAAAAGTTTATTTTATTTTCCCCTTTAAAACCATAGCCTTTATATTCCCATGCCTTTCCCCAGAAATCTCTTTGTTTCATGCAACCAGAATCTAAAATCTCTTTTAAAACCAAAGGATAACCTCCAAAATATCTGGAAGAAATTACTATTTTGTGTTGGAGCAAATGTACTTTGTTTTATTATTTTATTTTATATTACATTTATTTTCTTTTTTTATTATTTTAATGGCTAGTTAAATATGAAATATATGTAAGCACCAGACATTTTGAAATGCAAATTCAAGATGACAAGCCACCCAATAGGGGTTACTAAAGGAGATTAAGAACTTTGCAGAGAATCTGTATACATTCTTTACATCTGGCAAAGATACAGGAAGTGACAAGAATAGTGGTAGCAAGAAATGAAGTTTTAAATCATCTTGATTACTGAAAAGAAACAAATCATTAGATAACTGAAAATGAACAAATTGCTAAATCCTACTCTTTGCTGAGGAGCTTTTAAAGAACTCAAATGTGAAATGCCTTACCTTCTGACATAGGATTCAACCAGTTTACTGAATGATGTACTAGGTAAAAAATGCAATGTGGATTTTGAATTAGAATAGAATAGATCTGGAAGGGACTTTGGAGGTCTTCTAGTCCAGCCCCCCTGCTCAAGCAGGAGACCCTATACGGTCTCAGACAAGTGACTGTCCAGTCTCTTCTTAAAAACCTCCAGTGATGGAGCGTCCACAACTTCTCAAGTCAAGCTGTTCCACTGGTTAATTTTCCTCACTGTTAGGAAGTTTCTCCTTAATTCCAGGTTGCTTCTCTCTTTGATTAGTTTCCATCCATTGTCCTGCCCTCTGGTGCTTTGGATAATAATTTGACCCCCTCTTCTTTGTGACAGCCCTTCAAATACTGGAATACTGCTATCATGTCGCCCCTAATTCTTCTTTTCTTTAGACTAGCCAAACCCAAAATCTGCAATCGTTCTTCCTCTGGTTTAGTCTCCAGGCCTTTGATCGCCTTAGTTGCTCTTCTCTGAACTTTTTCCAAAGTCTCAACAACTTTTTTGTAGTATGGTGACCAAAATTGGTTGCAGTATTCCAGGTGTGGTCTTTTTAAACACATGGACCCAGAGGAATCTAGGAAATTAAAGGCTGATTACCTTAATATATACTGTGTATATTATTATTGATAGTCAGAAACCTTCTGTCAAAGTGTGACCAACATTACTATGTAGGTATCATGAATTGAATTGAACGTGTGTACATAGTGCCTCAGGTTAGTTTATATGAAGGGAGGAATGGTTATGTATAAAAGATGGATACCTGAGACCCTCTCAAAATAGACTAAAAAGGAGAAAGGGAATGGGGAATCTCATTGTATGCATCATCATCATCAGAATGGAGAACTCTAAGATACAACGAAGGATAATTCCCAAAACAAAATATGCTTCTCCAAACACAAAAGTGGTTCTTGGAATGAGAGGTGGTTTCTGTATGAAAAAGTACTAGGCACTATGAGAAAAATATCAGTCTTTGATTGATGAAGCTTTGCCAGAAGTTATAAAAATAGTTAGGAAGTGTAGAACCTTGGAGCCAGTGCATAGAATGAAGTATCAAGCATGGTGAATCCATCAACTTACTTCTTCTGGAACTCAAAGTAGCTGCCCCGTTTGACTTTGAATAGGCAGCCAGTGTGCTGTGTGAGTGAAACAGGGAGTTCAGAAAGTGAATAGAGTTATAAACCTGCATTGATTTCTACATATCCCAAGTCTCTTGATAAATGAAAAACAAGAAACACTGCAGGTGTTATAAAGACCCACTTAATTAGTCTTGCTGTGACATCATTGGCACAGCCTCCAGGATCCAAGACCAGGGAGTGGAACAAATTAAGGAGATAAGAATATCTAAATATAAAGAAGCAACAGGGACAGTGTGGTTTAATTTGTACAGAAATTATCTGGAGTTATTTAGGATGATTAAAACAAAAAAAAAGAAGTACAGTAGACTCCAAAAGGATTTCTTTGAAATGGGAATAGACATTAACGTGGAAAGTACAGTTGAGTTTTACAGGTCATGCTTACTTACCAACTGTGTCATCTAACAACCATTCAAAGTTACGATGGCATAAAAAATAGCTTTGCAATTGTTGGAAGAAATATCCTTCTGGGTTCAGTTCCAAGTGGGGAAAAAGACACTGGAAACATGGAGGCTGTTTGGAAGGTTTAATGGTGGCAGGACCACATGAAAATATCCAGAGTGAAAAGGAAGGATGATCACATGCTTCAAGGTAAAGGAGGAGATCAAGAAAGAGGCTGAGGTGCTGAGGGTGCCTGGGTTTTATAACCTTTGTTGGGATTTGAATTGGAGCTTGTATTCTGATTGGTTGTCAGACTCCCATGGGGCCATGCAGAGGCAACTCTGTAGGCTGTCCTGAGTTCCAGGCTTGGTTGAGCCTGGCTGGATGATGATGCACTGAAAAGGGCTTTTGGCAATTGCTATAGCTTTACTGGAGATCTTTGTTATGTAAAGTATTCTGGCCCAGGCCTTAATGGCCCACCCATTAACAAAGGTGGGGGTGAGTTTCTGCTTCTGAGGTGAGTTTCTGCCCTTGAGTTTCTGCTCTTTTTAGGGGAAATATTCTGCCTTTTTAATATTTCCTAGGATATTTCAATTTTCTAGGAGAGGGGTGGATGCTAACTTCCTACAAAACCAATACTCTTATTTATGTCTGTCACAGTGCCCCACAGTCATGTGATAGCTATTGGTGTTTTTCACAACCAGCTTCTGAAAAGCAGAGTTAACAGAGAAGGCAGAAGAAAAATTGCAAGTCACAGCTATGGGATGTCTTACTTAATAAATGGGAAATGAGGTCATAAGCCTTTCATGGTCACATCTTTTTCTGCTTAGTGAGTGTGGCACTTAGCAATAGAGCTGCTGGTCCCAATTCTTGTCACTAAGTGAGGACTACCCATAATAAATGAAAAGAGGATCTTTGTAGATTGATCGATTATGTGCCATCAAGCCATTGTCAACTCTTAACAATCTTTTTTTGTCCTCCATGATTTTCCCACAGGTTTTCTCCATAATGATCTGCCCCTAACCTGGTCTTTCAGGTCTTTTAACAATGCACACATTGCCTCTGTAACTGAGTCCATCCACCTTGCTGCTGGTCACCCTCTTCTCTTTCCTTTCACCTTTTCTAGACTTACAGCCTTCTCCAGAGAGCTGAGTCTTTGCATATAATGTGTCAGCTAGGATAATTTGAAGTATCCAAAGTAGGTTTTAGTGCCTCAAGTGAGCACTCTGGGTCGATACGCTCAATGATCCATTTGTTTGCTTTCTTGACTTTCCACTGTATTCTCAGGATTCTTCTCCAACACTAAAGTTCAAAAATGCTAATGGTCTTCCTATCTTGCTTTTCCAAATGCACTATATATTTTTGATGGAGTTGACCTGGTGGTGAATAACTGGAAAACAAGCAATAAGGGCCTTAGGAAATAATGGTCTGAAAAAGTTTATTTATACATGGTTGCTGTGGAAGAAAGAAAAAAACATAGGGGCATCATTAGGAAAGGAACAGAAAGTGTTTTTGTGCACATCGACAGAATATTGGTCTTCTAGTGATCATATCTCTAAAAATAGATTGCAGAGCTAGAAATGGAGCAGAAAATAAGAGCCAAAATGAGTAAGGGCTGGAGCAAGTTCCATTGAAGAGAAATGCTTGATATCCTTAAATTTCAAACAAAGAATGGATATCACAATGATTCCCTATAACCCTTGTAGGAAGTTGGCACCCAACCCTCCTAGAGGAGTGAAGTATTCTGGTAGATATTTGAAGGGGCAGAATATTTCCTTTAAAAAGAGTGGAAACCCAGAAGCAGAATCTCACCCCCACCTTTGTTAATGGGTGGGCCATTAAGGCCTGGGCCAGAATACTTTACATAAGAAAGATCTCCAGGTAAAAGCTATAGCAATTGCCAAAAGCCCTTTTAAGGGCATAAATCACCCAGCAAGGGTCAACCAAGCCTGGAACTCAGGACAGCCTACAGAGTTGCCCCTCATGGGAGTCTGACAACCAGTGAGAATACAAGCTCCAATTCAAATCCCAGCAGAGGTCATAAAACCCAGGCACTCTCAGCACCTCAGCCCTTTTTTCTTGACTTTCTTCTTGAAGCATGTGATCATCTTTCTCTGGAGCTCCAGACCATGTGGTCCTGTTCACCATTAAACTTTCCAAGCAGCCTCCATGTTTCCAGTGTCTTTTTCCCCACTTGGAACTGAACCCAGAAGGATATTTCTTTCAACAATTGGCACCCCAGATGGGACTCCAAGCTAACCTAACCAATGGACCAGGCCCAGGTAAGATTCCCTTGCCAGCAAACAGACCCATTGAGTCTGTGGGTGAGTTTTCCTGGACCTTGGCCTTTTGGGAAAAAATGGTTTTAAAGGGGTTTTGAGTGTTGAGCTCAAAGGCTGCTTGGAAAGAAGGTGAGTACCTCCAAATTCTAAATTTAAAGCACAGAAAAATGTGGGAAATGTGTGTATGCCTTTGTGTGTGTGTGAGAAAGAGATCTTTCTTCCTCTGTGTGTTCTACCAAGAGAGCTAGTATCAATTATATTACTGTTTATAACAATAATATTCATGCTATTTGTTTAACCAAGTTAAGTCTTCCTTATATCCCAAATCCTTTCATATATTTCCCTTTTTCCCCCTGTTTTTGTCTGCTAGCCATTGATGAGTCCCAAGAAAAAAAAATTTTTTTCCAGTTTCTTCCTTTTCCTTAATTTAAGTGTCAGCTTAGTCTAATCACATCTTCATTGGCTGGGATTTCTTCACTTTTCCATTGTTGTGCAAATACTATTCTTCCTGCAGTCAATACATGTAAAATACATTCCCTTATAACTGTCTGGTAGTATGCCCAGCAAAAATGTATCTGGTTTCAAATCTATATGTTATTTACTCTTAAACATCTTTGCTAACTTTGAAAGCGGAAAATGCTATCTATAAAACATTTTATAAAGATTTTCGTTGTATGCAGTAGACATTGCTAATGTATAATTTCTATCCCATAAATTCTGCCATTGATCTAACTCAATCGAATAGCCAAAATTTTTAGAATCTTACAACATTTTCAAGTTTATCCTTGCTTTTTTTTCCTTGCCAAATATATTTTAATAGTGTTTAATTTTTCAAAAAAAAAATTTCCCAGTTTTATTGGTATTGCTTGGAATAAATATAGTAATCTTGGCAGGATATTCAATTTTATGGTAGCTAGTCTTTCCATCAGTGATAGTTGTAGATTTTTCCACTTAACCAAATTTGTTTCAATTGTTGGCCAATTTATAATAACTTTCTTGACTATCTGTATACCTATTTTCCTTGTTAGTTCTTTTTCTATATGTCTGTAAACAATTATTTTGATTTTTTTTCTCTTTATTACCTTTCAGTCCTGCAACTTCACCATACTCTTCTATTTTCCTAATTAGTTTGAGTCCATTTTATTGTGGGTCTTCCAAGATAAAGAGCAAATCTTCTACAAATGCCTATAATTTATATTGTTCCCTTTTTATTTCCATAGCTTTAATTTCTATCTCTTGTCTAATATCTATATTTAGCAATTCTAATATCAATATGAATAGTACAGGAGATAGTGGACATCCTTTTCTTGCACCTTTTTATATTAAAATTCTCTGTCCTACTTCCATTTTCTATCACCTTTACCATTTGTTTATGGCAAATTGCCTTTAAAGTTAAAATTATTGTCATAGTGTTTTAATCTACTTCTTAGGCAAAAAAAGCCATTTTGATCTGAATATATAAATTCATTTAGAAATTTTTTTACTCTCTCTGCCATTATTGAAGCATATATTTTATAGTCAGTGTTCAGTCAAGATATGAGCCTACAGTTTTTACCTGCATTACATCTGAATCTTCTTTTGGAATCAAAGTAATATTTGCTTTCATCCACCAATTTGGTACCTTTGCATCAATCAATACTTCATTATGGACTTCTAACATTGTGGGCCTAAAGTATCTTGTAAACATTTGTAAAATTCTGCCTGCAGCCCATCTGGTCCTGGTGTTTTATTATTCTTTTGTCTCTTGATCACTTCTGATAATTCCATCATTGATATTCATTCATTTAACATAGTTTTACCTTTTCTGGTACTTTAGGTAATTCCGCTTTTTCCAAATATTGTTTAATTTTCTCTTCTGAAACTTTTCTTGCTCATACAGCTTTTCATAACAATCTTGAATTATCATTTTTATTCTCATTTTGGTAGTATAAAGTTCCTTTCTCATCTTCTGGCTTATTTGCATTCTAATCCTTGGCCATTTTTTAAAAATACTTTTTATTAAATATTTCCCAACAATACTAGTTTCACCTCTATCTTTTAACTCTAAGGTCAGCCTGTCCATCTCCACACAGTTCAAAATCTTTCTTATCACTGTCCCCTCAGATGGTATATTATCCTGTTTCCAGTACTGTGCATACACAATTCTGGGCACAGTTATTATATGTAAAATGATATATTTGTCTGTCCTAGCATAATCTCTCCTTAGACTCTTTATTGGCCAAGCGTGATTTGACTTACAAGGAAGTTGTCTTTGGTGCATATGCTCTCAGTCTACATAAAAGGAAAGATACATTCATTAAGAATCAAGAATCATAACGTACAACACTTAATGATAGTCATAGGGTACAATAAGCAATCAAATTATACTAGAAAGCAGTGAATGTAAATCGTAAGGATACAAGCAACAGAGTTACAACATACAGTCACAAGTGGGAGGGGATGGGTGATGGGGAGTGATGAGAAGATTAATAGTAATAGTAGTGCAGACTTTGTAAATGGTTGGACAGTGTTGAGGAAATTGTTTAGCAGATTGATGGCGTTCGGGGAAAAACTGTCCTTGTGTCTACTTGTTCTGGTGTGGAGTGCTCTATAGCATCATTTTGAGGGTTTTATTATTCTCAATTTAAAAAAACAGTTCCTGTCTGAAAAGAAAAAGTTCTAAGTTCATTTACAAGAAAAGTTTCATCCTTGCATTTACTGTGTATTTAAATGGTTTTAGCTGTTCATCCTTTTCCTGAAGCATTTGAATCCAGTTTTTTTCCTTTCTCATCTGTTGTGTCTCCACTTTGTTGAAACTGATTTATCTGTTTAGTAACTGCAATACTGATGTGTTATTTTTCTTTCTCCTGAAACCATACCTGCAAGCTATCTCCAAACCCCTCTCTAATCCTTTTACAATGCCTTTCCTGGTAGAATTACCAGCAAAAGGGGGAAGGGATCCCTTGTTCTTTGTCTTTCAGCCCTGCCACATGTGGAAGCAGATGCTACTCCCTAGAGACATTCCATCCATTGGAACCAGTAATTGGGTTTGGATCCAGCCTCCACTAAAGGTCATTACAGCAAACCAGAGTGGGGCAGACCTTCCCAAGCCTGACTGACCACCCATACCACCAGGCCAAGCCTGTGCCACCCAGAGACATGAAGGAAAGGATCCTGAGATGGACCAGTAAAAGACTAAAAGACTCTTTTCAATCCCCAGAAGACAGTTAGAAAGACTATGGGGGGAGGGTGGAAATTCATTGTAATGTGAAACCCATTGTAATGTTTTCTTTCTTGTATCATTTATATTGTAACCAATTTGATGTACTCATGATTGTATTTGAGAGTGGCTGGCCCAGCAAGTTCTGAACACCTTGTACTTCTTTCTGGTGGGAGGGAAATTGTCCAGCATGTTTGTATTATCTGTATTGTAAACCTAGCTGCATACACAGGCACATACACAGAGACACCCATTTAGAATTAGATAGATTATCTCTTTCACCTACTTCCACACAAAGCTGTCCCTTGCTTCTTTTTAAAAAGAAAATGTGTTTTTTTTGTTTTGTTTTGTTTTTGTTTTGCTGCTCTGAGGCACTAAGGCCCAAGCAAAACTCCCTTCTAATTCCATGGGGGAGGGGGCACCCCCCCATCAGGCAATTCCTGAAGAGATAGCAGAAAAGAAAAACCCCAAGTCCTGACTGTGACTCACAAATGATGCTGCCCAGTTGTCCAGTAAAGCAAGATATGTTGCACTGGGGGCCTCATGAATACAAGTCCCAGGGCTCATTGTGTGTAACTTTAAAAATACTAAATGACCTGGATTGCACACTGGCTAATTTAAATTTGGCCTCATAAACCCTGGAAGCTAAGAGCTAGGCAGGTAGTAACCATAACCTTGGAAATGGGCAGCCTATAATTTAAAGGCTGTGAAGAATGTAGAGGCTTGTGCTTACAACCTGACTGTAAGCTCACAAAAAGTACATCAAAACACCTGAAAATTAATTGGCATGAAAAAAATTGGATACTGTTTTGAAAAAAAAAAACAGGAGTTTTCCCAGAAAGTTTTTGGGAGCCACTGAAGGAATCCTTTTCTGTTGCCTTTTTTTTCCCAATGCCTTTCCTTTGCATCAGAAAAAAAATTAAAAGCACCCATCAAGTCTCCCTGATCTGATCACCTTTTAATCTTTTGTCAAAACTCTCATGTGTTTTGAAAAAAAAAGAGGGATTGTAGGAAGTTGGCACCCAACCCTCCTAGAGGAGTGAAGTATTCTGGTAGATATTTGAAGGGGCAGAATATTTCCTTTAAAAAGAGTGGAAACCCAGAAGCAGAATCTCACCCCCACCTTTGTTAATGGGTGGGCCATTAAGGCCTGGGCCAGAATACTTTACATAAGAAAGATCTCCAGGTAAAAGCTATAGCAATTGCCAAAAGCCCTTTTAAGGGCATAAATCATCCAGCAAGGGTCAACCAAGCCTGGAACTCAGGACAGCCTACAGAGTTGCCCCTCATGGGAGTTTGACAACCAATGAGAATACAAGCTCCAATTCAAATCCCAGCAGAGGTCATAAAACCCAGGTACTCTCAGCACCTCAGCCCTTTTTTCTTGATCTTCTTCTTGAAGCATGTGATCATCTTTCTCTGGAGCTCCAGACCATGTGGTCCTGTTCACCATTAAACTTTCCAAGCAGCCTCCATGTTTCCAGTGTCTTTTTCCCCACTTGGAACTGAACCCAGAAGGATATTTCTTTCAACACCGTGTTTCTAAGATCTAAGATGTGCACATTTATGTATATCTGGTTTATATTTAACCATTAGCATTTAAAACCTGGAGTTGACTTTGAACTGGAATCTAAGTCCATACATTTGCTCTAGAAGAAAAGATTTCCAGTGGCTAAGATTACACTGATCCTTGTCAGTATTGTCTTTATCCCATTTCTAAACTTGATTCAAGCCAGCAGACAGTAAGAGTATATTTTTCTTCTTCCCTGGGAAAATAACAACTAGTTAAGCTTCCTCTTATTTTTGGAGGCTCCCCTGAACTTACTGTATTAACTTAGCTACAGGCCTTTATCTAGTTGAGGTTTGCTGCAGCTTCAGATTTCCCTGCTATAATTTTGTAGAATGGTCTTATTTTAAATTTAGCTCATGAAATGTAAGTTTCTAAACCGTCATGAGCTTTATTTCCTCTGTACCTCCCCCCTCTATCTTTCTTATGATTATTTTCAAAATGGAAGGGGCAAACTGTGATCCATGATTTGCCCTGGGCTTTGAAGAAGCTCTCAGAACTGTGGCATGGTTTCCCACCAATTTCAACTGCCAGCCCTTTGCTGTCTATTTTGCCAATAAGCCCTTTGGAAAACATCTTTCTCTCTCCTGTAATGTTTGGGGATAGTTATCTGAAGGGTTAGAGCTGGAACTAGGATTCTTTTTTAAAAAGAAACTGATGAATAAAACAAATGTCCCAGAGGATATGAACTGAAAAAGGAACTTTATATTAAGTTACACTGTAGAAACTAAAGGGTGGGCAAGATTAGCTTGTTTTTCTTTCTAGGTTCTAGCTTCACCTCTTTTTCATGATAGAAAAATGGGTTACAACTCTAGAACAATAAAGAGCACATCTTTGGTTTTGAGACAAAAAATAGATTATACTGCCACCATGTCTTGCAAAGACTCGATTCTTCCACATGTGTAGGAGACTAGAATTTATTGGTTACTGGTAGAAGCAGAATATTTGCATTAATCCACATACCACCTGTTTTATTTGGTGCCTACTTTGTCCCATTTTAAACTGCTCCAGGGATGTCCTCTGCTTGGCTGCAGCTGCTAAGATACTAAATATCAGGAGCAGCTCTGGTGAAGAGGCAAAGCTTTGTGGTTTCAATTCATCACCCAAGGTTCACATGCAGCCTTTAATCTGAAGATAATTGTTTACCTTGACAGGAGACAACACATCTTACCATATTGATCATCTCTAACCATAACCAGAGAGGCAGGAGGTGAGGCTAACTGTAAGGATGGTCAAGTCAGAGAAATAGTTTTTAGGGCTGCTCTATCCATGTCCTTGGGAAACTTCAGGTTACAATTTGGAAAGGTTTTGCTTTATCTTTAACCTCCTGGCTCTTTGAAATGGACTTTGCAAACTGCAGCTTGTAATTCAGCTGGAGCATTGGAGGAAGGATCTTCAGCAACTTCAGCAACTCCAACAGATGGCAGCTCCTATTCAATCTTGTCTTATCCCCTAAAGCAGGGCTGTCAAACGCACAGCCAGCGGGCCGGATGCGTCACGCGCTGGCCATGCCCACGTCCGCTTTAGCAAAGGAGAGAAAAAAGTCACGGTACATCATGTGACAATGCCCTGATGATGTGAGTTTGACACCACTGCCCTAAAGGCTAAATAGATTGGACCTGGCTAATGTTTGGATGGGAGACCAGTAGGAAATGGCTAGACTGTGAATTTTTTAAAAAGAAATCACACCCAGAAAAAAGGCAGAAGCAAGCCAATACCAATTTGTTGCTAAGAAAATTCAGTGGCATTCTCCATGTTCTCCGAGTTCAGTTCAAAGGAGTCTTCCCATTATTTAGGGCCTGACATAATGGGGGGGGGGAACAGGGCCCTTATTTACAGGGAAACCTATTCCACTAAATCCTGAGTGACATAAGCTGCAGAAATTCTGTGTATTGTAGGGTGCCAGAGAAAAGGGTGGCCAAAGAAAGTTTTTTGTTTCTTTGTTGAATGACTGGCTTTGGGGAGCCTGTTTAATGCTGATGGTGGGAGGAGGAGGAGGAGGAGGAGGAGGAGGAGGAGGAGGAGGAGGAGGAGGAGGAAGAGGAGGAGGAGGAGGAGAGGAAGAGGAAGAGGAAGAGGAAGAGGAAGAGGAGAGGAAGCAGCATGGGATACATGTGCAAAATGAGTTGTCCAGTTGCAGGCGTTTTGCATCTTTCAGGCAATCAAGAACATTGATTTGCCTCAAAAGAAGGGAGATGATCTGCATGGACTTCCAATTCCTGCATACTTAAGATGTGTGCATACGTATGGAGGACACAGAATATTTCCAGAAGTAGTAAAGGGAGGAGGCACTCAGACCAGAGAGACTAGAGGCTGATCTCTCCCAAAGCTTGTCATGCAAGCCACAATATGTTATTCAGAGAAAACCAGACAGAAGCACAACGCCTTGTTGCCATGACACATTTACTATGGAAAGAAAAGAGACAAGGAATGCTAATTCAAAGGGAGAGGTGACAATTTTTTTTTCTGTTTCAGCCCACTCCATCCCTCCCCCTTTTTCAGTCACATGTGTGTGCACCCATACTCTTATGCACGCGTGTGCGCACACAATCGTGCACACACACATAATTGATTTTAATTTTATCCTCCTTACATATTTCTATTATTATGAATGGGAAGGGCGGGCTGGGAGCCTCAATAAAAAAAATGCTTCGCCAATTGTTGGGAGTACCAAATGTTCCTTCTTATCAAGGCTGGGATGGGCATTCAATTTTCTCTTCAAAGGCTGCCTCCTGAAATGGTAATAGAATTTCAAATCGGAGGAAGACAGGAGAGAAAGAGGTGGGGGAAACCCTGAATATGGGAGGATTAACAATGAGACTAGGAGGGAGGGCGCAGGAAAAAAAGGGGGTGTGTGTGTGTGTGTGTATGTGTATCTGTGTACACCTGTATGTATATGTAAGGTTGGAATCTTTGCCAAAATTAATTAAATACAAATATAAAGAGAAAATTAACAGTCTCTGGGCTTGGAGAAAGGAGAAGGTTATAGCCAGAGTTTAATTAACCTTTTTTTCCCCAAGAACAATAAAAGACGCAAAAAAAAATCCGTTTCTCTGAACTGAACGGTAATAATAGGTTATTTGTTGTTCCTAACTGTGGGCCAGTTGAAGAGAATAAAGTAAGAAAAGTAGGCCTCTCCCAATAAAGAGGGAAGGTGAGCAGCATCAGGTAGAGGGGCCAAAACCTTTCCCTCCCCATTGGAAAGGGGCAAATAGGAGGGAAAGAAAATGTGCAGGGAATATCATCACACCATGTATGCAGACACGACTCTGTAGAAACTATAAAGAATTCCTTTCCGGGTCTTAGGAAATGTGTTTACTCTGTAGAAAATATCTTGCCATGCTGTATCAACACCAGCTGTTTGATGTACTCCCTCCTTCCTTTGTGATGAAAGGAAGCAGAGGAGCCAGAAACCAGCTAAACGGTGGGGAAGAAGATCCATCAATTTATTTTTCAGTGGGAGGAAAGGAAATGGAAAAGCTATAAATAAGCCAGCCTCTCTCTCTTTCTCAACCTGAAGCTGTTGGCTCAGCTGCCTGGGAATTATGGGAGTTGATTCAGGCTGGTGGAAAAGTGGTAAAGCTACCCTCAAGCTGAGGTCACTCCAAGTGACTACTGCAGCTATCTACACTTTCTTGCTAATGTTGCTGGACTGGTTTGCTGTTGCTTCTGTTGCTCTTCTTTTGGGATGGTTTCTGAACTGCCCCACTCATATACTAATCACAGCCAAACCAGCTTACTTCCTGAGATCAGCTATGGCTGTCTAGGTGTTGACAATATGTAGACATATGACCAGAGGTGATATTCAGCAGGTTCTGACCAGTTCTGGAGAACCAGTAGTGGAAATTTTGAGTAGTTTGGAGAACCGGTGATAACCTTCCCCCAGGAGTGGGGAGGGAATGGAGATTTTGCAGTATTCTTCCCCTGCCACACCCACCAAGCCACCCCCACCAAGCCACCCCCACAGAACTGGTAGTAAAAAAATTCTGAATCCCACCACTGCATATGACCAAAATTCAGGTGCTTGACAGTCTACTACATATACAACCACGGGGCTGTTTCAATTCCCCCTCCCCACCTGCCCATCTCCCCCCCCCATCTCTGCACTTTTGATTGCCTTTCCCTCTGCCACATACAGGTAGTCCTTGACTCATGGCCATAATGGAGCCTGTCCATTATATCATGTCATGATGGCCAAGTCATGATGGCCATTAAGCAAAGCACCTATGGATATTTGCCTCCCTTAGGACCTCCCGTCCCTGCTTCTCCTGATGTGGTCATTAAGCAAACTTGCAGATCATTAAGCAGAGCAGGGGTTTCCCAATTCAATGCAGCTGCCCAGAAAATGGTGGCCATTTCTGGGATCACACCATTTGGTCCAGGAATGAAGCCAGCCTGCCCTCCTCCCCTAATCCAAACTGCAGCGATCTTCAAAAGGTAAGTGAGAAAGAGATTGTGTGGACTGATAGGGTGGGAAGCAGACTCAAGATCTGTGGAGATCCTGTGGATAGGTTGAAGGGAGATAGACAGAGGTCATGGCAGCATCACTGCAGTTGGCTTGAATGACCTTGGGGGCAGTGCAGCAACCATAACTTTGAAACTGGGTCACAATATGCACCAGAAGTACTCTTGGAAAACCAGTCTGTGGGCTTCAGTGCATTGGAAGCTGCTGACAACCTTTCTGAGGTTTGCAGGAGGAAGGTTGGGCTGAGAGCAAGCAGAGGATCTGTGGGTGGGCTCTGCCAGCACTGCACTGACTTTCATTTCTTGCCGAAGTCTGCAAACTGGATCTGCAGGACTGTTTCCCTGCCTCCACTCTGACCCACCAACTCCTCCCTGGTGTAGCAATTTTCCTTCAGCAGACGAGGCTCCATCTCCCTGCTATGTTTGCAACACACAGCTGCACCCTTGCTGGGCACCTAGATCCTGGGCCAGCAGCAGGTGGAAGAAGATGGAGAAGGTCAAATGGGATAGGCAGTAGGGTGCAGGGTGCCAAAACGGAAGAGATTGGGGGAAGTAGGTGGGTGGCGGAAGTTGAAGTGGAGGCAAATTAGCAAGGCAGGAGAAGTATAAGGTCCTCACATAACAACAGCACAGTTCTGGTTTAATGACTACAACCAGGATTACTGGAACTGCTATTGCTAAGCTGTGTATTCACGTGATTTTCACCTAACAACTGCTTTGTTTAGCAATGGAAAATCCAGTCCCAGTCAGGGTTTTTAAGGAAAGACTTCCTGTAAAGTTAAATAGCACTATACAGGTACATTTTAAAGGCTCTACAATGAAATCTACAAGGGACGCGGTGGCTCAGTGGCTAAGATGCTGAGCTTGTCGATCAGAAAGATCAGCAGTTTGGCGGTTCGAATCCCTAGGGCCACGTAATGGAGTAAGCTCCCATTACTTGTCCCAGCTTCTGCTAACCTAGCAGTTCGAAAGCATGTAAAAATGCAAGTAGAAAAATAGGGGCCACTTTAATGGGAAGGTAACAATATTCCATGCTCCTTCGGCATTTAGTCATGCCAGCCACATCACCATGGAGATGCCTTTGGACAGCGCTGGCTCTTCGGCTTTGTAACGGAGATGAGCACCACCCCCTAGAGCCAGAAATGACTCGCAAGTATGTGCAAGGGGAAGCTTTATCTTTACCTTACAATGAAATAGATTTGAACATTTTTGGTAAAACCCTCCATCTCAATCTCAAATGATTTGGTAGAACGTTATATTACAACAAGAACAACAACAAGCTTGATAGACTGCTATTTCCAACACAGAGATCAACTGTATTTAGCTACCTGAACACAAAAAGAGGTGCATGAAATCATGTGTAAACAGTTTGAATAAGCAGATTGTATTTGATGAAGTAAGAACTTAGCAAACTTTACTTGGCTGAGAAATAAATGTCTTAAGTAAAACTGAAAAGAGTTTCTCAGAGAGAACACAGAAGACAAGATACAGCACACCACAGAGCATACAAGTCATAAAAGAAGCCCAGCAAATCTTCCCAGCTCCATCCTCCATTGGTTAGGCCTATATAATAAGAGTTAGATCTGTACCCTAGGGATTCAACCCTCCGTACCCCACTCATTCAACATCCAATCTAGGGAAAATCTCTCTTCAAGAGCCTTGTCAATTTTAAATAAATTAACAACATGGGGTCTAATTGGTATTATTTATTTTCTGTTAGCTCTTTTTGTTTAAAATGAATATTCTGACCACTGATTTCTGAATTGTATTTATACCTAGATTGAGCAGGAGGTTTATGTGTATTTTAACTATACACAGGTGACAAAATATTTAGCCTTACCTTCCCTGCACAACTTGGTGGGGCTACAATTTCCAGAATTCCCAATTTGCATGACCAGATGTAATAGAATAGAGGGATAAAGTTAACTATTATCTTTTAGGCAGGCAATTGGAATTTCCCTTTTTTCAAACCATGGCTAGGATTCTGTTAGTGAGTTTTTTTGACTATCGCAATTGACTGAGTTCAGATATTATAGGAAGTTACAAAATCCAACACTCTGGTCATCCTCACATTTAACAATCCCATTACAAAATTTGTCTATTAAACCTTTGGAGAAACTGGAAACCCTCTAGAAAGATACGTATTGTCTCCCTTTCCAATCTTGCACAGCTAATCAACAAGCACAGATCGATAGTATTGTATAGACTGAAATAACATTAGGCCTTGATTCTACCCATGATCATTTGGAAAATCTATGGAGACCAATCAGGATTACTCCCACTTTATTACGGGCAGAAGTGAATCTTTATTTATTTCACTTTCAGATATCCATGAAGATCTGCTACTGCTTTTATATCTCCTTTAATTGGACCTAATTAATAAACTCAATTGTTGTTCCATGGATCTTAGGGAGGGGAGAAAATGAAGAGGGTCATGATATTATCAGCCTGCAAATGATTAAGTTACTAGCTTGCATCAAATGTTCTGACATTGTTACACAATCATAACATTTGTATGATGAGATCATAGCAGCCATCTCATTTTGATCAAGGAAGGGGTAGCTGCAGGAACTGCAACTATACACTCTTCAGTTTGCTGCCTTGAGATATCCAGGTTCTTGTGTATGCTTCCTCCTTCAAATTAAGAGGGGAAAAATGATCCCAGCCTTGTTTTAAGAGGAGAGTTAGAGAGATGTATATAAACTTATAAAAAATAAATCTAGTGAAGTGGTATTAATGCCGATGGGGACTGTCAATTAGAGTGAAGAATCAGCATACAGCAGAGGGCAACAGTAACATTTGACAGCTATAAATCCCAGCACAACATTTTGCCCATCAGCTGAGTCAAAGACCTCACTTTGCACCCTGTACACTCTTTAGTAGGCAGAATACACTCTAGTCCTTTCTTATGAGTTGTTGAGGTTCCATGCAAACACTGTGTTGCCAAAGCAAGTTGTTAAGCCTGAAGGAGCCATTCTTCTTTCAGATATTTGAAGGGTGATACAGTGAAGGGACCTGGAGGATAGCTGACCAACTAAGAAGCTGAAGAGGAATATTCCACCTTTCAATGTTTGGGTTCTATTTCTGTAGCCACTGGAGATTTCGACTTTATGAATCTGATGTAGGTCCTGCCCCATCTTGGAGTATGTATCAGGAGTTTCTTAGAACTCAACTTTGTTCAATGCAGGAATTCAGATTAAAGCAACTGAACAAATGTCTACCCAGCATCCAGCCAAGGGGAACTTGCCACATCCCTAAATAATTAGTTCTATTTCTGAACAGCTTCTTTTAATTGAAAACGTTTAGAATTTTGAGACTGTACAGATGTGCCACTGTTTTAAAAAAAAAGTATGTTAGCAATATCTGAGTAAAAAAAACAAGCTTATATTTGAGGATTTTTGAGCTTAAGGGATACTTATAGATGGGGAAGGCCTTTATGTACATATCTGGGCTCCCTCATTTGAGTCCACTCTAACTTTTATTGTTTTCTTAATTGAAATGGAAGCTGCAATGCCAAGCATATTGAGTTGGATGGAAGTCTCATTCAGTGGGCCACACTTTGGAGGAAGCATGAAGGGTAGTTCTTTTTTTACTTTCAAATGGATGGTATATGTTGCTGTGTAGCCAATCAATTCTTTCAGTGGGAGGCTGCTTCTCCCTTCGCCTCCCTGTGTTCTTGCCAGTAGAAGCAAAAAAAAAAAACGCAGTTCACAACCAGCAGTTGTGTGGGAAGGTTTTGACAATAGATTCTCCTTTTCCATTTCAGACTTTTAGAAAGACAGGAAGTATTGTTTGAAAAAAGTCTGTGTTGTTGTCTCCTTCTATCTTATTTTCAGACTAGTTCTGTACTATTTAATTTTCTTATTTTATCTGACTCTCTAGCCTACCTCATGCCAGGAGTTTAAGTCAGGTAAAAGAAAGACATTTTAAAAATCAACAGCTAACAGCATGGAATAATTATATATGTCGGAGGAAAAATGCTGACATTCAGGGGTGTCCCCAGGAGGAGAAAAATCAAGATGGCAGCCACAACTACATGACTGATGCCCAGGACTTTTATTACAAGTATAAAAACAGGGTGAGACTTAAATCACACTATGCTATCCTGAGTTTTTGAACCCACACACATCCCCATGGACATCTCCATTGGTACTGCTGGGGATATAACCTTTAAATTTTATCCTAGCTAAAACCCTCTAGAGAAAATATTGTTCAGGATCACTATGGCAGCAAACCCACTGCAAACAATGTTTTTACACATCTATTATCTATTTTAGCACATCTGTACCTCTCCAGTAGTGTACATGAAGCATCTTTTCATCTTATGAATTTCAAATACAGCTGTTTGTTTTTGTTTTATATAGTGTTTGTCACATGTGGTTGTGGGGTCTGCTTTTTTTTGCACTGTGGTTACCTTGCTTTTATATTTAACCTACACGGGTAATCTTCAACTTCTGTTTAATGACTGTTCAAAGTTATGACAGCACTGAAAAAAGTGACATGACCTGTCTTTGCCCTTATAATTGTTGCAACATCCCTAAAATCACGTGATCAAAGTTTGGGCACTTGACAACTGGCTTGTATTTAGGATTGTTGCAGCTTCCTGAGATGGTGTGATTGTCATTTGTGGCCTTCCCAGGAGACTTTCAACAAGCAAAGTCAATGGAAGTCAGATACACTTAATGGCTGTATGAGTCACTTAATCACCATGGTGATGTCAGCTTTCCAGCAAAACCAGATCCCAATCAATAACTCTGAGACAGGCATTTTCTCAAAGGTTGTTTTTATTGGAAAAGTCATACTGGCACATCTGGGAAAACCCAAATCTGAGAGTTCTGAGTTTTCCCTCAGTAAATCAAAAATCAAAACCCAACCTTTGCACCCATCAGTCCATCACATAGCCCAATCACCATCTGTCCCAACAAGAGGCATCCCTTCAACCACTCCTCCAGTTGCAGGAATAACATGACCTTGACTGAAAAGAAAACTCTAACTACTAACTACTCTAAAAATCCCACCCCCCTAATTTCCCAGGCACAGGAATGTGGCAGCGTGGAAATTTCTGGTGTTAATATGGCTTCCAAATCACCATGGTGATTTGCTTAACAATTGTGGCAAAAGGATCATAAAATAGGGTGCAGCTCATTTAATGACTGCATCACAATTAAAATTCCATTCAAAGCTATGGTAATAAGTTGAGGACTACCTGTGTGCTGTAACAAAGACTTCTGTTTTTCACCCAGCTTATTGTAGAGCATGTTGCTGAATAGGACTGAAACTGAGTGAATGACCAGGGTGATCTATTTGCCTTCTAGGTAAGGACTAATACCTGGGTCATTCCACTCCGAGTCCAGCAACTTAACAACTATACACACTGCACCTCTGAATTTACAACAGAGCATTCACATTCTATATATATGGGGTCAGTTCCAAATTGTCTTGGGCCATTGGGCAAGGAAAGCCTTTCTGGGCACAAATCATGTCCTGGTCCCACTTGCTGACTTTCAACAATCCTTATTTTATTCCTTATGCTGATCTCTTGGAGAGTCCTAAAAATGAGTCATTCTAGAACTGCTAGCTGATCCTTAGAAACTCACTGAACTAGCCTGGCATTGGCACTGCTTAAATCCGTGGTTGGCTATGCAATTTCAGCATGAGGCATGCATGAAGGGATGAATGTGTTTTACTGGAATAAAATGGTAGATATTGGAGAACAGGCGAGAAATGGTAAAACTAGAGATTTTCCTCATTTATTGTTCAATTATGGCTATAGATTGGGTTGCAGCAGAAGTAACCTATACGTGAATTATCACAGGTAATCATCACAAATGTATGCTATATGGTACAATAATGCAAAAATTATTATTGTTCACAATGGTGCATGCTGTGTTGATACTGTCTTTTGCCTTGTAGGAAGAGTACATTATTCTCCCTTAAAAGGTATGCTATATGAAGACTCTCTTCCATGTACATTTAGGTTGAGCACTTTAATCCTGAACTATGTTTGAGAATTGTGCATCGTGTAGTACAGGGTCTCTTTCTGCTGATAATTTTTAGGCTGATGGCCCAGTCTGTAAGATATCACTGTTATTGCCTTTGGGTTCCTGGAACAATACTTTAAGTGAAGCCACCATATACAAGCTAAGAAGAGTAACTGGAATCTCTTTGGTGCTGATGAAGCTTGATATTCCTGTAATTAATTCTTGATGGGAAATGAAACTAAACATAGCCAAAAACCTATAAGTAGAGGAGCACCTAAGCCAGGACTGTTAAACTCGCGGGCCACACACGCTGCCCATGCCGCATGCCCTGTTTAGCAAAGGGGGAAAAAGTCCCGATATGTCACGTGATGTTGCCGTGATGACGTAACTTTGACAGCCCTGACCTAGGCTATCTAAGATCAACAAATCTACTGCTCTGTTCCCAGATAGGTATGTTATTCGCAAAACATGGATCTGTCTTGCTCCGAAAGAATTTAAGGCACTGACCATCATAAGGTGTGAATGCATCCCCGATTTTGTTAGCTTCCAAGAAACAACTGAATGCCATTTTATTCCCAAATGCTTTCAGCCACAGGTGCAGTAGCAGCTATTAGAGGAATTAATTGGACTTTTATTTCTGTTTTGTTATTTGGTTTTTATATTTCTCTGCCACCAAGAGTCCTTTGAGATTGGGATGGGGTTATATTTAGTGAAATAAATAACTATGCTTCCTTGTTGATCTTCATAAGAGCCTTTGATACATTTGCTTGGGTTTCCATGGTTACATGGAATCTATAGAGCCTATATAGTTTGATCTTTGGCATATGTGTGCTAGCTCTGCAGAGGATAAGCTTTCAAGCCTTTGCAAACATAGCAAACATTTAAAAAGTGATAATTTTTGCAATTGATATTTTTTATTTCATAAAAATATCCCCACTTTTCAATAAAACATTTTCAGTATTTAAACATGCAATTCCAGATTTTCAGAGAACAATTGATTTGTTTTATTGGCATGCTAAAATTATTTTTAAAAAGTTGCAAACTCACCTCCATTATATTTATATTTTTATTTAAAGTGCAAAATGTGGAGAAGCACATTATATTTACTTAAGGGAAAAATGATTTTTGGATATAAGAAAAATATAACCATTGCATAGATAGTACATGTGGTCCATCATGAATTCTATTTAACGTATATGAAGTTATTGTATTTTCAAAAACTGATCCAGATAATACTTTTTAAACAAAGAAAATGTTTATCAAATACAAATGATCAAATAAAAAGAGTGTGTAAGATTAAGAAATTCAGGCTTCGGGAGAATTGCTATCCATCTTCCAAGGTTATGTGTAATTAAAGTTTTTATCAGTTAATGGCCAATAACTGTTGCTCAGTGATACATTGTATGAATAGGTAGAACATGTCAACCAAGTTTACCCATTTGACAATTAAAAGATAGCAAAAATTGAATGAGGTGCCCTCAAAACTGCATTCATTTACAACTTGTTACCTTCCATATGTTTAATTATTTCAATATAAGGGCAAAGAAATACTTTAACAGTGAGTTTGATTGCTATGGTAGCTAAATTAAACAGAAGGGATTATAATACAAAGGAATCTATGTAATAGGAACAGTGAATAATTTTATCTAGCCTGGAGTCTTATATTGTATAACAGTATCTATCATTATTGCAGTCATAGATGAAGAATGCTGATTTAATAGTTTACTAATGTGCTCAAAATACATAACAGTTGTATTTAAGCAAAAATACTCCTAAGCTATTAAGACTTTGATATTTATTTACATTTAATATTTACCATTTCAGTTATTTAGATCTTAAAATTTTTGGCAATGATGTCCTTTGTAAATAGTAATAAAGACACTATGTAGTTAAAAGCTATTGTTGCCAAACTCGTTATCTGAGTGCATGAATCAGCTATAGCTAATTAGTGATCAAAACTTTCCTAAATGCTTGATAATGCTCCATAAACCTCAAAACCTCATAAATGTGGTTTTTCCTTTTTATAACACAGTGCACAAGAATGGTTTTGTGTGTATATCTCTGCAGATGATATTCTGATCTACTTTTAATTTCCCTCACACAAACATGAGAAAATATGTAAGTTCACATCTCACTCAGCCATGAAGTTCAATGGAGAACTTGCTCTAACTCTAAGCCCAGTCTAACCTTTTTAAAATTGTTATAAAAATGTGTCATTTCCACGGTCCATTTCTTAGACACAAAGCTAAGTAGACATTAAATGTATTAAAAATCTTTTTAATTCCAACAAAATATTCCACTGTTTCCTTGAAATATAAACATGAATGTTGTTTAGATCCATGGAAAATTTCTGAGTTTCAAGAACTTTCTAAGCGGCACAATTTGTCCAAAGTAGAGTCAAGCAATAGGGTCTAGTTTAAGTCGAAGAAGCAGTATCCAGTGTGGCCTAAAGAAAGCCAGTCTGATATCACATGCAGCCCTTGCCTTCTTAAGGGTGTAGCACCAATTCATTTAATTTTCTGGTTTTCATGAAATGACAGCAGGTAGTTTACAGCGACAAGCTGAAAACAAAGGACAGTTAATAAAGATGAAAGGAGCAGCTACATATTTCTCATTCGATCAACTAATAAAGAGCATTTGGGAATCTGTATTCCTGGAATTGAAACTTGAATTGGTATTTGCAATTTACTTCCATAGGAGAAGACTTATTGTTTGGTAATGGGATTAAAGAGGCAGCTCAGTTTTTTCCACTCTGTTTTAACATGACTGCTCTCTCACTCTGGCCTATGAAATGACAAGCCAAACCCAATCATTACATTATCAAACAGTTGAAGATCCCTTCTTTTCAATGCAAGAATATGACAGATTCTGGCAGGATTCCCTGTTTACTCACTTTATAGTGGTCATAACAAGCAGCCCATTAACATTAATAACTGTGCCTATCTTTAACAATATTTGGTTAATTCTACATTGCCCCCACCCCACTCCTTCTGTTTAAGATGAGAATGAAATACAATTTTATGATGTCCAGGAGGCACAGACACAAGACAAATAGCACAAGTTTCCCAAAAATGAATGGTAAACGTGGATATTCCTAGGAACTTGTAATAAGTATATTAGTTTAGCATTGTAGGGGATAGTGTTCAGAACTCTTTTATCCTGGTTATATATCAATGGAAGAGAACAGAATGTAGTTTATTTTCTGAGATTCAGTAATGGGTTTCTAAGCCTTGGCCACTACAGATGGTTTTGGATTTCTTTGTTAGAAATCAGCTGAAACCACTTTATGTTGCAGACCAAATCTGTTGCTCTGAAGATTGCCAATTAACCCTACACTTACTCAATCCAACCTGAGATCAAAGAAGATCTCCCATTTAGGACATTACAACCCTAAGGAAAAGTTACTGATTAACTAGGTCTTTCCATAATAAACATATTTTTGCTTTATCTTTTTTTTCTATGTGCCATCCTTTTAGTTATTTGAAGAATGTAACTGTTATGTATGTAGGTTTGAATGTTATTGGTTTATTTGAACTGTTCTTGTAAAATGTCAAATGGTATTGGTTTAAATAGTGCGGGAAGAAACCCTGCACTCCCATTGGCTGGCAACCACGGCTGCAGGCTATAAGAGGCAGCCGTAGCCCAGCCAACCTGGGTCCATTCGAGCTGTAGTCACTGAATAAACTCTTTGCTGGAACTCCTCGCGTCTGACTCTTCATAGACTTAACAGTAACAATGCCAATCAGTTATCTTTTCTCAATGCTAGACTTGCCCACTTCCTTCAATCTCAGTTCACAGCTTTAGTTTCTACCCAGGATTGTCTTGGTTGCTCTTTACTACTGAACCTGTTCCATTGTCTCCAAATCCTTCTTGAAATGGTTGCCCAGAATTAAACATAATGCTCAAATTGGGATTCGACTTTGGAAGTGTGGAACAATTACTTTCCAAATTTGGAAATTGTGTTTTTGTTTATGTAGCCTAAAATTGCATTATTTTTTTTGCAGCCACATCACACTGTCAATTCAATGCGCTCAAAAATCAATCTATGATCTGTTTTAAAATCTTCCTGGATATCAATGTCAAGACCACAATGCAATCCATCCAATGCATATATCAAAATTGGCATTATGATAGATGGTGCATTGTGCATTGTGATGTAAGCCCTTTTGAAATGCATGCAATACGCATACAAAAGCAGTACAACTATCATGGTTTTCTACCACCAGTTTGCTTATTTTAATGCTCCCCACCCCTGTGGACATAATAGTCTGACTGATCTCTTCTCTGGATCTTCCTTTTCTTTTCAAAAATTAGGAGCAGCATGTTCCAATCATCTGGAACTTTATCAGCTTCCTCTATTTCTCAAATATAAGTATCCAGTCAGATTGTTGCTTCAGTATTCTAGATAGAGTGAAATTCATCTGGTCCTGGAGATTTAAACTTTACTTCCATACTTTGAACGTATGATCTTTCTGAGTAAAGAAGTATTCCCTAAGAATGTTTCTATGTTTCAAGTTTCATTCCTGTCCCTTCTTTCCACACTTCATAATTTCTGAATGAAACCGTTTTTACTTCAGGATCTGAATAAAATACCTGTAACTCTGCCTTTTCTTTGTTACTTGTTAACACGGGCTTCTGCTGAAGAGACTGTTTTCTTAACTGGTGTAATATCCAGCTGGTTAGAATGTGCATCTCTCTCTTATTCTAAACATCCCATTACATTGGAAGCCTAGACTTTGCCCCTCTATCAGTTGTGCAGTTCTTCTCCAATCTTGTTTCTGGAACTCGGGTTTCTATCGAATACTATCAAACTCACTGCTGAGATAGAACTCCATCACCAAGAACTTGCAAAACGTGTATCCATCCTCCTGCCTTCTTTGTAAGCACCATTATCTTTTTCGGTTAAAAAGGAAGATTTCAGGTTCCTGAGCTCTGTAACCCTTATGAAGCATTGCTCTCTTCTTTTTGAGATTTTGCAACGTTTGCTGAAATTTTAACCAAATTAGATCTCAGGGGAGCTTACCATTTAATTTGCATAAAAGATGGACATACATATTTAACTGCTTTTGGTACTCATTATAGAAAGTTTGATTAGATCAAGGATTTTCAAACTTGGCAAGTTTAAGACTTGTGGACTTCAACTCCCAGAATTCCTGAGCAAACATGACTGGAGGAGGAATTCTGGGAGTTGAAGTCCACAAGTCTTGAAGCTGTCAAGTTTGAAGACCCCTGGATTAGATGGTCTCTTCATCTCCAGATAGTCCAAGTGGTCTTCCAAAGATCAATGGTTATCATATTTTCCAGGATTTATTGGAAGCTTTTCTAGTAGCGTATTTGGAATTTGGCGTGCATAAGCGCACAATCATGCCTACCATCCCTGTCCTATTGTCCCCAATTATTAGTTCCTATTTCTTATATTTAAATTTATGTTTATTCTTGTTTCTGTTGTATTGCAAGCTTTCGACAAATAAATAAGATAAAATTAAATTAAATAAATAAATAAAAATTATTAATGGTGAGGTTTCAATGTCCTGCTACGGAAGATATCAACAGTCCTGCATGGTAAGTTATATATGACTCTATTTTGATTTCAAACCAATCCCCCTGCTCTCCCCCACAATATATGTATATATATATTGATGCTTTTGATTTTACCTTAGCACTGTACTTTTATAAAATGCACTTTAGAGCTTGCAACAGCTCTTTCTTGAGCACTATTTCCCAGAAGCTCTTTCCAGCCAAGTGAAAATATGAATTTTTTTTTATCAAGGAACCTTTAGATGTGAAAGACTTTTTTCAACATTGCACCAACTTCTCAAAACACGGGACACCTATCAAGGAATTGGAAACACTTAAAGTTTCTAAGATTTTGGCAGTGTTGGGTCAGGTATGCACCTCTTTCCATTGCAACTTTCATATTTCTTATATTCCTACCTTGCAGAACAACAACAGCTGATATAGAGGGAAAGCAGGCAGAGCTTGCGGGTGGAGTTAAATGCACCAGCAGTTTAGAGTCCTTGTGTTGCCACAAGAGACCCAAATCCATCCCCCCTGAATTCTGTTGACCCTTGTCTAGTGCCAATTTAGTGCTGACTGTTAATTGACCAAATTCTTGTCTAGATTAATGTATGGTGCAAGTAATCAGGATCACTCACTAAATCCAAGCACAGATGATTTATTATTACAGCCTATACACAAGAAGCTATTCAACTAATTGTCAGCACTAAAATGACACTAGATAAGGGTCAACAGAATTCAAGAGGGGGGGATTTGAGTCCCTTGTGGACATGCTATAGATGTCTTGGCATCAATAAAGAAATGATTTATTTTTGCCTTATTCTGGGATATTTTTTCAACTTTCCAATTGAGTTTATAGAATGGGATTTACAGTCTTCCACTGAATATCCAATTCTGCTTAGTTTTTTTAAGGATTAGCCAATGTTCAGTGAAACCAGCCTAGATATCTAATAGAATATCTAATAGAAGACCCAAGCAACAACAAATTACTATTGTTATTGCTACCATATTGTTATTATTTTATTAAATTTATAGCAACTCACAAGCACTCTGGGAAGTTTACAAATTGTTAAATGCAAAGAAACTGCAAAAGAATGAGGATAGCAGAAATAGCAAAAGGGACAAAGGAAAAAAGTGTTTCAATCACCCTCATCAAATGGGCAAAGTGTCAAGATGTGTAACCTGATTAACCGCCCCTCCCCCAGTCATTTTGGACTACAAAGTCTTTAATCTCTTAGTATTGGCCATGTTACTTGGGCTGTTGGACACTTTAGTCCAAAGTTATGTCTATCCATGCTGCCGAAATGATGATGCTTACACTGTAATCTGCTGCAATGATTTTCCTAATAATTTTTATTATGACTTTCTTCTCATGAAATGCAATGTCCAGCAGACACACACACAAGAAAAACACAGTTTACTGTAGTCATTTTCATCCAATTATCCTGGCCCTGCTTAGTGTAGTTTACGAAGTCAACAGATTGTATTGAATCTTGGTGCTCTAATTTACTTAATTGCAGCAACTCTCACCACTCCTATGGGTAGAGTTCCTTATTAGCATAGCAATTGACTCTCTCTAAAGCCTGCACAAACCTTTCTTTGCAAAATTATTGCATTTGTAATTCTGTAACAATGAAGCATTTGTTTTCAAAGCAATTAACTTCTGCCACCGAAAAGACATGAAACCACTGTGAGCTTGTTCACAAGTTACCGTGATTGGTCTGGCTGTACAGTAGCACAGAAAAATCACAAGCAACGACAGGTTCATGACCCAATGTCACAACACTGGAAGAAGCCCTTTGCGTATATCATAAAGTAATGTTCTTAAGCCCACTGAAGTGGAAGAGAAAGTCCACCGGCAGGAAAGGAGCTACTTTTTAGTTTAGGGCCAGATTGCCGAGCAGTAAAACTCAATTGTAGTTAGAGTGCCATTTTTTTAATGCCTACTAAAGATTCAGAATTTAGAAATTGCATGTCATTTATAACAGATACATTTCAGCTGGAGTTAGGACAGTTAGATATAGCAATAGCACTTAGACTTATATATCGCTTCACAGTGCTCTACAGCCCTCTCTAAGTGGTTTATAGAGTGAGCATATTGCCCGCAACCATCTTGGTCCTCATTTTACTGACCTCAGAAGGATGGAAGGCTGAGTCAACCTTGAGCTGGTGAGATTTGAACTGCCAAACTGCTGGCAGCCAGTACTCAGCAGAAGTAGCCTGCAGTACTGCACTCTTAACCACTGTGCCAGCACGGCTCATGGAGATGCCTTCCACAACTTGGTTCCTTTCCAATGTAGTGGTCTAACAAATACCATAATCTCCAGCCAGAATGCTATGCTAGATGGAAGTTACAGTCTCATACATTTAGGAAAAGTTGGAGCAGAATATGTACCAAGTGCTGGTCATAAGGAAAAGCCATCAGACCAATATTTCTATCTGATAATTGGAGAGACTGTGTGGCAGACAAACACTTGTGGCCACTTCAGCTATCTAACACCACTGCAGGTATCACAAAAACACAAATGATAAAAAAAATATGTCTGGCAAAGGATTAAGAGCCCAAGACTGCAGGATTCAGCCAACAATAAATAAGAACATCTCTCTTCCTTTCCAGCCCTCACTCCAACAATACCCAGCAGTTCTCTTAAAATAGTTATAGATACACTCAACAATTGCCTTCCTCTTTACAAAGTCAGCAGAGCTGGGGAGGCGGGGCAGGGAAACTGCATGAACACAAAGATAGTCAATAAACATCTCAAACAATCAAGTATTAAATATTAACAAAAGGCAATTAGTCTATTTTTTTTAAATGCAAGATCATACATTTTGCTTTTATATTGTGAATGCAACTGATCATTTACCATGCACCCAAATGTTAAGTGACCCCATTGAAGTGTGTTCCATATGCTGTCAGAAGAACCATGAGCAGTGGCTCTCCAAGATCATGCATTCTCCATCCTAAATGTTGTTGCTGAGCCATTCAGATGTGCCTTTGGTTCAGCACCGGGTTTCTCAACCTAAGCAACTTTAAGACTCCAACTCCCAGAATTCCCTAGCCAGCATGCTTGTCTTACAGGTGCTAAGGTGTAGAAGCCCTAAGTTAGCATGTTACCAGGTAGAGACTTCCAGCTTTAATTTCAGCTACTACATCCCCTTGCTGTTGCTTTTATATTTTCATATAAATAATTTATATCATTATTCAGCTTTATGTAACAAGATTCTTTTTTTGGATTCTTTGTATTTGTTTTTAGCTGCTTGTAAAATTTGTTGAACTGAAAATTTAGCCAGCAAGAAGCAGAATTATATTTTAAATCTTGTCCTATGCAAAAATCACCCTGAACATACAAAACAGACTATGGTAGGAGACCATTGTGACATTGGGGCTGTTCTGAAAGTGCCAGCAGAACAATTGGCCAACTTGAGTTTACAATCCTGGTCTGATGATTGTTAGAAAGATAACACACTGGACAACTTGTCGATCACCAACTTTGGCTGACAGTAACTGTCCAAGCTTTCATATAAAGACCTTTCCCACACCTGCTACTCAATCCTCTGGTTTAAGGTTTATAGAGGTATTAATAAAACTCTACATACTTTATAGGAAAGTAAGGGGGGAAATATGATATCATCCACAAATCTGTGCAACTAGCATACAGAGAATACAGGGAGTCCTCAACTTATGATTACAACTGAGCCCAAAGTCTTGCTAAGCAAGAATTCAAGTGAATGTTGCCCCATTCTACAACCTTTCTTGCCCCCGTTGTTAACTGAATCACTGTGGTTGTTATTAATAACACAGCCACACTGTTGTTAAGCGAATCTGGCTCCCCCATTGATTTTGCTTGTCAGAAGTTTGCAAAAGGGGATCCAGGACATTGCAATTGTCATAAATATGAACCAGTTGCCAAGCATCTGAATAATGACCATGTGACTATGGGAATGCCTGCAACAATCATAAGTGTGAAAACCGATCGTAAGTTGCTTTTTTTCCAGTGCTGTTGTAACTTTGAATGGTCACTAAATGAACTGTCATCAGTCAAGGACTACCTGTATTGGCAGGTGACTTTAGGATAACACAGCATAGCCAAATTCAATGTTTCATAGACCTCCCCCAAGTACAATACAGGAGGCTAATGCACTAATTTAGAAATGGACAATTTAAGTTCCGATCTCTGCACAGCTGTGAAGTTTGGTACATTGTTCTGTGAGATTAACTGACCTCATAATGGTAGTTCTCTAAAAACAGCAGTTTATAAATTGAGAACTAACCTTGGAAAGATGCCACTCCTCTCTTAATTCATGCTCTTCTGGCATAAATACAGTGCGTTCTCCCTTCACTTAATCTGAGAATTGTCTTGCTGTAAATTCCACCTAATCCAATAGCATTCTCTTTATACTACCAGTCAGTCAGAAAAGAATGGTCCGTTCTCATAAGAAGTCTGTTTAACTAAGCCTAAGATTTATTTATTTATTTATTTTATTTATTTTATACTTGAATTTGTATGCCACCCACTCCGAGAGTGATTGGCGGCTCACAGCTAAAACATATACAATAAATATTTAAAAAATAATTAAACAAAGACAAGCCCAAATATAAGACGTAAAAACAGTAAACATTAAAAACCCTCCTCCAGGGAGGGGTCACAACCAGGTTGGTCAAATAACCAGGTCTTTAGTTCCACGGCGGAAGGTCTGAGATCGGGGGCCAGGAGCTCCAAAGGCAGTTGATTCCAGAGGTCAGGAGCCGCGACCGAAAAGGCTACTCAGTTTAGGGCTGTTTAGTTTAATTGTGGACAGGTGCACAGAAAAATACCTTCTCCTTACATTGTGCATTTGGTTATTTATAAAAAAAATATCAGTAAGATAAACTGGTACTTAGTCTGAAATCCTATGTATATCTGCAAGCAGTCAAAAAAACGTGTTCTGCTGCTGAGATAAAATTGCCTATCACATTACATGATGAAATTAAATAGAAGAAGGGTCGTTGGTCCTAACCTGACCTTTCTCTTTGTGTGGAGATAACATTCAGGATTGGGTGATCAGTCTCTGCCTGTGATTGGACTGAGTCTGTCAAAAACTTTGATGACACTCCCTCTGCTGCTAGGGTCCTCCCCAGAAATTGGCGAAGGAATAGTGACAGACTGACGTGTTCTCCTATAAGTATAATACACACCATTACATTTGGAACGCACCACGAAAGGGTGGGACTGAATGCTATCTCCACACAAAGAGAAAGGTCGTATCAGGTTGGGACCAATGACCCTTCTTCATTTGGTGGAGATAGCATTCAGGATTGGGACATACCAAAGCCGGCTGTCCTATGGGTGGGCCTAGTGCGGTCTGAGTCCCCTATACAGAACGGCCCTTTTGCAGAACCTTCTGTCCAAAAGCTGCCTCAGCAGAAGCAAAAAGTCCAGCTTATAGTGTCTGATGACGCAGAAGGAGAGGCCCAGGTAGCCACCTGCAAACCTCCTCAGAGAGGCCTGGGTGGCCATGCCATCGATGTTGCGTTTCTTGTTGAGTGCGGCTGTTATCCTTGGAGGAACTGCAAGTCCCTGTGTTTGGTAGGCCTTGGATATGCAAAGTCTTATCCATCTCCCCACAGTCATTGGAGTAACCTTGCAGCCCATGGTGGAAGGTTGAAAGAAACAAAGAGGATTCAGACCTCCTGAAGGGCGATGTCCACTTGATATAAATCCTCAATGCCCTCCAAACATCCAGAGTATGCCATCCACAGGATGCGGACAAAAGTCAGTTAAAATTAGTTCTTGGGATCTGTGGAACCACGAGTTCACCACTTTGGCATGAGCGAAGGGTCTAGTCTTAACACCACTCGATTGGTGGTGAAACACACAAGGTCTTTCCTGACAGACAAGCCTGCCAGGTCTGAAATCCTTCTGGCAGAGGTGATTGCTACCAGAAAGGCTACCTTACAAGACAAAACCTGCAAAGGAATTGACCTCAGTGGTTCAAATGGGGCCTCAGTCAGCGACTGCAGTACTTAGAGAGGTCACATGTTGGATATTGATGAACCACTGGAGGCCTCAGGTGTGTAGCACCCTCCAGAAACCTGGCGACCATGGGATGTCTAGACAAGATTCCACTCCCCACAAGGATAGAACAGAGGACAAGGCTGCAACCTGCCTCCGCAGGTGTTAGGTGAAAGCCCCTTGTCCAGGCCCTCTTGGAGGAAGTCCAGCACCTGAGCAATCGAGACCCCAGAAGGGACAATGTCATACTTACAACACCATGTGCTGAAAGCTTTCCAGGTTGCATCGTAGATGCGGTTGGTGGAGGGTCTCCTGGAGGCCTGGATAGTTCTTATTACTCTGGAGGAATAATTGTCCCGGATCAGAGACCCTGCTCAATCTTCAGACGGCCAAATGAAGCCACTGGGGCTCTGGATGCAAGATTTATATTATTTATTTATTTATTTATTTATTTATTTGTTTATTTATTTATTTATTTATTTATTTATTTATTTATTTATATTGGGATTTCTATGCCACCCTATCTCCCGAAGGAGTCAGAGCGGCTCACAACAATAAAAAACATACAGTACAAAAGATTGGCCCCTGGCTGAGTGACACTCTGTCCTCCGGTATCCTTGAAGGTCTGGAAATGGAAAGGTTTACTAAGTCTGCAAACCATGGCCTCCTGGGCCAATGAGGGGCTACAAGGATAAGCTCTGCTCTTTCCACCAACAGTTTCTGGATGACCCTCGGGATCAGGGGCAGAGGAGGAAAGGCATAAAGGAGCTCCCGTAGCCAAGGGCTGCATAAGGCATTCGTTTCCTCCACCCCCAGAACCGCAAACCTGGAATAGAATCTCGGGAGTTGCATGTTGTCCTGGAAAGTGAAGAGATCCACTGCTGGGCATCTGAAGCGCTCCGACAGCTCCTGAAACAAATCACGATGCAAACGCCACTCTGCATGGTCAATGGTGGCTCTGCTAAGCCAGTCAGCCTCAACATTGGCCACGCCTGCAATGTCCTCAGCTCTGAGTGATACCTGGTGTCTCTCTGCCCATAAACAGAGCTGCTCTGTCTCCAGCATCAGAGGCCCTGAAAGAGTCCCCCCCTGGTTAATGTTGTTGCTCTGGTAGACACATTGTCAGTCAAGATGAGGATGTCCTTACCTGAGACCACGCCCTCTAATTGTCTCAGGGCCAGATGGACCACCCGAAGCTCTAGCCAATTGATATTATGGTCCAAATCTGTCTGTGACCATTGTCCTTGAAGCACCCTGGATTGAATGTGGGCATCCCAGCCATGAAGTCTGGCATCTGTGATCAGCACTAACCTGTCCAGTTCCTTGAATAGGAGTCCCATGGAAAGCACCTCAGATGACCACCATCTTAAAGATTTAAGGACCAATGGAGTTAATCTGACCTGTAAGAGGGAACAACTCCTACCTGTCTTCTGATGAGGTAGAAGGAACCATTGGAGTGGCCTGGCGTGCAGTCTAGCCCAGGGCACTATATTAATGCATAATATCATTTTCCCCAGGAGCTTAGAAAGCATAGCGAGGGATATTCTAGGTTTAGATCTCACTTGTCCAATTAACTCCCTGATACTCTCCTGACGTTCTTGGCAGGAAATAGTATCTATTACAGCTCCCAGATGGAGTAAGGTGGGAGTGAAGTGGCTTTTGGCCTCGTTGACAGAGAAGCCATACTCTTGGAGCACCTGAATGGTGATCTCTAAATCCTCTACAGCTGTAGATGGGGAAGATGACTGGACCAGTATGTCATCGAGATAACACTGGATCCTAACTGGTATAGCCCTAAGGTGGGCTGCCAGGGCTGCCAACAGCTTAGTGAATGATCTGGGGGCTGAGGAAAGTCTAAAGGCAAGGCCCTGTATTGGTAGTGCTCCTCCATTGTAGCAGAACCTGAGGAATTGTTGATGAGCAGGGATAATAGGGACATGGAGAAAGGCCTCCATTAAATCAATGGAGGTCGGGAAGTCTCCTCCTAATTCTCCAGGATAGACTGAGTGAATGCATCTTGAACCGGCTGTTTTTCACCCGGCGGTTAAGGCACTTGAAATCCAGAATTGCCCTCCATCCACCCGAGGCTTTTGGGATTACAAACAATGGAATAGAATAGAATCCCATGCCTTGTTGACCCTCAGGCACTGGCCGAATAGCCTGAATCTCCAGCAGGTGCTGAATAGCTGTTTCCATAAGGTTCCTTCTCTCTGCATTCCTAGAGATAGGGCAATGAATGAAAAACCTCGGGGGCATAGAGAGGAATTCTATAGACAGTCCGGAGGGTACTGTCTCCAGGACCCAGGTGTCAGTGGTTACTTCCTCCCAACGCCTGGCAAACAAGACCAGACATCCCCCAATGAGAGGGTTGGTTTCCATTTTATCTGGGGCATCGGAAGGGACAACCCCAGCCCCTCGAAAGGGCCGTTTATTGTTAAAAGGATGATTTCTACCTGTCCTGTCCTGGCTTTGTTCCTGCCTGGGGGCGAAAGATCTCTGGGGTCTGGGGAATCCCTCCTGTTTCAGGGTTCCTATAATAGGGAGCGTGCTCCATAGGGAGTTGGTCTATAATCACTTTTTTCTGGATTTGATGGCAAACCTTCCCTTTGTCCTTGGAGTCCACTAGGACCTTGTGCAGAGCCTCTACAAACAATTTATCCCCTTTAAATGGGGCCGTGGCCAACCTCCACTTGTGCTTCATATCAGCCTGCCATTGCTTTAGCCAGAGCAAGCTTACGGAGGTCACTGTTCCCCCTATTGCCCTGGACGCAAGCTGGCAGCACTGGTGTGCATCAGCTGAAAATTCCACTGCTGCCAATAGTTTGTTCAGATGCAGGAGTGATCTGACATCGTCCAGTGGAATTCTCTCCTGTAGCTCCTGGAGCCAGATGTGAGAGGCCCTGTTGAAGAAAGATGGGGCTGTGGAAGCTTTCACTGCCCATGCTGCTGACAGGTGTGTTCTTTGCAATGTTTGCTCAGCCTTCTTGTCCTCAGACTTCAGTGAGTCCTCAGGCTCCCCAGGGATGTCTGTGTTGGCTTGTAGGGCCACAACTGCAAGGCGGTCGACATTGGGCACTTCCAGGGCCTTTGGAAAGATCGCCTCCTACATTAAACAATTTCTTGTCTAGGGGAAGGGCTTGGACCGACCCGTGGGATGACCACTGTCTTTGGATGACTGTGGTGAATATCTTTGGCGCAGGGATGACATCTGCTGTGACTGTTTTCTCAGAAACAATGGGTCATCGGGTCTTCAGAGAGGTCTGCAGGCTCCTGTGTTCAGGGACTAAGCCTTGCCCTGTGGCCTTTTGGCCTTAAAAGAGGAGAATCTAAAGATGGCAGGTTGGAACAAGCCATGGATAGAGCCTGGTCAGCCTCGTTGGCCCTCATCATCGAACAGTTCCTATCCATCAGCTGGCCACTGTCAGATGTGATGGAGTGGGAGCTTACAGCAGGAATATACGTACCTGATTCTGTATGCAGGGAAAGATCATCATCATAATGATATCTGTGTCTCCTACTGCATCTGGATGAGGAAGTAGAAACCTCTGAAGGAGAACCTCTAGTCTGTCTCAAGACAGCTGACACTCCTTGCCTTACTGCCTCATTTAACATAGCCTGCTATTTAACCTGGAACTCAGGTTCCTGTACCCTAACTGGTCTGATCCCAGCTGACATGGGAGTAAAGGTTGCTTCTGGAGCCATTCTGTGCCTCTGATCAGTAACTGTCCGTTGCTCTGTTGCTAGGCAGATAGAGAAAAAGTTTCTGATCTCAGAAGCCTCAAGCTGCTCTTCAGCTCCCCCTATGGCTGCTTCTGCTACTGCAGTCCTGTCAGTTTGCAGCTGACTCTCTCCTCTCGATAACGACCATTCCTCATTTGGGTGGGAAATTATGCAGGGCACCATTTCCTCCTCATTTTGCTCTTTCCCTCAAGCCCACACTTTATCCAGCGCCTTGTCCCTGCGGTGCTCGTCCCTCTCTGCTGCCTTGGAACCCTTTCGGGTTCCTGCAGCCTTGTCCTTTGGCTTGGGGCTGCAAAATGAAGCCATCTGTTCTGGGGCTGCTGGGCTTAGAGAGCGTGACGGCCAACGAGCTGTCCCCTCCACTCTCCTGACATCGTGGCTAGCCTTTTATGATTCTGCCATCTCTGACTCCAACGATCTTTGGAGTCACCCCAATCATGCTGCAGCTTTTCACTTTCCTAAATCTACTCTCACTACCTGTACTCTTCGCTGAAGGTCTTCTGCCCCTCTAAAGGCTACGTGGTTAATCTCAGCATCTCCAATGGCCGAAACCACTGGGAGCCTCCCAAGCCAAAGTGCGGGAAGGAGGTGAGGATGGTATTCAAACTCCTCCCGCAACCAGAACCTTAGTACCTTGTAGATTGGCCCTCAGCCGATCCGACGTCCAATGACCAGGGCAGAGCCCCAGCCACGCTGCAGTTTGACAGCTGTCAAAGCGGTAGACCAGTTCCGGCTTGCAATAGAATTCAGGATTGGTGTTTTTATTCCTATTTTTTCAATCAATTTGAAAGGATTTGTTAAATTTGCTAGAAGAAATTAACACGTCGTCCCACAAGCTGACTGAGTCAATTTCTGGAGAGGACCCTAGCAGCAGAGGGAGTGTCATCAAAGTTTTTGACAGACTCAGTCCAATCACAGGCAGAGACTGATCACCCAATCCTGAATGCTATCTCCACCACAATGGAGAATCATATTGTCTCTTGATGGTTTAGAATAATTTCCTTGGATTAATTGACTAAAACTTCCAGTAATGTTTCACCCTAATTTGTAATGAAGTGCTTTTCTATTCACACTGACTATTTTATGTCCCTTACCAAGACTTCCACTTAAAATTGCAGGCATGGAATCCATCCTATTCTCTGACCAAGAAGTCTGTCTTGCTGAATGCCATGAAGGCTGATGTTCTGTTGTGCTTGGAGCAGTAGAGCACAAGCATCACACCATGCTTATGTTTATTAGAGTCAGGCTGAAGAGGTTATATTTGAATTTATGACTGGATTAGCTTTCCTCCTTGCCTACAAATGAATTCCGGGTTCATTTTCTGAATGATCACATCTGTTTATATTCCGCAGACACCTGCATATCTTGAGATGACAGCATCTGCTTGAACGCTGTAATCAGTTATTTCTCAACAGAGGAATTGCCAATTTGGTAAATAAAGCTCATAATATAAAGAACATGGAAAATGTTATTACTCTTGCCTAGGGGAAAATATCCAAAGTAGGTAGATAAAGAAGCTTTGGCATCTTAAACTTTACAATGTAGCTCCTATAATGCAAATTTCGGTCAAAAGCAACCTGGCCAAAGAGACATATTTTCAAGGAAATAGTACCTGCAGAGGGGTTTTGTTTGTTTTGTCTCCAGGTTCATGCTGTAGTTGCTTCCAGCATAGAAGAGAATTTTCTAAGATTCAAGCTGTCTCCTAACTCCTCTGAGTAATTTTATATTTTTATTATTTGTATCTCACCTTTATTATTTTTATATTTGTATCCCACCTTTATAATTCAAAGCAATGAATATCTCGAAAACACCTTCCTCCTCTTATTTTCATCACAACAATCCTGTGAGGTGAGTTGGGCTGAGAGAGACTGACTGGCCCAATGTCACTCAGCTGGATTTCATGGCTAAGGGAAACTTGAACTCACAGTTGCCTGGTTTGTAGCCTATTGCCTTAACCATTAAACCAAACTTGTTCTAAAGATACCTCTCCTCTCATACATGAAAATTTCATTGACATTTAAGATCAGCCAGCCTGTTACTGATTTAAATTTGAATTTACATGGAAACCAGGTTCTTCAATAGAAGAACTGACAGTTTTTAAGTTATTTTTGAAATTTTGAATAAAAAAACACACCTGACAATATAAAGTAAACATTAAACACTCTTTATTGTTTTATTTGAATGCCTTGCCCATGGTTAGCCATTCAGACATTCTGTAGATGTATAATTCTTAAAAAAAAAACCAAGACACAAACTGAAATGTTGGCTAACAGTAGCATTGAACATTTGGCAAATTTTTGGTTTCTGTATTTTTCAGTGGAAGCTTCCATTTAATATTCAGTATTAGAAACAATATTTGCCTGCAGCACTCATTTTCATGGAAGGGTGTCAGAGGAAGGATCTTGGCAACATACTTTTCAAGAGCATAGCTTTGCCCAAACTCATTTGGCCCTTAATTCAATTCAACCATTGCAACTGACCGAGAGGCATCTGTGCAAGGACACAGGGTGCTTTTTGTGCACTGCTAAAGGTAGAAGGCACTCACTGACAGCAGCATGAAACCGAAGAAGATGCTGGCCTCTGAAGAACTTCTGCTGTCTTCACCTGTTTTAGCAGTTGGATTTTAATCAAAATGGACCAACAATTCCTGAGAGGGAGGAAAGAAATAAAGAGGGTAAGAGTCTTTCCAGTAACTGGATTGGCAGTGTAACATGGAATGCAGTAAAATACCGTTTTATATTTCAAATCTCGAAAGCAAAAAATTCTTACAATTTGTTTTGCATTGGGAAAATTCCCCTGAAATCGTGAAACAATACTATATTGAGATGGTATTTGCTATTATTATTATTACGTCAATATTAACAGTCTCCTATGGAAAATGTTGTTTAATATCTGAATGAAACTGCTGGGATAAAGCTACCAGTTTGGGGTGAGGTCAATCAATCAGAATAGAGCTGGAAGTGATCTTTCAGGTCATCTAGTGCAACCCCTGCCCAAGCAAAAGATCCTATACATTTCAGAGAAGTGACTGTCCAGTCTCTTCTTAAAATTCTCCAGTGATGGATCACCCACAACTTCTGAAGGCAGGCTGTTCCACTGTTTAATTGCCCTCACTGTTAGGAAATTTCTCCTTAATTCCAGGTTGCTTCTCTCCTTGATTTTCCATCAATTATTTTTTGTCCTTTCCTCTGGGTGCTTTGGAAAATAAGTTGACCCACTCCTCTTTGGGGCAGCCTCTCAAATACCGTAACATTGCTATCATGTACCCTCTATTTTTTTTTCTAGACTAGCCAAACCTTGCTATCGTTCTTCATGTTTAGTCATCACAGTTGTTCTGCACTTTTTTGCACTTTTCCAAAGTTTCAACATCTTTCTTGTAATGTGGTGTCCAATGGATGCAGTATTACAGGTGTGGCTTACTAAGTGCTTTTATAAGTGGTACTAATACATCAGGTGACTTTGATTCATGCCTCTGTTTATACAACTAAGGATTGTACTAGCTTTCTTGGCTGCTGCCGCACATTGTAAGACTCTGGGTGAAGAGAAATAAGCCAGACTAAATACTTATTCCATCAGTTGCCAATTGGCATCTGGGCCCAATTCAAAGTGCTGGTGATTTACTTGTAAGTCCTGTATGGTATGACAGTGGGTTACTGAAGGACTCCTTTATCCAAAACTAATTCTCCCCATTTTGTTAAGTGATCAAGAGAGGGCATGATCAGGACACCATACTCTGGGAAGTAAAGGCAGTATGGAATAGAAGACAGGCAGTCCCAATCTTATGGAGCAACTTAACCTTGGTGACAGGTTTGGATTCTTTCTTCCTGGGAGGGGGAGGGAAGAGTATGACTACCTTTGGTGTTTTGATTTTTTAAATTATTATTATGTATGGTTTGTATTTTAAGACATCTGTCTGACATTATTATAAAACATCCAGAATCATGAGATGGGATGGTATCATGTCAATTAATTAATCAGAATTCTTCACTCAGTTGGAAAGGTGATTCATTCAGTACAATTACTTTTCATTTATGGAATGAATATTGAAGTCTTGAGCAAAACACTATGAAAGAAGGCTGACAGCATACACCTCAGTGGTATGTTGTTGTTGTTGTTTTGACACCAATATTATAGCAGTGATTGGCCCTGAGGGCTGAATACACACATTTCATTATATGCTAATATTTGTACAAGCTTATTTCTCTTTCTCTCTCTCCCCACCACACACTTATGCAGAGTCAATGGAAAGGCCTAGCAACAATGCTTAGCCCAGTAATCGAGGACAGTAAGCAAGTTGTTGGGTGAAGGAAAGAAATCATAATCTACCCTCTCCTATCCTAATTTACACATATTGCTGCTATAAGAGAATCTCTTTTATAACCTACTGTCTTAAAATCTGGTTTGGGGTTTTCTAAATAAGAAATATTATTTAAATGCTTTAAACAAAGACCATCTTGGAATAAACAGGAAGTCCTTTACTATATCTCCAAGCAAGACAGCCCACTTAATATATTGTTTCTCTTTTATTTCCAATCAAAGTGAGTCAATGATTGTGTTTGTGAGATTCACATTAAGAGGGAAGGGAAATGAAGGGTTTGCAATATCAGCAGCCAGTTACAAAGGTTCTGATCAATGAAGTGGAAAGGATAGACAAACTACTTCCATGGAGATACAACAAAGACACAATCCAGAATCTGGTTGTTCCATATTGATAAATGGTAATGATATCTAACCTCTAGTTGTATCCTCAGGGAAATTCACTTTGGAAGTATAGAAGCTAGCAGAAAGAGTGTCACATTATAAGGTTACATTCTTCATAGAGTCAGAGCTGGAGAATTTGGCTCCAGAAGCTATTCTAATATTCACTTCAAGCATTTTGCTGCATTTGTAAAGTGTTAAGATACTCATGAGAGTTTTCTTCATAAGATGTTGTCTCTTAAATCTGTAGCAACAATCTGTGTTCTTCTATTTTCAGAAACTTAGGAAAATAATATCCATTAGTCTATTTCAATAAATACAATTCCTTATGCTGAAAATTATCTGCACAAATCTGGTGATGAGAGTTGTTGGAAGTTTATATGCCAATTAGATTATCTTATTGGAATTACATTAACAAAACCAAACTGCATCATAAACAAATTCTAGTCCTAAAGAAGACTGAAATCAGGGCCAGCCACTGCCTTCCTAATCTGTAGCTCATTTCCCCAAAAGTTGCTGCAAACAAAAGCTGCAGTTGATGGCACTATCAATCAGTAGAAGCTGCACTCAACAAGACACTTGATAAAATTACTTCTGAGAACAAGTTGTGGGTGGAAGGACTAATTACTATTTCTCCCTCATCCTAAAAAAGACAAGCTGGATTCATGAAGGTTATGGAACTGACACTGATTGGAAGCCAAAATGCTTTCAGTGCTCATTAGACACTGCCAGGCCATTTATAGTGACATAGTCTAAGATCCTAACTCCATCTCTTAGCCTGGACTATTCCAATCCTGAAAACACTGGTATAAGAATCATCCAAATACAGGCAGTCCTCGACTTACAACAATTTGTTCGGTGACCGTTCAAAAATACAACAGCATTGAAAAAATGTGACTTCTGACCGTTTTTTGCAGTTATGACCTTTGCAGCATCTCCATGATCATGTGATCAAAATTCAGATGCTTGGCAAATGGTTCACATTTATGACTGTTGCTATGCCAGGTGGTCAAAAGATCATGTGATCACCTTTTGTGACCTTCTGACAAGAAAAATAAATGGGGAGCCAGCTTCACTTAACAACTATGGTAAAAGCCCATAAAATAGACAAAATTCACTTAACAAATGTTTCACTTAATAATAGAAATGTTGGGCTCAGTTGTGGTCTTAAGTCTGATATTTCCTTCCATGAGTCCAAGAACACTGCCAAACCTCATTTACTTAAATTGTAGATTTCAAAAGAGCTACATTAGAAAACTGAGTCTCCTGCAGAACAGATATTTTAATGTAAGATGCACCGATTGTTTTGATCTTACTTTTGACAGCCAAAACTTCCCTTACCTTTTGTACTTTATAAATGATTTTTAATCCTACGCTTTTATGTTTTTTATTATTATATTTCACATTCATTTGAATATTTCTACAATGCCATACTGGAATTATAATGCTTATAATAAATAGATTTAAT
>CM019149.1:65584971-65677533 GCA_009733165.1 Naja naja
TTAGAGTGCCATTTTTTTAATGCCTACTAAAGACTCAGAATTTAGAAATTGCATGTCATTTATAACAGATACATTTCAGCTGGAGTTAGGACAGTTAGATATAGCAATAGCACTTAGACTTATATATCGCTTCACAGTGCTCTACAGCCCTCTCTAAGTGGTTTATAGAGTGAGCATATTGCCCGCAAGGTGGTCCTCATTTTGCCGCATCTTGGTCCTCATTTTACTGACCTCAGAAGGATGGAAGGCTGAGTCAACCTTGAGCTGGTGAGATTTGAACTGCCAAACTGCTGGCAGCCAGTACTCAGCAGAAGTAGCCTGCAGTACTGCACTCTTAACCACTGTGCCAGCACGGCTCATGGAGATGCCTTCCACAACTTGGTTCCTTTCCAATGTAGTGGTCTAACAAATACCATAATCTCCAGCCAGAATGCTATGCTAGATGGAAGTTACAGTCTCATACATTTAGGAAAAGTTGGAGCAGAATATGTACCAAGTGCTGGTCATAAGGAAAAGCCATCAGACCAAGATTTCTATCTGATAATTGGAGAGACTGTGTGGCAGACAAACACTTGTGGCCACTTCAGCTATCTAACACCACTGCAGATATCACAAAAACACAAATGATAAAAAAATATGTCTGGCAAAGGATTAAGAGCCCAAGACTGCAGGATTCAGCCAACAATAAATAAGAACAACTCTCTTCCTTTCCAGCCCTCACTCCAACAATACCCAGCAGTTCTCTTAAAATAGTTATAGATATACTCAACAATTGCCTTCCTCTTTACAAAGTCAGCAGAGCTGGGGAGGGGGGGTGGAGAAACTGCATGAACACAAAGATAGTCAATAAACATCTCAAACAATCAAGTATTAAATATTAACAAAAGGCAATTAGTCTATTTTTTAAAATGCAAGATCATACATTTTGCTTTTATATTGTGAATGCAACTGATCATTTACCATGCACCCAAATGTTAAGTGACCCCATTGAAGTGTGTTCCATATGCTGTCAGAAGAACCATGAGCAGTGGCTCTCCAAGATCATGCATTCTCCATCCTAAATGTTGTTGCTGAGCCATTCAGATGTGCCTTTGGTTCAGCACCGGGTTTCTCAACCTAAGCAACTTTAAGACTCCAACTCCCAGAATTCCCTAGCCAGCATGCTTGTCTTACAGGTGCTAAGGTGTAGAAGCCCTAAGTTAGCATGTTACCAGGTAGAGATTTCCAGCTTTAATTTCAGCTACTACGTCCCCTTGCTGTTGCTTTTATATTTTCATATAAATATTTTATATCATTATTCAGCTTTATGTAACAAGATTCTTTTTTGGATTCTTTGTATTTGTTTTTAGCTGCTTGTAAAATTTGTTGAACCGAAAACTTAGCCAGCAAGAAGCAGAATTATATTTTAAATCTTGTCCTATGCAAAAATCACCCTGAACATACAAAACAGACTATGGTAGGAGACCATTGTGACATTGGGGCTGTTCTGAAAGTGCCAGCAGAACAATTGGCCAACTTGAGTTTACAATCCTGGTCTGATGATTGTTAGAAAGATAACACACTGGACAACTTGTCAATCACCAACTTTGGCTGACAGTAACTGTCCAAGCTTTCATATAAAGACTTTTCCCACACCTGCTACTCAATCCTCTGGTTTAAGGTTTATAGAGGTATTAATAAAACTCTACATACTTTATAGGAAAGTAAGGGGGGAAATATGATATCATCCACAAATCTGTGCAACTAGCATACAGAGAATACAGGGAGTCCTCAACTTATGATTACAACTGAGCCCAAAGTTTCTGTTGCTAAGCAAGACATTCAAGTGAATGTTGCCCCATTCTACAACCTTTCTTGCCCCGTTGTTAACTGAATCACTGTGGTTGTTATTAATAACACAGCCACACTGTTGTTAGCGAATCTGGCTCCCCATTGATTTTGCTTGTCAGAAGTTCGCAAAAGGGGATCCAGGACATTGCAATTGTCATAAATATGAACCAGTTGCCAAGCATCTGAATAATGACCATGTGACTATGGGAATGCCTGCAACAATCATAAGTGTGAAAACCGATCGTAAGTTGCTTTTTTTCAGTGCTGTTGTAACTTTGAATGGTCACTAAATGAACTGTCATCAGTCAAGGACTACCTGTATTGGCAGGTGACTTTAGGATAACACAGCATAGCCAAATTCAATGTTTCATAGACCTCCCCAAGTACAATACAGGAGGCTAATGCACTAATTTAGAAATGGACAATTTAAGTTCTGATCTCTGCACAGCTGTGAAGTTTGGTACATTGTTCTGTGAGATTAACTGACCTCATAATGGTAGTTCTCTAAAAACAGCAGTTTATAAATTGAGAACTAACCTTGGAAAGATGCCACTCCTCTCTTAATTCCTGCTCTTCTGGCATAAATACAGTGTGTTCTCCCTTCACTTAATCTGAGAATTGTCTTGCTGTAAATTCCACCTAATCCAATAGCATTCTCTTTATACTACCAGTCAGTCAGAAAAGAATGGTCCATTCTCATAAGAAGTCTGTTTAACTAAGCCTAAGATACTCAGTTTAGGGCTGTTTAGTTTAATTGTGGACAGGTGCACAGAAAAATACCTTCTCCTTACATTGTGCATTTGGTTATTTATAAAAAAAATATCAGTAAGATAAACTGGTACTTAGTCTGAAATCCTATGTATATCTGCAAGCAGTCAAAAAAAACGTGTTCTGCTCCTGAGATAAAATTGCCTATCACATTACATGACGAAATTAAATAGAAGAAGGGTCGTTGGTCCTAACCTGACCTTTCTCTTTGTGTGGAGATAACATTCAGGATTGGGTGATCAGTCTCTGCCTGTGATTGGACTGAGTCTGTCAAAAACTTTGATGACACTCCCTCTGCTGCTAGGGTCCTCCCCAAAAATTGGCGAAGGAATTGTGACAGACTGACGTGTTCTCCTATAAGTATAATACACACCATTACATTTGGAACCACAAAGGGTGGGACTGAATGCTATCTCCACACAAAGAGAAAGGTCGTATCAGGTTAGGACCAATGACCCTTCTCCATTGTGGTGGAGATAGCATTCAGGATTGGGACATACCAAAGCCGGCTGTCCTGGGTGGGCCTAGTGCGGTCTGAGTCCCCTATACAGAATGGCCCTTTTGCAGAACCTTCTGTCCAAAAGCTGCCTCAACAGAAGCAAATGAGTCCAGCTTATAGTGTCTGATGAACGGAGAAGGAGAGGCCCAGGTAGCCACCCTGCAAATCTCCTCAGAGAGGCCTGGGTGGCCCATGCCATCGATGTTGCCGCGTTTCTTGTTGAGTGCGCTGTTATCCTTGGAGGAACTGCAAGTCCCTGTGTTTGGTAGGCCTTGGATATGCAAAGTCTTATCCATCTCCCCACAGTCATTGGAGTAACCTTGCAGCCCATGGTGGAAGGTTGAAAGGAAACAAAGAGGGATTCAGACCTCCTGAAGGACGATGTCCACTTGATATAAATCCTCAATGCCCTCCAAACATCCAGAGTATGCCATCGTCTTTCTAACGCATCCACAGGATGCGGACAAAAGTCAGGTAAAATTAGTTCTTGGGATCTGTGGAACCACGAGTTCACCTTTGGCATGAACGAAGGGTCTAGTCTTAACACCACTCGATTGGTGTGAAACACACAAAGGTCTTTCCTGACAGACAAGCCTGCCAGGTCTGAAATCTTTCTGGCAGAGGTGATTTGAATGCGGCGGCGCGGGTGGTGATGGGAGTTACCCGGTTCTCCCATGTGACCCCCCTCCTGCGTGGCCTGCATTGGTTGCCGGTTGCGCTCCGGGTGAGATTCAAGGTTTTAGTGCTAACATACAAAGTCCTTCACGACATGGGTCCTCAGTATTTAAGGGAGCGTCTTCTTCCAATGTCGAATACCGACGCCCTGTGCGAGCTCATAGGCAAGACTCCTCGGGTCCCATCGGCCAATGCCGCCTGGCGTTCCCGACGACGAGCCTTTTCTGTCGCGCCCCTGACCTTTGGAATCAACTGCCTTTGGAGCTCCCCTGGCCCCTGACCTCCGCACCTTTGGCCGAGTTGAAGACCTGGTTATTTGACCAACCTGGGCTGTGACCCTTTGGGGAGGATTGTTTTAATTATTTTATAAATGTTTGAACTTATAATTTAATTTAATTGTTTTTTAATGTATTTATTGTCTCTTGTTTTTAGTTGTAAGCCGTCCAGTCTTCGAGATGGGGCGGCATATAAGTTCAAATAATAAATAAATAAATAAATAAATTTCTACCAGAAAGGCTACCTTACAAGACAAAACCTGCAAGGGAATTGACCTCAGTGGTTCAAATGGGGCCTCAGTCAGCAACTGCAGTACTTTAGAGAGGTCACATGTTGGATATTGATGAACCACTGGAGGCCTCAGGTTTGTAGCCCCCTTCAGAAACCTGCGGACCATGGGATGTCTAGACAAAGATTCCACTCCCCACAAGGATAGAACAGAGGACAAGGCTGCAACCTGCCTCCGCAGAGTGTTAGGTGAAAGCCCCTTGTCCAGGCCCTCTTGGAGGAAGTCCAGCACCTGAGCAATCGAGACCCCAGAAGGGACAATGTCATACTTACAACACCATGCGCTGAAAGCTTTCCAGGTTGCATCGTAGATGCGGTTGGTGGAGGGTCTCCTGGAGGCCTGGATAGTTCTTATTACTCTGGAGGAATAATTGTCCCGGATCAGAGACCCTGCTCAATCTTCAGACAGCCAAATGAAGCCACTGGGGCTCTGGATGCAAGATTATTTATTTATTTATTTATTTATTTATTTATTTATTTATATTGGGATATGCCTATCTCCCGAAGGATTCAGGGCGGCTCACAACAATAAAAAACATACAGTACAAAAGATTGGCCCCTGGCTGAGTGATACTCTGTCCTCCGGTATCCTCGAAGGTCTGGAAATGGAAAGGTTTACTAAGTCTGCAAACCATGGCCTCCTGGGCCAATGAGGGGCTACAAGGATAAGCTCTGCTCTTTCCACCAACAGTTTCTGGATGACCCTCGGGATCAGGGGCAGAGGGCACTTCCAGGGCCTTGGAAAGATCGCCTCCTACATTAAACAATTTCTTGTCTAGGGAGGAAGGGCTTGGACCGGACCCGTGGGATGACCACTGTCTTTGGATGACTGTGGTGAACATCTTTGGCGCAGGGATGACATCTGCTGTGACTTTTTTCTCAGAAAACAATGGGTCATCGGGGTCTTCAGAGAGGTCTGCAGGCTCCTGTGTTCAGGGACTAAGCCTTGCCCTGTGGCCTTTTTGGCCTTAAAGAGGAGAGATCTAAAGATGGCAGGTTGGAACAAGCCATGGATAGAGCCTGGTCAGCCTCGTTGAGGCCCTCATCATCGGAACAGTTCCTATCCATCAGCTGGCCACTGTCAGATGTGATGGAGTGGGAGCTTACAGCAGGAATATACGTACCTGATTCTGTATGCAGGGAAAGTTCATCATCATAATGAGACCTGTGTCTCCTACTGTGTCTGGATGAGGAAGTAGAAACCGCTGAGGGAGAACCTCTAGTCTGTCTCAAGACAGCTGACACTCCTTGCCTTACTGCCTCATTTAACATAGCCTGCATATTAACCTGGAACTCAGGTTCCTGTGCCCTAACTGGTCTGATCCCAGCTGACATGGGAGTAAAGGTTGCTTCTGGAGCCATTCTGTGCCTCTGATCAGTAACTGTCCGTTGCTCTGTTGCTAGGCAGATAGAGAAAAAGTTTCTGATCTCAGAAGCCTCAAGCTGCTCTTCAGCTCCCCCTATGGCCGCTTCTGCTACTGCAGTCCTGTCAGTTTGCAGCTGACTCTCTCCTCTCGATAACGACCATTCCTCATTTGGGTGGGAAATTATGCAGGGCACCATTTCCTCCTCATTTTGCTCTTTCCCTCGAGCCCACACTTTATCTAGCGCCTTGTCCCTGCAGTGCTCGTCCCTCTCTGCTGCCTTGGAGCCCTTTCGGGTTCCTGCAGCCTTGTCCTTTGGCTTGGGGCTGCAAAATGAAGCCATCTGTTCTGGGGCTGCTGGACTTAGAGAGCGTGACGGCCGACGAGCTGCCCCCTCCACTCTCCTGACATCGCGGCTAGCCTTTTTTGATTCTGCCATCTCTGACTCCAATGATCTCTGGAGTCACCCCAATCATGCTGCAGCCTTTCACTTTCCTAAATCTACTCTCACTACCTGTACTCTTCGCTGCAGGTCTTCTGCCCCTCTAAAGGCTACGTGGTTAATCTCAGCATCTCCAATGGCCGAAACCACTGGGAGCCTCCCAAGCCAAAGTGCGGGAAGGAGGTGAGGATGGTATTCAAACTCCTCCCGCAACCAGAACCTTAGTACCTTGTAGATCGGCCCTCAGCCGATCCGACGTCCAATGACCGGGGCAGAGCCCCAGCCACGCTGCAGTTTGACAGCTGTCAAAGCGTAGACCGTTCCGCTTGCAGTAGAATTCAGGATTGGTGTTTTTATTCCTATTTTTTCAATCAATTTGAAAGGATTTGTTAAATTTGCTAGAAGAAATTAACACGTCGTCCAACAAGCTGACTGAGTCAATTTCTGGGGAGGACCCTAGCAGCAGAGGGAGTGTTATCAAAGTTTTTGACAGACTCAGTCCAATCACAGGCAGAGTCTGATCACCCAATCCTGAATGCTATCTCCACCACAATGGAGAATCATATTGTCTCTTGATGGTTTAGAATAATTTCCTTGGATTAATTGACTAAAACTTCCAGTAATGTTTTCACCTAATTTGTAATGAAGTGCTTTTCTATTCACACTGACTATTTTATGTCCCTTACCAAGACTTCCACTTAAAATTGCAGGCATGGAATCCATCCTATTCTCTGACCAAGAAGTCTGTCTTGCTGAATGCCATGAAGGCTGATGTTCTGTTGTGCTTGGAGCAGTAGAGCACAAGCAACACGCCATGCTTATGTTTATTAGAGTCAGGCTGAAGAGGTTATATTTGAATTTATGACTGGATTAGCTTTCCTCCTTGCCTACAAATGAATTCCGGGTTCATTTTCTGAATGATCACATCTGTTTATATTCCGCAGACACCTGCATATCTTGAGATGACAGCATCTGCTTGAACGCTGTAATCAGTTATTTCTCAACAGAGGAATTGCCAATTTGGTAAATAAAGCTCATAATATAAAGAACATGGAAAATGTTATTACTCTTGCCTAGGGGGAAAATATCCAAAGTAGGTAGATAAAGAAGCTTTGGCATCTTAAACTTTACAATGTAGAGCTCCTATAATGCAAATTTCGGTCAAAAGCAACCTGGCCAAAGAGACATATTTTCAAGGAAATAGTACCTGCAGAGGGGTGTTTGTTTGTTTTTGTCTCCAGGTTCATACTGTGGTTGCTTCCAGCATAGAAGAGAATTTTCTAAGATTCAAGCTGTCTCCTAACTCCTCTGAGTAATTTTATATTTTTTATTATTTGTATCTCACCTTTATTATTTTTATATTTGTATCCCACCTTTATAATTCAAAGCAATGAATATCTCGAAAACACCTTCCTCCTCTTATTTTCATCACAACAATCCTGTGAGGTGAGTTGGGCTGAGAGAGACTGATTGGCCCAATGTCACTCAGCTGGATTTCATGGCTAAGGGGAAACTTGAACTCACAGTTGCCTGGTTTGTAGCCTATTGCCTTAACCATTAAACCAAACTTGTTCTAAAGATACCTCTCCTCTCATACATGAAAATTTCATTGACATTTAAGATCAGCCAGCCTGTTACTGATTTAAATTTGAATTTACATGGAAACCAGGTTCTTCAATAGAAGAACTGACAGTTTTTAAGTTATTTTTGAAATTTTGAATAAAAAAACACACCTGACAATATAAAGTAAACATTAAACACTCTTTATTGTTTTATTTGAATGCCTTGCCCATGGTTAGCCATTCAGACATTCTGTAGATGTGTAATTCTTAAAAAAAAACAACCAAGACACAAACTGAAATGTTGGCTAACAGTAGCATTGAACATTTGGCAAATTTTTGGTTTCTGTATTTTTCAGTGGAAGCTTCCATTTAATATTCCGTATTAGAAACAATATTTGCCTGCAGCACTCATTTTCATGGAAGGGTGTCAGAGGAAGGATCTTGGCAACATACTTTTCAAGAGCATAGCTTTGCCCAAACTCATTTGGCCCTTAATTCCGAATTCAACCATTGCAACTGACCCGTAGAGGCATCTGTGCAAGGACACAGGGTGCTTTTTGTGCACTGCTAAAGGTAGAAGGCACTCACTGACAGCAGCATGAAACCGAAGAAGATGCTGGCCTCTGAAGAACTTCTGCTGTCTTCACCTGTTTTAGCAGTTGGATTTTAATCAAAATGGACCAACAATTCCTGAGAGGGAGGAAAGAAATAAAGAGGGTAAGAGTCTTTCCAGTAACTGGATTGGCAGTGTAACATGGAATGCAGTAAAATAACGTTTTATATTTCAAATCTCGAAAGCAAAAATTCTTACAATTTGTTTTGCATTGGGAAAATTCCCTGAAATCGTGAAACAATACTATATTGAGATGGTATTTGCTATTATTATTATTACGTCAATATTAACAGTCTCCTATGGAAAATGTTGTTTAATATCTGAATGAAACTGCTGGGATAAAGGTACCAGTTTGGGGTGAGGTCAATCAATCAGAATAGAGCTGGAAGTGATCTTTCCGGTCATCTAGTGCAACCCCTGCCCAAGCAAAAGATCCTATACATTTCAGAGAAGTGACTGTCCAGTCTCTTCTTAAAATTCTCCAGTGATGGATCACCCACAACTTCTGAAGGCAGGCTGTTCCACTGGTTAATTGCCCTCACTGTTAGGAAATTTCTCCTTAATTCCAGGTTGCTTCTCTCCTTGATTTTCCATCAATTATTTTTTGTCCTTTCCTCTGGGTGCTTTGGAAAATAAGTTGACCCCCTCCTCTTTGGGGCAGCCTCTCAAATACTGGAACATTGCTATCATGTACCCTCTATTTTTTTTCTAGACTAGCCAAACCCTGCTATCGTTCTTCATGTTTAGTCATCACAGTTGTTCTCTGCACTTTTTCCAAAGTTTCAACATCTTTCTTGTAATGTGGTGTCCAAAAGTGGATGCAGTATTACAGGTGTGGCTTTACTAAGGCTTTATAAAGTGGTACTAATACATCAGGTGACTTTGATTCATGCCTCTGTTTATACAACTAAGGATTGTACTAGCTTTCTTGGCTGCTGCCGCACATTGTAAGACTCTGGGTGAAGAGAAATAAGCCAGACTAAATACTTATTCCATCAGTTGCCAATTGGCATCTGGGCCCAATTCAAAGTGCTGGTGATTTACTTGTAAGTCCTGTATGGTATGACAGTGGGTTACTGAAGGACTCCTTTATCCAAAACTAATTCTCCCCATTTTGTTAAGTTATCAAGAGAGGGCATGATCAGGACACCATACTCTGGGAAGTAAAGGCAGTATGGAATAGAAGACAAGCAGTCCCAATCTTATGGAGCAACTTATCCTTGGTGACAGGTTTGGATTCTTTCTTCCTGGGGAGGGGGAGGGGAAGAGTATGACTACCTTTGGTGCTTTGATTTTTTAAATTATTATTATGTATGGTTTGTATTTTAAGACATCTGTCTGACATTATTATAAAACATCCAGAATCATGAGATGGGATGGTATCATGTCAATTAATTAATCAGAATTCTTCACTCAGTTGGAAAGGTGATTCATTCAGTACAATTACTTTTCATTTATGGAATGAATATTGAAGTCTTGAGCAAAACACTATGAAAGAAGGCTGACAGCATACACCTCAGTGGTATGTTGTTTTTGTTGTTCTGACACCAATATTATAGCAGTGATTGGCCCTGAGGGCTGAATACATACATTTCATTATATGCTAATATTTGTACAAGCTTATTTCTCTTTCTCTCTCTCCCCCACCACACACTTATGCAGAGTCAATGGAAAGGCCTAGCAACAATGCTTCGCCCCAGTAATCGAGGACAGTAAGCAAGTTGTTGGGTGACGGAAAGAAATCATAATCTACCCCTCTCCTATCCTAATTTACACATATTGCTGCTATAAGAGAATCTCTTTTTATAACCTACTGTCTTAAAATCTGGTTTGGGGTTTTCTAAATAAGAAATATTATTTAAATGATTTAAACAAAGACCATCTTGGAATAAACAGGAAGTCCTTTACTATATCTCCAAGCAAGACAGCCCACTTAATATATTGTTTCTCTTTTATTCCAATCAAAGTGAGTCAATGATTGTGTTTGTGAGATTCACATTAAGAGGGGAAGGGAAATGAAGGGTTTGCAATATCAGCAGCCAGTTACAAAGGTTCCGGTCAATGAAGTGGAAAGGATAGACAAACTACTTCCATGGAGATACAACAAAGACACAATCCAGAATCTGGTTGTTCCATATTGATAAATGGTAATGATATCTAACCTCTAGTTGTATCCTCAGGGAAATTCACTTTGGAAGTATAGAAGCTATCAGAAAGAGTGTCACATTATAAGGTTACATTCTTCATAGAGTCAAAGCTGGAGAATTTGGCTCCAGAAGCTATTCTAATATTCACTTCAAGCATTTTGCTGCATTTGTAAAGTGTTAAGATACTCATGAGAGTGTTGATTTTCTTCATAAGATGTTGTCTCTTAAATCTGTAGCAACAATCTGTGTTCTTCTATTTTCAGAAACTTAGGAAAATAATATCCATTAGTCTATTTCAATAAATACAATTCCTTAAGCTGAAAATTATCTGCACAAATCTGGTGATGAGAGTTGTTGGAAGTTTATATGCCAATTAGATTATCTTATTGGAATTACATTAACAAAACCAAACTGCATCATAAACAAATTCTAGTCCTTAAAGAAGACTGAAATCAGGGCCAGCCACTGCCTTCCTAATCTGTAGCTCATTTCCCCAAAAGTTGCTGCAAACAAAAGCTGCAGTTGATGGCACTATCAATCAGTAGAAGCTGCACTCAACAAGACACTTGATAAAATTACTTCTGAGAACAAGTTGTGGGTGGAAGGACTAATTACTATTTCTCCCTCATCCTAAAAAAGACAAGCTGGATTCATGAAGGTTATGGAACTGACACTGATTGCTCATTAGACACTGCCAGGCCATTTATAGTGACATAGATCCTAGCTCCATCTCTTAGCCTGGACTATTCCAATCCTGAAAACACTGGTATAAGAATCATCCAAATACAGGCAGTCCTCGACTTACAACAATTTGTTCGGTGACCGTTCAAAAATACAACAGCATTGAAAAAATGTGACTTCTGACCATTTTTCGCAGTTATGACCTTTGCAGCATCTCCATGATCATGTGATCAAAATTCAGATGCTTGGCAAATGGTTCACATTTATGACTGTTGCTATGCCAGGTGGTCAAAAGATCATGTGATCACCTTTTGTGACCTTCTGACAAGAAAAATAAATGGGGAAGCCAGCTTCACTTAACAACTATGGTAAAAAAGCCCATAAAATAGACAAAATTCACTTAACAAATGTTTCACTTAATAATAGAAATGTTGGGCTCAGTTGTGGTCTTAAGTCTGATAACTTCCTTCCATGAGTCCAAGAACTGCCAAACCTCATTTACTTAAATTGTAGATTTCAAAAGAGCTACATTAGAAAACTGAGTCTCCTGCAGAACAGATATTTTAATGTAAGATGCACCGATTGTTTTGATCTTACTTTTTGACAGCCAAAACTTCCCTTACCTTTTGTACTTTATAAATGATTTTTAATCCTACGCTTTTATGTTTTTTATTATTTATATTTCACATTCATTTGAATATTTCTACAATGCCATACTGGAATTATAATGCTTATAATAAATAGATTTAATCTACGTAGTAAAATGCAAGAAAATGTAATTTGTTTTCTCCTATTTCTTTGATGCTCAGTTGGACATCTCATCATGTTGGTTGTAGTTCACATTTAAATCTCTATTACTTGGAAGTCTAATGTGTGTCAAGTACCAGAGGCTTCAGACAAATTCTCGACCCCACCGTCTAAAAGATGTAAAAATGTTCTTGCCTTGCAAATATTGTCGTGCAAATGAGTATAAGAAGGCAATGAGTACTGCAATGCTACTCTCTCCATCAGTTATTTGAAAATATATATGCTGGTGCCAAATAGGAGCAGATTTTCTACAATCTATAATGTATGTGTGTGTGTCAGTTACCTTATCGGGCTATGCTGAAGGGCTAAATTGTTCTTCATTATTATATTTACCGTGAGGAAGAAGAGATGCATTTATGGAATTATCTGGCTTGGGTGCCAAAATATTTAATACTATAAAATATTGTCAGGTAGCAAAACGTCTTCTTTCAGTCCTCTTTAGGGAGGCTGTGTTGCCAAGGTTCAAGTCCCCTCATGGCAAGGCACAAACCATGAAGCAAGAATCATAATACAACTTCAATAAACCATGTTTAATGCCAGGATTAAAAGTGAGGTGCAGAATTTGTAAACTGCAATAGGAATTTCCAGCCCTCATTTATTACTGAGTTTAATAAATCTCTTTGAACTGCTTCAATCCCTTGTTCTGAGGCGTTTGGCAGCCTGGACTGAACTGCAGTTTATAAAGGCTCTTTTTTAATCTCCTGGTCCTTTATGTTTAACATTCCTACCAGCTCTAACACCAAAGTGGCTTTCAATCCCTTTCAGGTGCAGGGAAAAGGTGTGCCCGATTGCAGAAATGGTTACAAGGCAGGATGCTGGGAACACAATTGACTTCCCAATATGTGTACCATGAGACATGTGCACATATTCAATCTTTTCTTTGTTCTTCATTTTTGCTATTTTTAAACTTTAAAAAAGAATTCTTGAATTAAGAAAATGCTGGTATATACATGTTTGTCTGCCTATTTATCTATCCACCCCACCACGCACCTTTTTTTAAAAAAACACAAAGCTCATGTTCATCTCTTTTCTAGACAATAATCATTATTTTGTTGTGCTGACCTTTGAAAGCCTGGACATGATTTTGCCCAGCATCCAAAATTATAATCAAGTACCTCTGCCCCTTTAATCCTCTATCCCAGTCCCAAATGCAAGTTTTCTCTTTCAAATATCATCCTGTTTATTTTGGTTCACTCTTCAACACCGTCTAGACATTTTATAATCATCCCTTTCTTTTCTAAAGTGTTAGCTACTCCTAATTTTGTATCGCCTACAGGTTTGATCATCATCTCCTTGATCCCTCAGTTCACATTACTAATAAAAATAATCTAAGTCTTGTTTTATTGTTTCATTAAGGAGAATATCATGAGAGACTTCATTGAATATTTTGCAAGGTTAAGCTATAGTAAGTCCATATTGGAAAGACAGTGAGATCTCAGATTTGCTCCCTTTAGGTCTTTACTTTCTGTTAATGAACTCGGTCTTTACCTACATAGTAGAAATACTGATCGTTCCCTAGGGTCAGCATTTAATGATGTGTTTAAAAATTAGACTAAACGATATTATGTTTTTTATTCCTTAAGTTTATCTTTGTCATTTCTCTCTCTTTTCTGTTTCACCCCCTCCCCCTTTTGCATATTAAGGAAAATAAAAATATTTTAAAAAACAACTCATTGGATAATATTAACTTCCTTAGAGGAACAGAATCAAACAAAGATGGAAGCAAGGTACAAGCTGTAGAAATAATCAGATAAAAATTATGAGACTAAAATGATAGCAATGATTTTAGAATAAATTTTATTTATGGGGACAATGTATATAGCAGGTTAGGAAATGTCTGACCCTTTCAGCACTAAGCAAGTTGCAATGCAAGCTGGAACAAATTGTGGAAGTCAGCATATAATCTCCACATAAGGGGTTCAAACGTTACTAGTCTTTACTGACAACAGCAATACTTGTAGGATATATGTGAAGGAAGATTGCAAATTGTGATCACATGACCCTGGGACAGTGGAACTATCATAAATACAGGCCAATTGCCAAGCGCCCCAATTCTGATCATGTGACTGCATAAGTATGAGAACCAGGGATAAGTCACTGTTTCAGTTCCATTGTAACTTTGAACAGTTACTAAATGAATGGTTGTAAGTCAAGGCCTACCTGTTACATAATTTATGGCATAATTATTGCTTTTTCTTTGATGCTGCATATCTGCCATTTTCTTCCAACTATTAGAAAACACTATCAAGTATAAAGCAATCCTTTAGTTCCTGAAAAAGCAACTTGAATGAGTATTTGGTTAATGCAGAAGTCATTTCCTAGAAATGGCTCATTGTCACTGCAACCACATGAATTCCAACCTTCCCCTCCATTATGAAATCCTCAATACTTGCATTGCTAAATTGCCATGGTCCTTGTAAATGTTTGAGTAATAGAGAGATATAATCCACAGACAGCAGGCTGCATATCGCTTCCAGATGTTTTGCTGTAAAGGCTCCATAAGTCACTCAGATTCTGCTACTGAAGTCTAAGAATTAACATTTCCCAGGATCTGTTAATTGTCTTCTTTTGCCTTGTCTTCCCAGTCTCTTCCCTTGCATTTTATTCACAGGTCTGCTTTCCTCTCATTGTAGTGTCTGCCACTACCAGCCATCTCCTTCTTTCTCCATTCATTCCTTTCTAAGCACCCAGACAGGAAAATCTTACAGATTGAAACAGTTGGCAATGTTATGAAACAAGTTTGTTTTGTTTCACAGCTTCATTACATTTAATATCACAGTTTATCATTCTGTATGATATATTACTTTATGAAGTCAATGTGCTATTTGTAAATATTTCTAATCTAGTTTGAGATACTAAAGGTAGACAGCATAGTCATACCTTAGTCCAACTGTAAACTATGAGCATCTAAACAGGTGGGGAGTGAGAAAATGAACCCATCAGGAAAATATTCATTATTCTGCCAAGTTTCATCCTATGTTTTCTGCTTGATTATTTTATTCTAGCTACCGATAGATTCTAGCGCACTCTCTGATGACTAGTCTTACACATATAGGAAAATATATTGGAGAGGCGGAGTTTAATTATGTAAGTTCTGTCTGAAATGCTAATCTAGTCTTATCACCACAAAAATAGCAGGTACAATTCTTTATACATTTCCTTCAGTATAAATAAAAAATCTGGGAGGCACATCCTTTAGTCTTTTTATTCTATGTCTTAAAACACTCTGGTCTATTTCTTACATATTTTAAATCTAAATATTTTATATTAATGAGTTTTACAGACATAAAAAGAAAAATTACAAAATGCAAAAAAAAAAACCAACCCCCAGGAAAGAAAGAAATGAATCACTGCAATTGTTAAGCTAGTAACACAATTGTTAAGTGAATCTGGCTTTTCCATTGTCAGAAGGTTGCAAAAGGTAATCACATGACCCCAGGGACCCTGCAACTGTCATAAATACAAGTCAGTGGCCAAGCCTCTGAATTTTGTTTACATGACAACAGGGATGCTGCAGTAGTCATAAGTGTGAAAAACAATCATGTCACTTTTTTTCAGTGCCATTGTAACTTCAAGCAATCATTAAACAAATGGTTGTAAGTAAAGGACAACCTGTATTTTCAAATCTACCTTGGTGTAAAAGGCAATTAATAATTTTCTAAGGTTGCAAAATATCCTAAAATCTGTGCCATAGAAAAATACACTAAGCCATTTTGTTATTAGTAGATAAAATTGCCTTTTCAAAAACAGACAAGCCACAGGTTTTTTTCAATGCAATCCTTGATATAAGAAATATTATTACTCTTCCAATTTCTCAAAATAAGCATTTTAGCAACTTTTCAGGTCTGATACCTGATGTTTTTAAAACTTTTTTTGCTCAGTTTTGCTTTGGCCAGCCGCTATTTCTCCTAAAAATTGGGCCCTTATAAGTAAGGTGATTTGGCATAAATGATTAATACAGAACTCCTTCCCTTCTGTACTAAATTTATTTATATTCAAGATTACAAGTTCCTTCTTTAGTGAGGAAACATAATTAAGAACTCAGCATCAGACCCAGAGAGTTCTATGGAAAATAAGGAAGATAACCTTGAGAGGGATATGCAAACTCTATTGTCAAGTTGACAAGCAATAACACTTGTTCTAAACCATGAATATCCAAAAAGCATTTGGAATTGGCTCAGACATTTTCCTAATTCACTGAAGAATAAGTATAAATACAATACAATACAGACTTGCAATATTGTGTTATTATAGCCAGTATCAATAAAAGTATTTTATCTACCTGTGGAGTTGCTTTCTAGATCTGGTCTTACCTAGTGGGGCTAACAGGTACCTAATACACAATTCTCTATCTGTAAAGCCTTTTAACTGATTTTTACTCTGCTTGCAATGTGACCATCAGTATATTCACGTATCAGTATTTGGATACTCCAAATAATGTAATTGAAAATGGAAGTGGGGTGATGTACTGGTTGTATTAATAGTTTCTGCCCTGAATAGAGAACAGTCGTACCTGCCCTTGTGTGTCATTTATTAAGGAGAATCTCTGTGATGAATCATTTCTGTTTTTCATATATAACATAAAAAAGCAGCGACATATAAGTATACCCCCCACATCTTCACACGATGGAATTCACATCCTCTATTGATCTCTAGATATTCTGCATCTCACCTGTTTGTTCATGCATTACAACATACTGATTTTCCTAGCACAATTACTCTGATCACTGTTATCACCTGAGAAAAGCCTATTTTATTGCTCCACTTGGAATAAGCATTTTTTTTACCTGGGGTGAAATCTCACCTATCCCCAGGAAACAGCCAAAAAGAGAGACCAAAGGCTGAATCTCAAGCTTCTTCCAAACAGCCTTTTCTAATGACTCATCACAAGGGGGAAAAAACCCTCTGAAAACTGAAAAGCACTGTGAAAGGAATACTGTCTAATTCTGCTATGGGTCACTATTGTGACAATGACTGCAAATTAACAAGATAATACCAAAAACTGCAGGTGTTTTTATTTTTTGCTTGTACATCTCCTCACTTTTAAAAAAATTGCAAAGTTATTATTTATATAATATTTCAGCAATCTGGTGAGGTGAAATAATAATGTGCTTGTGTAAGAGAATATGAAATCATCTGATGAGCATAGAACTCTCCCAAGTCTCACCCATTTCTTAGACATTTGGTCTAAAGTAATGCAATAATGATTGCTTTAATTTGTAACAGAACAGTGATGAATGCATGCTACTCATCTCTTTTCATTTCAAGCTGCTTTTAATCATGTATTATCCATTTCAGCATGGAGAGGCCATTGGTATATGTGGGGGTGGAGCTAAAGAATGAATTTAAAATATTTAAGTAACACTTCTTTAAGGTATAGCAGAAGGAGGCCTGCAAATAAAATTCTTTGCCAAAAATCTGTAGAGATTCTCAGTCATCCAGGTCATGGTTGTCCCAAAGGTGCTTTTTCAGGAGGCAACTGGACTTTCTTGTTTTTTTTTCTTTTGAAGGAGTTTTGTTTCTCATCCAAGAAGCTTCTTCAGCTCTGACAGGATGGTGGATGGAAGGATTTATATAAGCTGCTCAAAAAAAATGAAGGGAACACTTAAGCAACACAATGTACAGTAGTTGAATATGCTGACAACAAAATCACACAAAACTTAACAATGGAAATCAAATGCATCAACCCATGGAGGTCTGGATTTGGAGGTACACTCAAAACTAAAGTGGAAGAAAACACTACAGGCTGATCCAACTGTGATGTAATGTCCTTAACACAAGTCAAAATGAGGCTCAGTAGTGTGTGTGGCCTCCACGTGCCTGTATGACCTCCCTACAACGCCTGGGCATGCTCTCGATGAGGTGGCGGATGGTCTCCTGAGGGATCTCCTCCCACACCTGGACTAAAGCATCCCCCAACTCCTAGACAGTCTGTGGTGCAATGTGGCATTGGTGGATGGAGCGAGACATGATGTCCCAGATGTGCTCAATTGGATTCAGGTCTGTGGAACGGGCAGGCCAGTCCATAGCATCAATGCCTTCGTCTTGCAGGAACTGCTGACACACTCCAGCTACATGAGGTCTAGCATTGTCGTGCATTAGGAGGAACCCAGGGCCAACCGCACCAACATATGGTCTCACAAGGGGTCTGAGGATCTCATCTCGGTACCTAATGGCAGTCAAGCTACCTCTGGTGAGCACATGGAGGGCTGTGCGGTCCTCCAAAGAAATGCCACCCCACACCATTACTGACCCACTGCCAAACCGGTCATGCTGGAGGATGTTGCAGGCAGCAGAACGTTCTCCACGGCATCTCCAGACCCTGTCACGTCTGTCACATGTGCTCAGTGTGAACCTGCTTTCATCTGTGAACAGCACAGGGCACCAGTGGCAAATTTGCCACTGGTGTTCTCTGGCAAATGCCAAACCTCCTGCATGGTGTTGGGCTGTAAGCACAACCCCCACCCCCACCTGTGGATGTCGGGCCCTCATACCACCCTCATGGAGTCTGTTTCTGACCGTTTGAGCAGACACATGCACATTTGTGGCCCGCTGGAGGTCATTGTGCAGGGCTCTGGCAGTGCTCCTCCTGTTCTTCCTTGCACAAAGGCGGAGGTAGCGGTCCTGCTGCTGGGTTGTTGCCCTCCTATGGCCTCCTCCACTTCTCCTGATGTACTGGCCTGTCTCCTGGTAGCGCCTCCATGCTCTGGACACTACGCTGACAGACACAGCAAACCTTCTTGCCACAGCTCGCATTGATGTGCCATCCTGGATGAGCTGCACTACCTGAGCCCCTTGTGTGGGTTGTAGACTCCGTCTCATGCTACCACTAGAGTGAACGCATCGCCAGCATTCAAAAGTGACCAAACCATCAGCCAGAAAGCATAGGAACTGAGAAGTGGTCTGTGGTCACCACCTGCAGAACCACACCTTTATTGGGGATGTCTTGCTAATTGCCTATAATTTCCACTGTTGTCTCTTCCATTTGCACAACAGCATGTGGAATTGGTTGTTAATCAGTGTTGCTACCTAAGTGGACAGTTTGACTTCACAGAAGTGTGATTGACTTGGAGTTACATTGTGTTGTTTAAGTGTTCCCTTTATTTTTTTGAGCAGTGTATATCCTTCCATTCCTTGTTATCCTGTCAGAGCTGAAGAAGCTTCTTGGATGAGAAGCGAAATGTCTTCAAAAGAAAAAAAAACCAAGAAAGTCCAGTTCCCTCCTGAAAAAGCACCTTTGGAAGTTCTTTGCCAGTTATCCTAAAAAGAGCCTTGGTGGTGCAGGCTGTTAAACACCTAGCACTTAAGTTCCAGCTGCCTGCAATTACTGCAGGCTCGAATCCCACCAGGCTCAAGGTTGACTCAGCCTTCCATCCTCTCAGGGTAGGTAAATTGAGGACCCAAGATTATTGGGGGCAATAAGCTGACTTTGTAAAAATGCAGCTTGGGGGCCAAAAGCCCTAGTAATAAGCAGGCATATACAATAGAATGAAGGCTATTGCTGAGCGCATTGGGTTGTGTTCCAAAAATTGTAAGCCGTCCTGAGTCTCCGGAAAAGGGCGGCATATAAATATGAATAAAAATAAATAAATAAAAATCCTGAAATATAAAACTTGTATATTTATTAATATTTTAAAAGTTGCAAAAACTTTATAGGGAAGAAATGGCAGGTTGAAGATGGTTCTTTGTAAAATGGAGCCAACAACTGCAGTAGTATAAAGAATTGGTGAGTATAATGGCCCTTTATTAATTCCTCTCTAGATAAGAAAAGGACTTGAGATAGCTCACCACTGCTCCAAACAGCTCCTCCTTACGGGGAAACTATAAAATAGCGATTTCCATGGGTTTAGAATTATGGGAGATGAGGGACTAGCCATCTTGTTCAAATTGCAGTTGACACCTTTAAAAGGACATTTATGTTTGCATACTACCTGTAGAAATTGCTTGTAAACTACTTGTCAGCTATTAGAAATCTTTGGATCAACAAATTTTATAGCACTGGGTAAGTTTCCTTCAACCTTTAACAAAAATAGTTTTAACTACAATTTTTAGAACTTTTTCTTTCCTTTCTGCACCTTCAATTTTTTTACTTATATGTTTTATTTTAGTTTGTAATTAGTTTTTATATTGTGATTGTAATTTTTAATAAGATTTACTTTAAGGAAGTTGTAAAAAAAACTTGGTTATTCAAATAAGCTGTTGTTTGAACTTGTTGTTTCCATTCTGCATCCTTGACAATAATTTCACGTTTTTTCTAAACACATGGCATAAAACACAACAGCCATCATTACTTTACAGAAAAAGTTTATAAAGCACAAAACATCTACTAACTACCAATGCAACTGGATTAACCCCCACTGCTCTCCGTGTTCCCTAGACCCCAGAAGGGATAAAGGATTCCAATTGACACATGATGTTTTCTGAAGTGGAATAATGAAAACCTGCAAAGATTCCTTTCAGGTTTTAAGGGGATTAACAGGAGCTTTATAAGTATTTATGAGTAAACCTCAGCTAGAGGTACACAGAAGGAATTCTTTCCTTTCAGTTCTAAATAAAGTTCGGTTAATCTCACCCAGGGATATAACAGAACCTCCTATATGCACAGTGTAACTTGAAAACAGTTACAAAATGGAAGACAAGTTGACAATATTGGGGAGGATTGGAAAAACATGTTTTCCTATGGTCACTAAATGAAGCATTATGACTATATATTTTGCAAATAAAAGCAAACTGTTTCATCTTGAGGGCAGGCAAATAGAAGAAGGTTCAGTGGGAATAAAAAGTTATCTGTATTAGTATAGTACAGGTTAGTCCTTGACTTATGACCACAACTGGGAACCTGAATTTTCTGTCATTAAGCAAAGAGGTTAAGTGAGTTGTGCCTGATTTTACAACCCTTTTTTTACCACGGTTGTTAAGCAAATCACTGCAGTTGTTAAGTGAAACATGTTTTTGTTAAGTGAATCTGGCGTTCCCCCGTTTTGTTTGTCGGAAGGCAGCTGAGAAGGTTGCAAATGGCAATTCCATGAGCTTGGGATGATGCAACCAACATAAATAATGCTGGATGCCAAATGCTTCAATTTTGATCATGGTCACATAGGGATGCTACAATGGTCTTAATACAAGGCCTGATAGTAATTTTGTTCAGTGCTGCTGTTCTTCCAATGGTTACCAATCAATGGTTGTAAGTCAAGCACTACTTGTATGTTAAGGGTCTTCAGATCTTTCTGAAATAGCAGCAGGGCTAACAGAAGGCTTCATCAAGCCGTGGTGGCGCTGTGGTTAGAGTGTAGTACTGCAAGCTGTTGACTGTCGGCTGCCTGCAATTTGGCAGTCCAAATCTCACTGGGTTCAAGGTTGACTCAGCCTTCCATCCTTCCAAGGTGGGTAAAATGCGGACCCAGATTGTTGGGGGCGATAGGCTGACTCTGTAAACTGCTTGGAGAGGGCTATAAAGCACTGTGAAGTGGTATATAAGTCTAAGTGCTATTCCTATATCATAACCACTACTGTTACACAGTTGAACTCATTTAAGCATCTTTAAAATGTCTACGTTTCAATTTCTGCTTGGCTAACTTTTCTAAAATCAGCCGTTTTTGCACTTTAAACCCCTACAGTAGGGATGTCAAACTGGTGGGCTGTGGGCCAGATGTGTCATGCACAGGCCACACCCACCCCAGCTCCACGAATGAGAAAACATCATGAAACATCATGTGATGGCAACGTGATGCCATGAATTTGACACCTGTGCCCTACAGTATATGTAGCACAGGTGGGAGGATGAGAATAAAAGAATACCTTTAGATGCTGCTCTTAATTCTCTTCTGCTTAGTGACATAGCAAATTTTCACCCAGAAGCATTATAAGCTCAACTTCCTTTGTTTAACTGTTTATACTTTTATTAAGTTGTTGCCATTCAGCAGTCTGTAATTTTATTTGTATGAGAGCTATATTTATCTTGTGTGTGCAGGTGCCATGTTTCCTCCATTCCCCTCTGGTAGAAAAATAATGTGCTGACAAAGATGGAAGCAATCGGAGACAGAAAATATACACACCCATCTCTATATGTATCTCAGAAAGATTATCTTAAATTTTAATGAACTTGCAGGTAGAAAAAAGGACTTAGGATATGAAGAGAAGTAATCCGGTTGTACAAGCAAAACTACATTACAATGAAGCTATTTTCTTAAAGTGCTACTAAAGCCTCATTCAGGTACAAAGTGTTGGAATTGAGCTATTATGTATAGATACCTTGCTTATATTCTTGTGACATGAAAGTCACAAGTGTAAAAAACTGAAAACAAATCAGATGGTTTTACCTGCTGTACTTTAAATTCTTCAGTAAGTCCTGGGAAAGCAGTCAGACAAGGGTGGGGATACAATAGACTGATGTTGTCAAAGATATAAGGAAGATGACCAGGGGGTGACTATAAAATGAAACATATTTATGAGAGGAAGCAGTTTTCTCAGCATGGCAGTACAGTACATGTATCTTATGTGGTTGGTCATCTTCCTTATATCTCATAGTTGTTGACAACATCAATCTATTATATCCCCACCCTTGTCTGACTGCTTTCCCAGGACTTGCCAACAAAAGTGTGTATAGTCAAGGCTATGGTTTTCCCAGTTGCAATGTATGGCTGTGAAAGTTGGACCGTAAGAAAGGCTGAGCGTCAAAGAATTGAGGCTTTTGAACTATGGTGCTGGAGAAGACTCCTGCAAGTCCCTTGGACTGCAAGGCGATCAAACCAGTCAGTCCTAGAGGAGATCAACCTGACTGCTCTTTAGAAGGCCAGATCCTGAAGATGAAACTCAGATACTTTGGCCACCTAATGAGAAGGAAGGACTCACTGGAGAAGAGCCTAATGCTGGGAACAGTTGAGGGCAAAAGAAGAAGGGGACAGCAGAGAATAAGGTGGCTGGATGGAGTCACTGAAGCAGTCGGTGTGAGCTTAAATGATGGCAGAGGACAGGAAGGCCTGGAGGAACATTGTCCATGGGGTCGCAATGGGTCAGACACGACTTCGCAACTAACAACAAGAGTTGAGAGGTAGTTGATATATACTGTATAAAGGAAGTAAAGAATAAATGGAAAGCTTAGTGAAAGTTTAACAATGAACAGGGAATAAGATGAAAATATGTGATTTCTCCTTGTTTTTCTCATACATTTATGAAAAAAAAATATAAGGAACGCTTGTGGTGACATCAGAGACATGTTGATTGGGGATGTGAATGTGTGTTCAATAATATATGCACACAATGCTGTGCTGCTGCATCTGAATGCTTTGCAGTGAATGTTACATATGCTACATATGTAATGAGCTGCAAAGATCTGAAAATTAATCTACTGAAGACCAAACAGTTCCATACTCCATGGGGGCCTTCCTAAGAATGTCCTGACAATTCAGAAGTGGTGATGTTTTCCACCAGGCCAAATGTAACTGAGTAGAGACTCCCAATGAATGCTCTTGCTTATGTGTTCAAGGCATTTACAAGTTATAATGTAGCTTTAGAAGGTTATACAATAATAAAGGTATAGGATGAAGCAATTTATTTTTACTAACCACAAAGAAGCTATGGTCTTAATTCTAGAACTTCCTCCAATGTGGCAATGTCTTACGTTACACTTGCAATCAGGCAGGTTTAGTAGTTTATATAGCAAACAAAATTACAACTCCTAGCTTTATCGTTCAACACAACACCCTTGACTTGTAAATCTTGCACTGGCAAAATAAAAACAGTTTATAGAAGAGAAGTTCTAAACTTCTAAATCACAAATAGAATATTTCAGAAGTGAAATTCCCCATTAAATTCCCCATTAAATTCCCCACAAAATATTCCCCAAATCATGTACTCGGATGACAGAATTTTATGACAGGATCCAATCATGATCTAATTATGAACAGAGGCTTCTTATCATTCACTCAATAGAGAAAATTTGGTTTTAATGCAATGGGAATATGGCATCTGCAAAAAAAAAATCTACTGAAAGTTTCTGAGGAAAAAAGAAATTAAATTCTTAGAAATAGACCAGCAATTTGGGAGGGGGAAAATGAAATAGGACATGGACTGGAAAGAGCATGCAATATAGGCATTATGTAGAAACAGGTTGGATTAGTAAGACAAGGCTACAACTTGCAGAAATGGGGAGAATTCTGCAAAGTAGGTTCAATAAAAGATGACAATTATTACATTTCATTTCTGTAATGACATAAATGTAACTTTGAGTTCTGCATATTTCCTGGCTCTATTTCTATCCTTGGCTACACACTTGAAAATAAATGATTTACTTTGAGAGAGGTACTGAGATTGATCAAGACAAGTGTTAAAATTAAATGAGGAAAAAGAAAAATACAACAAGTGCTAAGTGTCAGAAATGAAAGGCAAACATTTAAGGCAAGGAATATTTCAAGATGTTGAAAGGCTTCTCATTTTCTCCCTCTTTGATTTGGGAAGGGGAGGATCAGTGTTAAAATGGTTTGGACCTAATTCATTTACAAACTTACATGTTTTAAAATGTACTGTTGAAAAAAAACTTTTAAAAGGTGTAATTGATTTAAAAACTTTATATTAACATTAGAGTCTTTGGAATAAGGAATCCAGAAAGGTAGATGACAGAATTAGGGCACACATCCTGATGGAACAAATAAATGTCTAATGATTAAACTCACTGAGAAACAAACATTTAAATACTCTTTTGGGTCAAATAATTAATTCATACTGCTATGGAATGCATTATTTACAATAGGTGCTTGGAAATGTCTGTTTCTTTTTTCCCTTCTTTCAGGCTAATGATAATGCTAGCTATTCTTCCCAAGTTAAATAAGATAAAACGTTCAAATGTGTGTGTGTTTCCGTTCACTCATACTAAAACAGGTGGTAGGAATTTGAATGAAAATTACCCACAGATAATTTTCAAATCATTCGAATGATGTAACATGAGAAATATTAACTTCTACACTAAACAGCAAAGGAAGCAAGTAGTTTCAAAACACCAATTGTTTTGAAAGATCTAATTTTATCTTAATTGAGAAATTTATCAGCTATTTAATGAAGCAAAAAATACTAATGAACTTTTTTAATATTCAGGTAGACTCCTCTCTCCAAAAGCCTTCTTTTTCTTTTTCATTCTTATCTAGTCTATAGATCACCCTGCCATACTGGGAGCATTTACAGTTGATTATATTGTATTGAAAAAAAAACCTCTTCTCTACTCTATGCCTGCAGATATAATTCCATTATATTTGATATCAATATAAGAAAGGAACTTAAGGCATGTTAGAGGAGAACTTTGAGCACAAACTGAAACAGATATGATTTATTACTTGTTATACAGACTACAGTGGAAAAACAGAGCAGCTTTAGTACTGAAATAAATCCAAACTTTGCTTTGAACTTGCTAATGACAACTTTCTCAGCCATAGCTTTCTACTTGTTAAACTGGAATCAACATGGTAGAAGAAGCAGTATCAAAATGCTTAATGATACACACAGCCGATGTGCATTAGAAGACACTGTGACAGAAGAAGAAAAATGCATCATATTATTATATTATTTAGCTTTATAGCACAGCCAGAAGCTCCGCTCCCCACACATACTTATGTAGGCAGGTTTATGGATGGCCTTCAATGGATCCTTGATTTCCAACCAACCATGCCAGAGTTGTTAGTAACTAGGAGCTCTCAACAGGAGGCCTTAAATTACAGCAATCAGCACTGACAGAATTGAAATAAGTCCGTCTCTGCTTTTTCATTGGTCTGCAAAGAAAGTAATCAAAACACCATCACTCTCCCTGCAAACCAACCCACCCAACACAAAGAGGACAAGGCAGCTTTTTGACTTGCAGCAAGCTTTTTCATTTGTCCCACTCCAGTTACTATGGCGTTGGTCCAGACAACTTGCTCCCCTTTTCATGAACTCTGCGGTGGGCATTTCTCTAAAGCTGCCTATCATTTCCTTATCAAACAGGAAAAAGGAAGGATCACTCGAGACACATCTCAGCCATACTAAGATTTTTACTCTCACAGTGGGCTGTAAGTGCTCCTATAATGTTAGCTTTTAAAATCATGTGTTATTATCTGCAGTTTCCATTCAATCTGCAAAGAATGAAGCACTGGGGGTCTCAAGGCCCACACAATAACTCTGTGCATTTGCCAGGGATTGGGCAAACAAAGCTACCATGTTTCAATTATATTGGAAACCTTTCTGTTGTGTGAGTCTGGCAGGATATGTCCATGCATGTGTGTAATATAGGCAGGTCAGTAACACTGCCCATGAACGGGCTAGTTACTTTATTAAGATATGCTTTAGTGTCTGGCAGTGCAAATTTGTCTTTTAATAATTACTTACAAATGTTGCTTGTGTACATAAAAGACCCTGAGTGAATATACACCTGAACTCTAAATTTTTCAGAAGAACCTCCAAGAAAAGAAAGCTCCCTTGGATTCATAAATCCAGCTGTGAAACTTTTAGTATATTCGGTGTTATTATAAAGTTCACAGTCACAAGAAACAAGCACATCCAACTGAGCAGGATCCAGGACAGATACTGTCTGGAGAAAATTTACTGTTTTTCTGGATTCCTCCCAAGGCTGTATTTCAAGAGATAACCCCAAGCAGACCAACTGAAGTGCACAGTTCTAATGCATGCACTTTTAATGAATTTTTGGAGTACAGGAGTTCAAGGTAACATAAAGAGACTGAAAAGTCTGTAAAAGCAAGTAGAGTTTAAAAAAATGTGGGCAATTTCTCCAGCAAAAGAATGGTCAAGATGCATTTAGGTGTTTCTCCAAGTTGCTTTTTGCAGGAAATCTGAGCTCAACGACCCAGGTTACCAGTCTTGACAGTAAGTGGCTTTGATGGGATACAGAAACCTCATCTTTCTGTCAGAGAAACAAATTGTAAGATAAAGCACAATATAAAATTTCACAAAGTCACATTTATTCGCCTTCATTGGTTTACTTTCATTGCTTAAAGCTCTCCTAACTTTTACTGTAAAAAAAAAAAAGCAACGTCACATTAACTGACTTCTACACAATTAACACATCAAAGCTAACTTTTTCTGGCTAACTGGTTCCAGAGAGAGAGAGAGAGGGGGGAGGGGGGGGAGGAGAGAGAGAGAGAGAGAGAGATTTTCTAGCCCCAAATAGCTGCTGCTGCAAATCCATAGGCAAGGATAAATAAAAATACTGAGCTAGTTTTCTTGATGAGTCAAACATATAAGAGCCATAGATTCCTAATCCATCAATTTTCCTCAGCAGTGACCATTTAAGCAGAACTCTTTAATTGCTTTTACAAAACATGAACAACATATCCTCTCAATCCTCTGGTGAGCTATTGGAGCCCAGATATAGCAATACATGCATAAGATGCCAAGGCAGAAATTAATGCACCACTTAGGAAATTAAAAAAAAAGTCAGAGGTGAACTGTTTCTCCCAGGATCAAATAGTAAATCAGAACTGAAATAAGTGCTTCAGCTCCTTATGCCTTGACCAGAAAGTCAATTCTTTTCTTTCTCTCATTCTTTCTTTCTTTTTTTCCTTCTTTCTTTCTTTCTTTCTTTCTTTTTCTTTCTCTCTCTTTTCCTTCCTTCCTTCCTTCCTTCCTTCCTTCCTTCCTTCCTTCCTTCCTTTCCTTCCTTCCCTATCAAATTCTATGACTGCCATCTCTCTTTCCTTCCTACATGCACAAAATAGCCCATGATACTGTTCAAGGTTCTATGATGAAAACTTCCTCAATGTCAATTCATTAAGATAGAGATGCAGCACACAGTGCATTTAGCTACACTTACTCACCCTCCTGAGACCTTACTTTCTCAGCAGCCCATTAATCACTCCGTCCACTGATCAATTCATTATGTCACTAATGTCATACTCTTTTTCACAAGACAAAGGGTAAAAAAGTTTAAAAGAAATGTGAGGATTGTACTTGATATATGAATATTGTTTGACAACTAAAAGCATCACTCAAACAATGCTCAGTTTAGGGTAAAGTATGGAGTATGAAACTGGCATATACAGTAGGGTTCCCTTAGTATTTATGAAGGGAAAACGCTAGAGTTCTCTACAAATTCATATTTTCTCTGACATGGACATAAATTAGCTAAGTACTAGTGGAAAAACACTGCAGATGCTCAGACAAGTATCCATTTTCAGCCAAAAACAAATATAGATACTAGTGTTATAGGCTAAAAGATTTGATAAAGGCTTTTAAAATTAGATTTGGGTCCCAGAAAGGTGGAAGGTAGTAGTACAATCACGGTTCATGGTACAAGGTTCTAGGATCAGGCTATAACATTTTTAGCTAAAACTCTTGAAACTGGAGTAGTGTTCCAGTCAGAGCAGATAGTATTGTGCTCAGTGGGTAACAGGATAGATTCGGCTTGATAAAAGACAGCTTTTTCCTATGTAGTACAGATAAACCTCACTTTGAAATAAACCTTGGAAAATGGGGTTGCTGATCTTTAAGAAGTGTCTTGTCTTCAGTGTCTTATCATAAGTTAAATGCACTAATAGAATAAGATTGAAAGTTAAATAATAGTTCCCCAATTCTGTCTTCTAGAATTCATTACAATAACAACATATGGAGTAGTCAGAATGAATTTGAACACCTGTATCTTAAGTTTAGTTATTAATCATTCTGATTTTCCTTTCATGTTTTGAGTAGATCTGATTTATAGCACTGTTTGGGATAATAATGAAAAAACTCTATATAATTCAAGGATCTTACATATAGTTGGCAGCCTTTAGTTCACCTGACTATGATTATGATCAATCATATCAATTCAGTACCTTGCTATTAGCAAAATGACTGAGTCACCTTTCTATGATCAAATTTGCACTGTGATCTATAAGACAAGAAAAACATAGAGCATCACACGCTGTACATGTATACAACATACACAAAACTGCAGCATGTTAAAACAACTGTCATAATTTGTATACCGCAAATAGGCAAGTATCCTACTAGCAAAAAAAAAAGAGAGAGATAATGTTGGGATGAGAAACCACTTTGAGCTTGGCTGAGGCATAGCAAACATAGGCAGGGCTGGAACTGATCCAAGGAATAATCTTTGTTTTTAAAACTATATTAAGTCTCTTTTACATTTATGCTACAGTTAAAGATGAGAAACCACTGTGCTAATTTCAAGCAACCCTACCCCTGAAATTTAATAATGTTGGTAATGCAGATGGAAGGGGCTCTATGGGTCATCGGAGAGTAAAAACAAGTCTCAGAAAGTCATGTTTTGATTCAACAGGCCCTGCTGATTTTATTCCTGTTATAATTCTCATCAATGTAAGGCACAAAAAATAGACACAAGGATGTCCATGAAGGTATACAGCAATCAACTGTAGATATTTCCTTACATATAGCAAAGAAGAAAATGTTTTGATGCTCAGGGACTATATTTATTATTTGGGGGGAAAGAATAAGGCTAATTTGCACGGGATCAATATGCAAAGAAGGTGAATTCATGACATATACAAATAGGTCTAACGTATTTTAAAAAAAAATTGGGGAAAGAGCTTTTTCTCTCATTATACTATACCACTATCGCATGCTTTTGACTTCCAAATGTCAAAAAATTACTGTGCAGCACAATGTGCATTCTAAAGGGGTGCAAACACTGATTCTGGGGCTGCATTGGGTTAAACACCCATAATTTAGAGCTGTAAAAATATTGCATCCATCATAACTTGTTTGGATGAAGATGATCGCTTTTGTTCATCTTCATTGACCAATAGAAAGACTCCTGCTTTCAATACAAGCTGAAGCTGCTGAACCATCTTCAAAGCCTCGGGTGATGTACCATTCAGTCACCAAGATGAAAAAGTGGAGCAAAGACCATTTTCCTTTGTTTTTCAGCTGTTGCTTCCCATCAAAAGCTCATGGGGTCCCAGCAGCCAAATTCCCACCGCATTTTCATGTAAAGATGGACAAAAGGAGAGAAGAGTTAAATAACTTGTTCAAGGTCACTAAGCAGGCATGTAGCTAGGAATTTCTAAACAGCCAGATAACGTGCTCTCTCCTTGAAACACAGACACAGACATTTACACTGCTTATCCAGGTGTGCAGAGCCTGCTGAATTCTATATAGCTCCAGCGAGTAGCAATTATTCTCACGGCTGGCTCATTTGTGCTAAAAGGTATAAAACACCAAGGCCTTCACATTCAGTATGCTTTTCTGCAAAATGCAAATTAAGGACTAAAATTTCACATCTGGGTTAAGTAATCGCCTTCCACATATCCTATTTTGTCTGTCAACTTCCAAATTATCCACAGTCCTTTTACAGTTTTAGCCTTTTTTTCCCTTGAGACAGAGATTAAAACGGGAATTGCGATGCAGATATGCTACCTTGCCTAAATATGGCAAAAAAAGTAATAAAAAGATCCTCAAGACTTTGCCTTTTGTCTACCTGCTTATGAAATCTGGAAATGTCTGTGTGAAAGTGGCAAAAGCTGACTTGAAGAAGCCAGAAAGCTGGTAAGGATGTGGCAAATTGAGGAACATGAAAGCACAAAAAAAGAAAAAATGAATCTCAACTACGTTAATGCAATGCAGGAAGATTGTCCAGAATGTTTTTTTAATACTGCAAAGTTGCTGTCTGTATCATTCAAGTATTTTTTTTTCTTGGCAAATGAAGATGCTTCATTCAGCCCCGTATATCAAGCCAAATGAAAATTCCAGGCAGTGGGAAAACATACATACATATACATATACACACACATATATAATAAACATATGCACAATGAAGCCAGCATGTAAATATTAACTATTTACTTGACAATGCCTCAGCTTGATTCTATAAATGGCTATGTTATTTAAAAAAGTGATGTTCAAGGTAGTTAAAGCTGATTTTGTTCCCACAATTCCTTGTGCTATATCCTATTTCCATTGTCCCTAGAGATATAGTCTTTTGCTGTATTTGCTCCTCCACCCACATCTGCCAAAACAAGAGCTCTATAAATACATATTTATAGAGTTCTTTACAAGACAAAATTCTGAAATATTATGCTGACAATGGCTCACAGAGATCAATTAAAAATGTTTGTATATGGTACTGGAAAAAAAAATCCCCACCATATAATTGGTTTTATAAAACATTACCATGCTACTAAATGGAAGCTGGTTAATCCTATGCTAAAAGGCAGTGAAGAACAATTTGAGAGGCCTTGCTCATTTTCATTTAGATTCAACGCCAATCTAGACATGTATAAAATAATAAAAAAACCATCCCCATTTCCAAAATATTATAGATAAAATAATCAGTCTTGCCTGTTGGATTAAATTGCTTAACCACATCTGATTCCCTTGAACCTTCCAATTATTCTTAAGAGTGGAAAAATGAACATGGTGGCAACAAGCTAGTCTATCATCATTCAGTCATTAATCAAATAACAGCCCAAACCTCTTATTTTGATCACTGTGAAATGATAATAAAATTAAAAAGTGGATTATGAAAGTTCTGATTACTGTTGGCTGACACTGTTTACTAGATTCCTAGCATAGAAGGAGCATGATATTATTCAGTAGAGACATAGGAGGTATAAAAAGGAAATTAATCAATATTGAAATGGGGAGAAATGGCAACCTGAAGATAGCAGATCTGACCACTACACTGAAGACCAAGGAGCTGGTGAGTAGGGAATAAGGAGAGGACAGAGATCACCCACATTTATTCCAGACAGCTGCTCCCCATGAGATCACAGTTCAGTGGCTTTCTGTAAGTCTGAGTGCTAGGATTAGCCATCTTGCTCGCAGCTGCAGCAGAGCCATTTAAAGGACACTAAATTGGCAGATTTCTAATCATTCTGGAATTGTCTATAAACCACTTTAAAGCCATTAGAGACATTCAGAACAGGATTCAAAAGTCTTCATCAGGTGAGTTTATGTTGAGTGATTTCCTTTTTTTACATCCTCATGTATCTCTATTGAATAATCTCTTTTATGCTAGGAATCTAGCGAATACTGTCAGTGGGAAGTTGGAATAATTGGGAGACATTTTAAAAAGTCAAGGATCAGTTGAAAAGAGAAAAAGGGGGAAAGACAAGGCTAACTACCCGTTAATGAATAATGCACAGGTGGTACATGGGAATGCCTTTCAAGAAAAAGAGAATGAAATTTTCATGGAGAATATTATTTCTTTGGGATAGCATAGCAATAGCATTTAGACTTATATACTGTCAGCTTTGAAATTCAGCTGCCAACATAATGGGAAGGGGGGTGGAGGAGTTGACAAGTTCAAGGTTACTCTGTATGTCGTACTACAAAATTCCAGTTGCAGTTAATTGGTTCTCATGATTTATGAAGTGTAGAAGCGGGAGGAGAAAAAGGTGGATTCTGTGTAGTGTGTGAAAATTCTTTCACTTTGGGAAATGCCTTAGACGTACCAGATCTGTTCCTAATAAATCAATTGGAGAGAATATGTCTCGGAGTGATTGATATCATGGATACTTTCTGGATGCCTTACATTTATTTCCCAAAGACCACTTTTACTTTTTCAAGGGGCTTGGCTGGTCCCCCGAAGGTCTTTTCCCAGAGATGGAAAAAGATCAACAATCAGACCAAGTTGGAGAACTGCAGGAGGGGGCACGTGGGGCCTCTCCCTCCGGAGCATTAACTGGAGCTGCCAGCCCTTGTTTGGAGGAGATGATGGATGCTTTCAGAATGGCAGTAGATGAAAGAGATTTGGGAGCTATACCTAGGCATTTCAACTCAAGAAGTTGTTATAACCCAGATGTAACCCAGCTGTCTGAAGAGAAATCTTTTTCTAGCCCCAGGCTTATTGCTATTCTGCCAGATTGGAGGGAAGAGAGACAATTGGGATCGGAAATCTCTCAAGAAGACAAACCCAAGATTTATCCTGGGAGTCCATCGGAGGCAGATTTACATCAACAGTTCCAGAATCTAAAGGTGACAGGCTTGGTCTCACAGTCTGTTTGGACGGGTGGAAGCTTGAGACCACCCATGTTCACTTACCCAAGTATCGTGAGGGACGAGGAGAATATACAGATGCCAGTTGGAGGAGCCCAGCAAGAAGCATCAACTGACAGAGGTATGTTGCAGCCTCTGAGGCAATCCCCTCATTTCCAAAAAGGAATTTTGCCCCCTATAGAGAATATCCCTCCAGGGTGGGGATCTTATCCAGGCCAGGGGTGGATTCAGTGCCAATGGCAGCCAGCACCAACACAGCCCTGGTGTGAAGGGGGGTTGTCCAGACAACAGACAGCAGCCCTGTCCCCTCCACCCAACCAGGGAACCAGGCCACACCCATCTTCCTCCTGGCAACCACAAATACAACCCCAACCTGTAGCGAGGCCACAGGGACCCCTATTCCAGAGAGGCACCATCCAGCCAGGCTTCAGGAGGCCTACCCAGACTACGTACGCCACCCGGCCGGTTCCTTTCATTCCAGTTCAACCTGCAGGGGCCTGGCAGGTGCCACCTCCCCAACCACGACCCAGGCTGGACCAAATACCCTTTAAGGCCGTATTCAATGGTCACCATGAACATTTCAATTATTTCCTCACTCAAATCCGATCCCATATAGAACAATTTGGAGATCAATATGCTACAGAGCGCGATTTGGTTACGGCAATAACAGATGGGATGAATGAAGGGGATGCTTCAGACTGGGTGGCCCAACTACACAACGAACAAGCCCCCGAATTACACAATGTAAATGGATTTATTCAATTACTAAGACTCAGATTTGAAAATCCAGACAGGGTAGCAGAGAATGAAGAGAAGTTAATTGAAATGAGGCAAGGCAAGCGACCCTTCTCAGAATTTATTTGAGACTTTAGAAGGGTCACAAGCCACCTCATGGATTGGCCTGAAAGAATGACTTTACACTACTTTAAAAATGCCATTGATCCAGAAGTAAAGAAGGACTGTGAAATTAGGGGAATCCCAGAGACCTTACAATCGTGGTATGCCGCCTCCCTCAGGTTACATCGCAGCATCAACCCACACAGAAAACCCCTTCCAGCGGCCCCACCTAAGAGAATTGTGGCTAGGAGACCGCCGATCGGACCAGCCGAAACTGCTCGTACCCAAGCCACCAGGGGGCTAAAATGTTACCGCTGTGACCAAGCTGGCCATAGAGCAGCAGACTGTCTGGCCCCTGCTCCTGTACCACAAGTACCGCAGTCAAAGTCTAAGCTGTTAGAGGTCGGAAGAATCAAGGAAGACCTCCGGGCACTGGTGGGTTCGCCAAACACAGCTGGGAAAGCCCCATCTGCACAGATGGGAGCAACGGACCACCAGACCGGCACCACTTCCCCGAGAACCCGACCTGCAAAGACGACCCAATGGTGAGTGATCCCAACATACCTTTTACAGTCAAGGTCAAGTTAGTGGTACCAAACACGGGGGAGGCCAGGGAGTTAGAAGCTGTCATTGATACTGGGTGTTCTAGATGTCTTATCGGACTCCCTATCGTTGAACAATTGGGCACTAACCCGCTAAAATGCCCAATCAGGTTTGAGCAAGTGGATGGAACTTTAATTGGGGGGACCCCAGCCACCCAAATGACAGAATTGATCAAGATGGAATTAGGGCCCCATCGCGAACTCATATGCTTCATAGTGGCCCCCAAGATGTCAGAATCAATCATACTGGGACTTGCTTCGCTAGACAAATGGGCCCTGATGATCAAATGGGAGGATGGATTCAGAAAAATCCTCATTGCACCAGGCCCATTGCCCACTCTTCTGCCCACTACAAACCACCAGTCAGCTTAAACACAGAGCCAGCATCCATAGCGTCCCACCTTCTCCCAGATAACCCCCAGGTACCCGACCAATACAAAGACTTGACTGAAGCATTCAGTGAAGAAGAATGTAATATTTTACCTCCCCATCGAGCCACTGATTGCACCATAGAATTAGAGCCCGGGGCGAAATTACCAAAACCAAAGATGTATTCAATGACACCTGCTGAAATGAGTGAATTAAGGAAATACATCGACAGCAATTTGGAACAAGGGTTTATTGAGCCTGCCAAATCAAGATTAGCTGCCCCCGTGTTGTTCAAGGAGAAGAAAGATGACGGGTTGAGATTGTGTGTTGACTTTAGAAGTGTGAACGCCGTATGCATCAAAAACATGTATCCTCTCTCCCTCATGAAGGACTCATTGAAGGACAATGTTTTAACCCCTGTATCTGTTTTGTGTTTTGTTTTCTTTTAGGAGGAGGAGTTTTCAAGGGGGGGATGCCTGTCAGCTTTGAAATTCAGCTGCCAACATAATGGGAAGGAGGGTGGAGGAGTCGACAAGTTCAAGGTTATTCTGTATATTGTACTACGAAATTCCAGTTGCAGTTAATTGGGTCTCATGATTTATGAAGTGTAGAAGTGGGAGGAGAAAAAGGTGGATTCTGTGTAACGCGCGAAAATTCTTTCACTTTAGGAAATACCTTAGACGTACCAGATCTGTTCTTAATAAATCAATTGGAAAGAATATGTCTCGGAGTGATTGATATCATGGATACTTTCTGGATGCCTTACATATACCACTTCACAGTGCTTTACAGCCCTCTCTAAGCTGTTTACAGAATCAGCATATTACCGCCAATAATTTGGGTCCTCATTTTACCCACCTTGGAAGGATGGAAGGCTGAGTCAAGCTTGAGTCTGGTGAGATTTGAACTGCCAAATTGCAGGCAGCTGGCAGTCAGCAGAACTAGCCTGCAGTACTGCATTCTAACCACTGCACCACCTAGGATAACACTGTACTTTAATAGTGTTGATAATTATGTACATTTAGGAAAGTAGAGACAGTGCAGTTTGAAAGAAGCACTATGTATTCTGAAAGAATTGTATCCATCTATCCCCCAAATCTCGTTTGTACCTATTTATAATATGACCCTAAAAGAAAATACTAAAAATGAAAGCACTATGTTCAAACACACATTTATCTCTGAGAAGTATTCAAATAATTTTGTTTTTAAAGTCAAGAAATAATTTGTTTCATTCTTAAATTTATACTTTCTTAAATACAATTTATGCTTCCAACGTGGTCTTAAATTAAATAACTGCAAGACACTTGTAAATTGTAATTAGTAACTATAAAATTACATGGTACATCAGGAATATCTAAAAATAGTTTAAAAGGAAAAATAAGAGAGGTTATATAATTCCAAATATAAAGAACTTAGAATTTTCAAAATTAAAAAAAACAATTTGAGATAGAGAAAATCAGTGTGCAATGTGATTATCTCAGAACTTAGACTGCATTGCATCTAGGATTTTCAGTGGTTCAGACAATACAGGTATTATTCCATCAATTATTGCAAGATGGACAGGCTTCTAACTGGATTCAGTCCTTCATCCACATTAAGAAGGGTCATGTAATATATTATCTCCTTCAACTGATCAACAGTATGGCTTAGCACTATTTAAAGTGACACTGTAGGATGGAAAGCAGAATGCACATAGAAAGCTGATGAGTAGACCAATGAGTATTTATAAATAATTTTCCTTATGTTTTGCATAATTTATACAACTGAGATTGGAATTTTGCCAAGGAAGATAAACATCAAAAGTAGCCAAGTTACATTTTTTTTAAATGTAAAGGACAGGGAAATCCTGCAGCTTCCTAGATAGGTATATTGTTTTCACTGCATTATAATAGATCAATTATTCTCAATATAAAAAAGCAAAAACAAGCAGCAATGCACTTTGCTATTAGTTTTACTTTGCTGTTTGTCCTAATAAAAGCCTTCACAATGTCAACAGTAAGCATCTGAAACCAGAACAAGGAAATCTCTTCAAGAGCTTTCCAATTAAAGAGAAAATAGGTAATTGAATAAACTGTCATAGAAATGGCTTGCACAAGAAAGTTAAAAGAGCATCCTAGTGAGTGATTTCAAATTAATTCTCCCAAAGCATGCATAGGTTTCCACCTCTCCATAAACGATATAACTTTTTTTTTTCAAACAAGTTTTATTCAATTTTTAACAATTTAAATAAGTCTCTTTTTAGTAGACAGCATATTTCCGGGTCATCACTTTTACATGCAAATATGACAATAGTTTTATAGTATTTTTAACATTTAACTTCATATTTTATCCCATTTTTACTTCCATTCCATTTTTGCAAACAAAGAGCCAAATTAATCTAGTCTCGGATCTTAATCTCAATCTATATAACCCCATTTCATTTCAAATTATTATAAATAGTTCTTAAGCATTTATATTTCTTTTAAAAATACAATATGTTTGCTCATCATATAAAGAATAAAGTTTATCCATATCTATCCTTAAACTATATTCACATTATTAATGCTCTTTTATCATTTACATATTTCTTTTATCCGTCAGATTTGCCCTTTCATCATATTTTTCCATAATTCTAATCAATACACAAGCTTTAACACAAAAAAGAAATTTAAAAAACCTAGTCTTACCCCCCTTTACTACTTTGAAAGTGTCACCTCAGTGATTAACATAATAACATTATAATAATCAATTCACTTTGAGGCAAAGATAGAATAAGAAAAAAGAAGAGAAGAAAAGCTACATAACATTATATATCTTTTCAGTCAGGTTCTGCAACACATATCCCCCCAATTTAAAATTTATTTATAATTTCAAAGTAATAGTAAAAAAATTTTAACCTGGTTACTGACAAGTCTCATTTTTAAACATCTTCAAAAATTATTTCAATTAATTCAATTTATCTAATCAACATTTACCTTTTTTTTATAAGTAAAAAGTGAGAGTGTACCTTCATCTAAAAAAAATTGTTGTCAGTAGCCCCTATTGTTTTATATTTTAATAATTACGGTATATTCTTATTACCCATCTTCTCCATGCAGAACCCCCTTCTTAATACCTTAGCCATTATCTCTATGTAAACGAGTTTCTTTCTTCATTATATAATTCCCATATTTCTCTATCTTCTGCTCCTGTTTCTTGTTCCCCCTCCTCCTCCTTCTGCTATATCCCTTCTCCATCCAATTTGAATCCCTCTCTCTCTCATTACCTTTCTGCTCTCTTTTCTTCTGGGCCTTTCTACCTTGCCTAATTTCATAAATGTTCCCCTCTTTAATTGCTTTCTTAGGTTTCATTTTTTGGACCACCCTTCCTTTCCCTTTTATTTGTAGTGATCTTTGTGTTAGTTGTCTCTTTAAAATGGCTTTCCCTTGTGCTGGCTCCTCCCTTTCCAGGATTCCTTCTTCTTGTTCTTTGTTCTCCATTTCCATGTTTTCGACCAAGAGCCAAATTAATTCAGTCACTTCCTGTAGCAGTTCTTTCATGCTTTTAGATTCCATTTTTAATTCCTTGTATGGCCACAAAAGTTTTTATTTTCCTTATTTCTTCTTCTTTAAATTTTTTAAAATCTCAACCCACGCCAGTCTGTATCAATGTCACCAGCTAGTCCAGCAGTCTGTCTTTTATTTAAGTTCAAACTTTCACCTTCTGTAGTTCTTGCTTTTTTGTTTCAATATTTGTTTAAAATTGTAACAATTCCAATCCACAAAGGAACAAGATATTTTCCTTCTTCTTTAAATTCCAGTTTTTATCCACTGAGTGGCACTTTCTGTCACACAAAATCTTCTCCCTTTCCTTTTGTTTTAATATTCAGGGTTTTTCGAGCCTCAAACTTAAATTCTTACGCCGACTTCTACCTTTCCCGTTTCGAAGCCCCTTATAGCTGTCAAAATATTTTACTATTTTTCCCTCACTTGATACTTGCGCGCTTCTTTTTTTTAAAAAAAGCTTGTTTTTATCTTAATCCCGGGGTACCTTTGTTGATTTTACCTTCCAATACTCCCGATTCTTCTGCTGTCAACTTCTTTCTTTCCTCCTGCACAAATCTTAATCCAGTTGAGACCTTCTCTTCAAGGTGGCCATATTGACCACCGCTTCTTGTCGTCTTCGGAGGGAAAAGACCAGACTCAAAGGGGGGAGAGGCGGCTCCCCTCACTCTGTCTGGCAGCTTTCCCTTTCTCCGCCGCCCCTACGAGGCAGCTTCAGCCCCGAGCTGTGAGGATCGGGGCTCTCAGATGAAAGAGCCGGGCTGCGGTCGCGGACGATCGCAAACCGCCGCCCGTTAGCGAGAGGGCTCAACCCGGAAGTCCATAAACGATATAACTTTAGGGATAATCTTTGCTTGTTCTATCCCAAATATTTTCAAAATTGTTCTCTCCAATTGTTCTCACCTCTCTATACAACGTACATCTCTTCTACGATATTTGACTGCTTCAACTTATTTTGATTATGTTCATCCTACTATAATTCACAACACTTCAAAATTAAATGAAAGTCTAGAAAAAGTTTGTATTTATGAAGATGCTTAGACAAACTTTTGTTCAGGGGGAACTTTTAAATACGGTCAACCATCAAGCATATCAAGCATATAACCTTCATTGTGGGCAGCAGAAAATATTATACTATAAAAATTAAAGCCAAGATAGATCCACATCACACATAAACAAAGATAAGATTGAAACCTTTGAATTGATATAAAAAGATCAAAGGATCAAGTGGACTCTCTTGCCTCAATGGATGTGCCTATTTTTACCAATGGAAATACCAATTAATGTTAATAAAGACACATGTGCTGCCAATTTTCTTTACTGTCCACTGCTCTGTGCTGTAATAATGGATAGTATTCTGCCTATGGGTATATTTTTCAAAGATCTGTCTGTTTTGACAGCATGTTGGCACCTGAATAACTCAAGATTAATGCCAGGGGTCTAGGAACACAGAATTTCTCAGCAGATGATGGGTACATTTTTCAGCAGGCCTTCCCTAATTAAAGAAACAGGGGAAGATAGAGATCAGATTGATAGGTTTTGCAGTCAGATATTTCACACTTGATTTAATGAAATATAAATCACTCACAGAATGTATCTTAACACACCAAAAAAATGATACTGTGCAAGAAAGAGGGTACAGAAATATAGGATCAGAATCCAAATATCCTGAATATCCTGTCACAACTGGTTTCTGACTTTTGTCTCTGAAAACTCTGGCCAAGAAATATTTGGTCTGTTTTCTATAAGACCTAACTAAATACAAGACCATGCCTAGAAATATCAGATTGAAGGCAATCTGACCCGAAAAAATTACTCTGTCTATCTTTTGTATCATGCAATAAAGGAAGCAATTACAATCCTTGGAACAGTAAAAAAAACCATTATGTAATAGAACTCTTCTGACACATTTAGGTAATAGAGATTACTACAAAAGCTATAGTGGCTTTATATCAGGAGTGTCAAACTCACATCATCACAGTGATGTCATCTGATGTATCAGGACTTTTTTCCCTTTGCTAAACCGAGTGTGGGTGTGGCCAGTATATGACGCATCCAGCCCACGAGCCGGGAGTTTGATAGCCCTACTTTATACTGAAACATAAGTTTATTTATTTTGGAAAGCATATGATTTAATATAAAGCAATATTTCTCAAACTTAATAACTTTAAGACGTTCAACTCCCAGAATTCCCCAGCTAGCATATAAAGCATTTTAATTTTAGTGCACTACTACACCTAATACAATTCTCCCAATGTCTCTTGCTCTGTCAGATTAATAGGGTATAATGCTGATAAAGTCAATTTCCCACTTTTTCTAACTACTGCACAACTGTAATATCCAGCAGTATAGATACAGCATCAGCCACTATACAGTAGTTAGATCTGTGGGATTATTTTAAAGCAGAGAAAGGACAGGCGCTGTCTCTTCAAATCATTACACAGCAGGATTCCAATATATTTAGGCCCTACACTAAAGTGTAATTAGTGTAATAGTTAATTTAGCCTTGGGGCAGATGTATACGTTAGCTCTATTTGTCACTAATTAACTATCTCTTTAATAGCATAAAAAAGCTAGGTCAAGAGCTGTCCTAAATGCTGACTGCTCAAATAAGTTGACAGTAATACAGCATGAATTCTCAACTACAGTAAAAGTGAGTATCCAAATCACCAAAGGAAATACATTGTCCTAAGAAATCACTTAAACAGCAGAGTTTTATTTTTATTTAAATATTTGCAACCAGGTGAAGCCACTAGGAACATTTGGAGTTTTGAAAGCATTCTATGAGCAAACTCACAAAATGGTTGCCATGATGGATATGGCTAATCATAAAACATTTATCAGAAGGCAAACAAGACTCTACACGAGTCTAGAAGTGTTCTTGGAAATATAGATTATGATTCAAGAAAAGGACTATGTCAAAAACCTTAGCAAGCTGAGTACAAAAAGCCGATAATCAATTAATAACAGGAAGGCAGCTTGGGCCTTCATTGTCCCTTACTCTGACCTAGTGGACTTAAATCATGAGCAGAAGAGCTTCTATTTATTTTATTTATTTGATTTGTCAATCGCTTACAAGAAGGTATAAGTATAAACATGAATAAGAATACAGGAAATAGGTACAAATAAATGGGGACAATGGAACAGGGATGGTAGGCACGATTGTGCACTTATGCAAGCCCCTTACAGACCTCTTAGGAATGGGGTGAGGTCAATAGTGGATAGCTTAAGATCTTCTATTTAAACCCTGGGAAAACTGCTACCTCCCCATGTTGACAAACAAAATAATAAGGATGCTGAAAAATGCATAGCTGTTATATTCCGAACAACTTCTGAAACAGGTCTAACTGAGAAGCAGCACAGTACTGAAAATCAGAGCTGAACAACACCAGCTTTACTCAGGTGGTGAAGGATAGCCTTTTGTATTTAAAGAGACACCCAAATAAGTTTAAAGTTGGAATACTGTTTTATTACAGTCTAATCTTGAATTACCTTATGTTTAGCCTTTACCTATGCAACTTCTTTCTATGATGACACTGGAGAGAACTTTGAGTCCTTTTGAATTTAGATTGATTTAGTACTGTGACCTTGCCTAATGGTTTTGTGACTTAAATTACTAAACACAGTATAGTTTTGTTGAGGAGTCAAATATCTTGCTGCTCAGTAAAACAGCTTGCCAGTACTAAGGAAACACCTAAGGCTATGAAACAGCCCATATAGAACCAATTCGTCAGCATAAAACTTGTGTGTTACAGCAATGCATATCTGGGAAAAAAAGCAAAAGATTCTACCTAAGAAATCAATTTCTTAAAGTTAATATAATTCTTAAAGCAGTGATACCTGAAAAAGTCAGGCTTCTTTAATAAATAGCAAAGTAGTACTGTGCCTAACCAAGTACTGAAACAATGTGCAATAATTTCTTTAGCATGCATAGCTCCATTGTATATACAGGTGTCCTTAGCATTTCCTCCTAAAGATCAGAATCAATGTGTTTTTCGGGGGAGGGTTTTTTTTTAGAGTTTCAAACCAAGTTTTGATACTACCTAAAACTGATGTATGAGATAAGGAATTCAGAGATTTCTATATATATATTTAAATGTTAGTTTATTTTTTGTACGTTAATTGTAGTCATGACACTTTGGGGTTATTGATACAAGAGGAATCATTGGGGATGATTCCTCTTGTATCAATAACCCCAAAAGGTCATGACTACAATTTCTCATATGACCATGAGAAATTTCTGGACAGAACAATTCATCAGTGGAACCACTTGCCTCCAGAAGATGTGGGTGCTCCACATTGGAAGGTTTTAAGAAGAGATTGGAAACCATTTGTCTGAAATCATATAGAGTTTCCTGCTTGAACAGGGGGTTGGACTAGAAGAGGACCTCCAAGGCCGTTTCCTAATCTGTTGTTTTGTTACTGTGTTAAATAGCAGCATAAGTGACTCAGACCTTTTACTCAGAACCTTCCAATTCTGAATGTCAGTGGCTTGTCTGAACTACAAAGACAAAAAGGATATGGTCTTCTTGAAATCAGACATACTTAGTCAGTAATTGCATTTCTCTCTGCACAACCTATTTATAGCCCAGGTACAAACTTCATTCTTTTCATCATGGCCATACAAGGAAAACTTTCAGCAAAAACAAAGCTGTTCTTGTGAGGTTCTATATTTGGCTTTGATTATCTGCAATAGCTTAGGTGGATAATGCATAAATGTTATGTGCTTTTCCCATCTGAGCTCAAGTTATTACTTCTGATGTCTCATCGACTTCAAGCCCTCATTAAACCAGAATTCTTATATTTATGATAGAACGATAGAATCTCCTCTACAAAATAGAAAAATCCATATTAACAGCAGTTCCTAACATCAACTAGGACAGTATTAGCTGCAACGTGGGATCTTCCATGTGGCCTTGAGCCATTTATTATATTTGCTACAACTTTCAGGCTCAAATATAAGATGTCCTAAAAAAGAAGTACAAATGTTGCAATTTACATAGCACTTTAATATTTGAAAAAATTAATTAGGAAAATCTGTATGTGAAATGGCTTTTCTTTCCATCAGATAACTATGGAGTTTTTGCCTCTTTTAGATATGATGTGTGTGCATATTACGCTAGTTCCCAGGAGGAGAGGCCTATTAGCGTAGGAGAGGCCTATTATCTTATGTCCTACTTGTAAGGCTGCTAGAGGCAACCAGTTCACTACAATGTGAGCCAATTGTTAGATGAAAGATGCCTGCCCTGATTCTTATGTTTTCTTTTATAGACATTTTTGAAAGACTTCTGGTGACACTAGGAACCTATCTTTGGGTGTCTATCTGTTCTTCAATTTCTCCAATGGAATAATATTTTAAATGGCTAAAATGTTGTTAAGTGTGTTACCCAATATACTCAAGGAAAACATCAGGAATCACTTTAAAATCCTGAATCTCATTGACTGGAACCAAAGGAACTGTGAAATGAACTTAAAGAATATGAAAAAAGACTGCCAAAGATCCAGAAACAGAAGAAAGCAAACTGGATATCAGAACAAATGGTGGAAATATCTAAGAAAAACATCTCAGGAACGAACTTAAAGAATTTCAGAAATCTGTTAGAAGAAATAAGCAGCATTATTAAAACATCTGTAAGGACATTGAAGTTGAAAGCAGACATGAAAAAAGGAAAGATCTGCAAATGATCTCTGAACTAGAAGGAAGTTAAAACTGGCATCCCAAAAGTACGTCAGTGAACAAGTAGCAACCAATGCAAAGAAAATGAAACAAATTTGGAAGGAACGTACTGAAATCTTGTACCTTAGAAATAACAACATCAAGAACATGGGTAGTTTTAATTGTGTTGTTGATTATTGTAATTTTAATTGCTTTTAATTCAGTTTTAGTAATTTATAGACTTGTATTTGTTTAGTATTTTTTTACGTAAATGTATTCTTTTTATATGTTCGCCGCCCTGAGTCCTTAGGGAGAAGGGCGGCATACACGTCTAAATAAATAATAAATAAATAAATAAATAAATAAATGTCCTGTTTACAAGAACCTCCAATACTACAAAATTAAGTTAAATAACCAGCTGGTTATATTTCATGTAGAAATATGACAAAAAGTAAATCAGTAAAGATTCTAACTCAACTATTCCATTAAATCTGGAGAACAGCACAGTGACCAACCGATTGGAAGTGGTCAATTTATATGTCAAATTTTCAATGCTTTTGAATTCTGATGTTGGAGAAGACTTTTGAGAATGCCAAGAAAATAAATGGATCGTCAACCAAATCAATCCAGAGCTTTTCCTTGAAGCACAAATGGCCACAAATTATCTCACTTCTTACATATTACATGAAGACCATGTTCTTTGAAAAATCTATAATATTAAAAATATTGGAAGGAATGAGAAGAGGATGTCAGCAGCAATTCAGTTGCAACAGAGATGGTTGTAATAATGGAAGAGCTAAAAAATCAGGTTTGGGACAGATTGTCACACAGAGAAAATCTATTTAAGTGATCACTAAGAGATAACATTGACTTGATGAAACAATCACTTTATACCCAATATAAATGCTTCAGATTCAGGTAGGGTAGAAATTAAAATTAATTAATATGTCTCAATATGAAATGGGAATTCTGAGTACACCAATCTAGGTTCAGACTAACCAACGATTTCAGAAGAAAAAATTCAAAATATTTATTTTCCAAAGAAGAGAACTCTGAGGAAAAAAGAGTGTTCTCCAGTAATAAAATGCAACCATTTCAGTACAGACCAATGTATTTGGGGTGGGGGTGGGGGTAGGTTGTCATAAAAAGTATTAAGCTTTCAGGCATGGAGAGGTTAAAACAATTATTTAAATAGCTGAGAAAATTAAAATGGTAAAATAATAGCCACCCTTCAAAATGCTACAGATGCAAAGAGACTCTTCCATGAATAACTGATAAAGGGGAAAATATTTTAAAGGAAAACTATTTCAAGCATGAAGGTTGAATAAGTAAAAGCTCTAACGGTCCTGGGTATTCGGGTTTTTTTTTACAGTTTGAATCTACATGATGTGCAAGAATAAGAAAAGTTAAATCACAACCTCCAACCTTTGCAGTTATAGATCACAGGAGACCTGCAGCAGAGAAGGTCTATTCACAAACAATGAGAATCTTTTTCTTGGTGTGAATATAGGAGTCCAAATTCATGATTACACATTGAGACCAAAAAACTACAGTATACCAGTTATTGCACATTATTTTACATTGTAAGAAACTAAATATAAGAGGAATATTATCTCAAACCCAGACTAAATAAGCAGTGGAAACAAATCAAATGCTCAACTAAGAATCATCTACCAAAAGGAATTTTATTTTCTAACCAGAATTGTACATCATGTTCATAGAGATGTTCACAAGATTCCTTTCCTTATTATTGTCAGCTAAGATCTTTCCAAGTATAGTACACATGAAGTTAGGATTTTTTTTCATTGCTTACACCCAACAATTCTTCCCCTTTAATAACTGTTCCTCAGAATCAATCAATTGGTGTCATCCATGGGTACCTGAACAGTTATGAACAAGTTTAGAAGAATTAATCCACATACATTGTTTATGTTTGTTCATGTTAATAAGAGCTGATTAATTCATCTGTTACTGTTAAAAGAAAAATATTTAAAAAGAAAAATATTAAAGTGCAACATGTTTTTATTTTCATTTAATCTGCTTTTGCTCATTGTTGTAAGGCACGCGAAGCTAACCAGAGCAGCGAAAACATGACTCATAGGGGAAATTATGTTAATTGCTTATCATCTAGGGCAGGAATAAGCAAACATTCACTGGCCTGGGGGCACATATAATCTTTGTCGAGGTGAAGTGGGGTTGAGAGCTACTGTATGCATGATGATAATGTTAAGTATATAGAAATGAGATTCTGTGGTCTTACTTTTAGTTTGGGGAGAGACAGTGAAGTTTGTGTTAAGGCTATCTTATGCTAAGACTATATTATAGTTTTAATATATAATCTTTCTTGACTCAAAATGGCAAGAAACCAACATTTGGTGGTACAGTTAGAGGAAGCAACGCAGACCACAAAAAGAAGCCTGAGAATGGGAAGTTCTATAATTTCATCTTAAATTGCTCTCATAAACTCTCATAATATAATGGGCTACAATAGCCTTTCTCAACCTTTTTATTTTGAAGGAACTCTTAAAATAATTTTCAGGCCTCAAGGTACCCCATCATAAACATAGCAAAAAAATACAAAACATTAAACCTATACAATCCATGTTGTATAATTTTTACAGCAACAAATAAACTGGAAGCCAGCACTTTAATCACAACCTACTAGGGTTCTTCAACCAACCCTGTTGAGAAAGTCTGGGCTTCCTGTATTCCAAAATAGAATTTCAAGGTATAGTCTGCAAAAAATAAAATAGTTCGGTCCTTGAATTTAAGCTGTCTTAGTTCTTGTCAAAGCCTGGATAGAGGACTGATTAAGGCTCTTTTTGTGTATTATTGTCTTATACTTTTATCATAGAACAAACATTGTATTTCACATATATTTCAATAATGTCACTATTTTTCTGCTCAAATTCTATCTTTAGAATGCCAGCCAACTTTGCTAATCAAGATCCTATTACTGAGGGATGGGCTACATAGGGGTGTCAAATTTGCGGCCCGTGGGCTGGATGCGTCATGTGCTGGCCACGGCCACTCCCGGTTTAGCGAAGGGGGGGAAAGTCATGATACGTCATGTGATGACACCCCTGGGCTAGAAGAACATGTGTGAAGAACTCTCTACATCAACTGGAGAATAAAATCACTTAGTTTCACTTGGAGCTGGACTCCAGATGGACAATTCCAGATGAGCTGATCAAGACTACACCCAATGAGGTTATCTGGAAGGAATGTGAGCTTTTAAATCCTGAGAAACTGGGCAAAAATGTTTGCAATACCAGTTCTGCCACCTATAATGGTTTGGATTGGAAGGTGACTATTGGATGGGCCACTCCCGGTTTAGCGAAGGGGGATAAAGTCATGATACGTCATGTGATGACACCCCTGGGCTAGAAGAACATGTGTGAAGAACTCTCTACATCAACTGGAGAATAAAATCACTTAGTTTCACTTGGAGCTGGACTCCAGATGGACAATTCCAGATGAGCTGATCAAGACTACACCCAATGAGGTTATCTGGAAGGAATGTGAGCTTTTAAATCCTGAGAAACTGGGCAAAAATCGTTGCAATACCAGTTCTGCCACCTATAATGGTTTGGATTGGAAGGTGACTATTGGATGATTCTTGAGAGAGACTGATGCTACTACCTTGAAGAAGGCAGTCATACATTGTCTCCTCAGAAAACTTGCCCCCAAATTTGAGATAATTATAAACCAGTTGCCAACCTTTCCTTTTTAGTGAAGATTGCTGAGAATATGGGGCTGCAGTTGCATAGAACCCTAGAAGAAACATGTCACCTGGAACATCTGGGCTGAAGCTTGGCTTACCAGATAGGACACTGAAACTAAATTCCTCTCAGGGATGTAAGTAGGGGCATTGTTTTGCAGTGATTTTCTTTCTTCCTAAAGGAATGAGTCCATTCAGAGGAAATCAAGCTAATTGGTTGTGGATAGGCTGCACTTACTTTAAAAACTGCCTTATAATTTGAAAACTGCCTTATAATCTGAAATTGCTCCTTATTTCATAGCTTACAGCAATTTCTTTCTGTGTTATCTCAGCAATGAGTAATAATTCTAATAAATAATAATTATCTTGTAGTCCTACTCTGAACCAAGATACCTGTAACTCTTATAGCAAATTTGTAAGCCTGACCTGAAAACATGCACATTATATTATTGCCAGTTCCAAAATCAATAATAGGCATTAGAGAAGGAATATTAAAATTTCTTCACCACCAAGCCACAAACAGTGCATCTTTTAACAGTCAAAACCTTGATGTCCTGCCAAAATGCCATTTAGATATTTACATTCAGCCAAACTAAAACCAATCCAAACCATTTTCAAATAATGCAGTACAGAGGTTTTTAAAAAGAAATTCTGCCGAGAAATGTTGCAAAAAACTGCATGCACTGCTGAACAAGCAGTTTGGCCTCTCTCTTGCCGCAAAAGAAAATATACATAATTCTTCTTCCATCTATCAAGCTGTGGATTCCAAGTTTGGGTGGCGGTATTGGATTTCGTATGTTCTGGATTTTATATTTTCACAGTTCAGGCATTAAGTATTCTTTGTTTACTAAACTGTCAGTCCTAGGAACAATTTAAAACTACTCCTACACATAGTGGAAAATGATCAGAATGTCCGCACTTTCCTCTTAGTTTTTACCTTAAAGCAATGATTAAATATGGATGTCATGAGTTCAAGTCTAGCCATGTTCTCTTCTTCTAGGCTCTACTATTTTGCTTACACTGTTGTCTGATGAAGAATTCTGGAGAACTCAAAATGTTGCTCACTGTTTTGTAACTTTGAATTGACCAAAAAGTTAATTACAGATTTCAAAAGGGCTCCTGAACCTGTAAAGGCCATTTTTTGGTTACCTGACCAAATTGTTATGATGTATGGGTGTTATTCTTCAACATATTTAGGGATACAGTTCACATAAATTTCAGTCAACACGGATTTTGGACATTGTAGTCTAAAATATCTAGAGTGTACCAGCTTGTCTACCCTACTTAGTTTAAATAAGGAACTGAATTGTGTGGCTGCCAGCTGTAATTCTTTTTTCTGCTTTGACTCGGAAGACAACAAAGGTACAATGCAACTGTTTTAGCTCTCAAACCATGGCACACATACAAAAGGTTTTTTTTAAAAAAAACAATTCACAGGGAATAGGGATGTGTTTGAAAAAACATCTTCCTATCCAACATGCTTTCAATTTTCTTTTGTGTGCATGAGAAAGGAAGGCAGTCCTAGTAGAATGGGGTGCATATAAAAAAGAGTGCCCCTCTTCTTATGAATGTGTTAGTATAATGATAGAGAAGAGGAATGTATTAACTCTCATGTTCATTAAAGCCCAGAACGTTCTTTTGTATTGCTTAGACTACAAAGATAACTGCTCTAATTCTAATTACTTCCATTCTAGTGAATGCACCAGGCAGGTCCAATGACTTTTATGTATCTTTCCTTTTATCAGAGCAGATTCCAGCAATTTCTGAACAAGATTGCATGTTTTTTGTTATTGCTTCTATGATTCATTTACAAAATACCTATTAATCTGATCAGACCAATCAGCTTGGTAGTTACTTTGCATTTTACATCCATTAATTTTGACTGGCTTCCAGCTTATCATGCCTTCATTTTCTAAGATTCTATTTACCTGTTCTTATTTAGGAAGCTATTAAGGATCTGGCTATTTTCCCAGGCTTTCAAGCAAGCGAAGGTTGAGTTCCTGTTGGATGGTATTTTTCCGTTTCTATGGTATCTTTTTGATCTTTTGCTTTATTTCACTATAAATTGCATACATAAAATAAAATAAAGCAGTTAATCTTCAATGAAAGTCAAATGTATATGCTCAAAATGTTTCCCAGAGTTTTGTGATTTGAATAGGACGTTTTGGACACCCCTACAGAAAGATATCCCAGAAGAGGACTGGGACAAACCATTTTGTTAACGTTGCCCAGAAAGCTATTTGTTTGTGTCCATGAAGTCAATGGGAGTTTTTCTTGACTTACTTATGCTGGCCTAAAGCCATAATAACATAAATTCAAACCTAGAGTAAATAATATGAAGTCTTATTGATGTCAAGGTATTGGCCTTCTTTAAGTGTGAAGAATTTTCCTTCTAGGCTGAATTTATTTTGGGAAATACTGTGTATGTTTGGTTATTCCCATTCAACTTATATTTTCTATATCATTAAAGTCAGCCAGAGCTTTCAAATGACATACAAGAATTGAGGGAGGAATAGAATAAATAATAGCTACTTTGGTAAAGAAATGCATTTTGATAGAGGGTAGATCTGAAACACTGTTCTTTCTGGCCATAGCAATTTGGTCCCATCTATTAGTCAAAAAACCCACAACAAATTGCTATTAAAGTAACAGCCGTTAGTCAATTGTGCAGTATTTTATTTGGCTTTAAAGAACTGACTTCCTTCCTCTCCATTCCTCCTTTTTCTCAAACTCTATCTGGCTGTCTTTTTTCGAATGGGATCCTTGCATGCCTGTATCTTCTTTTTTTTAAGGAATGTGAGCTATATATAAATAAGGAATTCAGTCCTTTTCCTGATCCTCTCTTATTAGTAGGTGGCTTTTGTCATAATATATTTTCCAACCTAAATTCACAGAAGGCAGGTTTGGAAATAGCACTACCACTATTAATATGGAGTTTCTTGACAGGTTTTTTAGAAGGATTACATACATATATCCATCATGCACTCTTCCAGTGTGGAAAGGTCCGAACAGCCTGAATGACACACAAAGAATACTATTCTTATCTTATTCAGTTTCAATAAGTCTTTGTAAAGAAATTCTGGAAGAAGTTTGATTTCTAAAGAGATAGGAGAGCCAAGAATGTGAAATAGCAATATCAATAGCACTTAGACTTATATACCGCTTCACAGTGCTTTATAGTCTTCTCTAAGTGGTTTACAGAGTCAGCATATTGCCCCCAATAATCTGGGTCCTCATTTTGTCCACCTCAGAAGGACGGAAGGCTGAGTCAACCTTGAGCCTGGTGAGACTCGAACTGCCAAATTGCAGGCAGTCGGCAGGCAGCACAAATAGCCTGCGCCATCACAGCTCTTATAATAAATATACTCCTATAGTATGTTCTCTTTACTTTCAAAATTTACCAGCATATCGAAATTTCACATTCATATAACTAAATGGGCACAGGCACACTCTTATTTTCATTACTGTCAATAATCATTCACTCCCCCACACACATGCCACCTACTACCTTTTTACTAGCATTTGCTTGTCTTAGAATTTCTCCATCTATTTTCCTGTCTTTAGTAAACACCTTATTAATTCATCTACTTGTTCTTGATATTTCACCATGACTTGCAATTATTTACATAATGATTGTGTGTCAAACACAACTACTTTTGATAAACTAATCTTCAGATTTGTATTTCTCATTGCATCATACAGCAATTTATCTAACATTTACAGAAAATTATTTAGGCGGTCAGCCATTAACGACAACTTCTGCAAATAAAAGTATCCCATGTTCATGTTCTCAACTAGATGTACTTCTACAATTATAAGTATACTTCATACATTATCCATAGATAAATTAAACCATACATATATATTAAACAAACTCACCACTTGGCAAGCTAGGTGGGACATAAATTTTCTAATAAATAGATAATAAGTACATTAAGCAAATATCACATGCTTATCTTACTCCAATTCTGACACATTATTCAAAGACCTCGTTCTCTAGAAAAGGCTGCAATGCTGGAATAGTTAGAAGGAAAGAGAAGAAGGGGATGACCAGCAGCAAAGTGGATGGACTTAGTTAAGTGAGAAAGTGTGCACTGTTGGAAGACTTGAAAGTATCTTAGGGACAGATCTCCATGAAGAAAATCTATGTGGTTGGTAGGAATAAAAAAAGACTAGGAGGCATGAAATTAATCTTCCCTGCTAACCGTAACACTTTCCAATCATCCCTCAATATTTAATCTCTTTTTCAATTTCAGGCACTCTATTGGTGGCTCATTGTTTACATTTTCCCATAACTTTCCAAAACTAAATTTTATTTACATCAAAATAATTCTTCATTTTTCACTACATTTTAAAAATCCCAACTATTCCTTGTTCTTTTTGAATACACCTTTTGCATTTTTCTCTCTATATACATATTAAACAATATGTTTCATCCTAATTTTACTACAACAAACGTCCTCTTATATTCGTTTTTTTTCTTTAATCACTTCATCATTTTAGCTTTTCATCATTTTCACTGACATAACTGCATACACTTCTGTGGCACACTGTAAAAAAATTTTCAGACAGTTTCCATATCTTCTTTCCTTACACCCACTTTCCATTTTGGATGGATGGATGAATTTATGAGTAGTATTTTTGTACCTTGTACTTTATTCCTGCAGTCATTCTACATTTATTCTAGTGTCTTATTTCCTTTTCTTGTCCATTCTTTCCTAGCAACACTCTTGATTCTACTAATAATATTCTGTCTCACATTCAGAACCAGACATTATTCTTGTAAGATTAAGTGATTTTGCTCAACCCTTCATATTAAGCTTCTTAATCCTTCATGAAAAACAATCAAATTAATCATGGTTTAAAATTTACATTCATTCTTTTGCTGTGTGTATGCAGTATATAAATAACCTTATACATAAACCAAGCATTTGAAAAAAGGCCATCTTTTTAAAAATCTAATGGTCACCACTCTTATTTATTCTTGGGGCTCCAGATGGCGCATTCTATTTTCCATACTCTCTTGTCTTATTTCTTATTTTACATCAGCAGTATAGATTTCATTTATTCAGAATGGTGCACAAGTTTTCATCAGACTCATTTCTGTTTTTTCCCCATTTCATCATTCCTGGAGTATAAAATGGAACTAGTGCTAACCTATGTTTTACAACTCTCATGCCTACCCACACTAACCTAAATGACACTAATGGCTACTTACTGGCATATATTTTGGGCTTTCTATTTATAATTAAACATGTATCTTCAAAAGAGCCTTGGTGGTGCAGGCTGTTAAACGCCTAGCACTTAATTCCAGCTGCCTGCATTTAGTGCAGGCTCGAATCCCACCAGGCTCAAGGTTGACTCAGCCTTCCATCCTCTCAGGGTAGGTAAACGGAGGACCCAAGAATGTTGGGGGCAATAAGTTGACTTTGTAAAAATGCCGCTTGGTAATAAGCAGGCATATACAATGGAATGAAGGCTATTGCTGAGCACATTGGGTTGTGCTCCAAAAATTGTAAGCTGCCCTGAGTCTCTGGAGAAGGGCGGCATATAAATATGAATAAAAATAAAATACAAAATAAATAAAATTTCCCTCCATGTATCAATCAACTCAACTCCACACATGCATCTTTGTTAGATTTTCCCTCTTTCATAATTTCATCGAAGTGCAACATTTCTATTTTCCCCTTTCCTTTTCTACCCCCAAACTAGGAACTCAGCTGCTTTTCTTCACATAAATATTTTTCTCAAAAATGTTGTTGAGGATTGCCTTAACTAAAAATTCTGGCTTCTTCAATAAACTTGGTTCCTTTTAATTCTTTATTGTTCCCTTGATCAAATGCTGGATTTTAGCAGTGGGATTTAAATCACACTAAAGGAGAGTCCGCTACAATTTTAGAGAAAAATTATATTGTCTCAAACATTTATTGAGACAATAAAAACAAATTAAGCCAAAGTAATAAAATAACTGACCATAAATTCAGGTGAAATTGTTCTCATAAAGTTTACTACATTACTATCTGCACTATAGTCAAATGGACAATTATTTTTTTCTGTTTCCATGTATCTGGACAAAAGGAATATGCTATTTTCAAATAATATATTTTGCTTGTAGTGGATTACATTACTGTGGCAGTACTGTAGAGTAGCTACTTAATTTCTGAGGCTCATATAATCCTTCCTTTTGAGATTTCATTATTCCCTCATGCTTCCTTGAACATGAAAACATGCTGTTTATACTATTATTATGAAAGATGTTACACTTGAAATGAATGCTCTCTACCTTATATTTTTGTCAAGTAAAATTCATGCAATTATTTAGGATTCTGGATTGACCTCTGTGGTCTATTTTTCTTGAGATATTAAATCCTCCCCGCCCACTCACTCCTTACCTGGCAAACTTGCCTGCTAAATTGCTATTTTTCCTTTTTCTGACCATCAGCTGTTCTGCTGTGCCGGGAGATTTAGATTAGCTAGGAAGCAGGAAATGGTTGGATTTCTTGCTTTCTAGCTAGTCTTTAGATCTTCGGCTCTGCTTTTAAGCACAGCTGAACCTCCCTTAGGACTGAAGGTTCTATTATTCAGTGCAGACTCACGGCAAGCAAATTTTATGTGACAGACTGAGCTAGCTGATGGCAGATAGATAGATCTCTGAATGAATCTGTGATTCTGTGAGCAACTCAATCTGCCTGCCTGCTTTGCCTGATTTTGGGTAAAAGTTGCCCCTTTTTTATAAAAAATTCAATATTTATATAAATATTTATATTTACATACAAGCCATGCCCAGCCAGTCACATGACCACCAAGCCACACCCACAAATCAGGCCACACCCACAGAACCGGTTAGTGGTCCCTGGGATTTAAAATTATGAGTTTGGTGGTCCCTGAGGTCCAAAGGGTTGGCGACCCCTGATTTAGAGGATGAATGTTAGATGGTACTAGAGGGAAGGCTGGGTTATCATCATTTTTACCATTCAGACGGTCACTGTCAAAGCTATCCATAATTTATTTAAATATGTTTCATGAAATGGTTAATTTTGGTTAATTGTCTGGATTGGTCTGACTTGTTTTTATGCCATGTAGAATTTGTCCACCTTGTCCTGCTTACAAGCATTTGGGAAAAATCCAAACTCTTGGTTGCTCCTGCCCGTTCCCAAGAGAAGATGTTGCTTAACTGCATCACCCTAGGAAGAAAAGTGTGTGGTATTCTTGCATTGTTGTGTAATATCATCTACATTTTATCCTACATTAGTGATAACAAATCTTGATTAGGGCCATATGCCTACAAGAGAAATGTGTGTCGGGATTAACATGGACTGGGGATAAAAGTATGTAAGACTATTTATACTTTCTCTTTCTGGCACTTCTCTTTTTTGTTTTTTACCTAACAGCTCATTTCTCCAATAACCTCTTTCCCCCTTTTTCATCCTTCTAGATTGTGACAATATACAGTTTGTTCCTGCTGCAAGTATTCATGAACATATGATATACTTTCAAAGAATGGATAGTAGAAATTGGAAAAGATGCAGATATAGAAATATGGGTAGATAAACGATAAAACCAAAATATTATAAAACTAGTATATTCCCGTATATTATTAGAGGTTTATCATTTTATGAGATATATGACCATTTTTTAACTAAAATTCAAGGTAACCCAGTTAACTTCAAGTCTAAAATGTTTAGTTAACATTGTTCAGATCACTGAAGGAAACATACAGATAGCGAATAATGCTTTATACCAATACTATAAATTATACATCCTTAAAATACGGACAGTAGAATCCACATTTTGGATGTGGTAAATTCCATGTATAATATTATGGTCCAAGAATTGTTATCAATCACAATTACATTCTGCAACAGCTTTATTTTTTAAATACAAAAGTATTCTAAATAGGAAGACAAACATTCATAATTTAGTTAGTCATTCTTCCAAAATGGAATTAAAGGACTCATCCCAAAAATATGTATAAAATCTTTACAGCAACCTACAACTAAGAAGAAATTTCTTGGCAGAACAATTAATCAGTGGAACAACTTGCCTTCAGAAATTGTGAATGCTTCAACACTGGAAGTTTTAAAGAAAAGATTGGATAACTATTTGTCTGCAATGATACAAGGTTTCCTGCCTAAGCAGAGGGTTGGACTAGAAGACCTCCGAGGTCCCTTCTAACTCTGTTATTCTATTCTATTCTATTTAGCTTTTTATTGGACCACATGTATTTCATTACTTGCCTGTGCCAAATATTTAATATTTTTTTTCACAAAACAATATTTGAGTTATTCGAAAGTTTACTGTTAATAATCATTTTGACAGCTCCAATTTTCCCTGACCAAGACAGATTTAATTTTTTCTATCCAGAAATGACTGTTAATATGCTTTCAGGATGTTAACTATTCTTAAATAAATCTTTGTTATTTTTAGTTAAAATTCCCTAAATATTTGACCTTCTAAATGAAATATTAAAGTCTATTGTTTGATACGTTTAGTTTTTATCCTGTCAAATTGCAAATTCACACCTAAGTTTGTCTTTATTAATTTGGTAACCAGACAGCAAACGCTGTGTGTCTGTGTGTGTGTTCCATCAACAATGTTAAAGAGTTCCTAAGCCAGAGGTGGTATTAAGCAGGTTCTGACCAGTTCTAGAGAACCAGTAGCAGAAATTTTGAGTAGTTTGGAGAACCAGCAAATACCACCTCTGACTGAACCCAGCCCCATCTATTCTCTGCCTCACAAGTCCCAGCTGATCAGCTGGGTCTTCTTTTGTTGCCCTGCACAGGAGAATGGAGCTGGAAAACAGGTTAGTGGGGTGGGGAGGGAATGGGATTTTGCAGTAACCTTCCCCCAGGAGTGAGGAAGGAATTGAGATTTTACAGTATCCTTCCCCTGGAGTGGGGTGGGAATAGAGATTTTGCAATATCCTTCCCCTGCCATGCCCACCAAGCCACGCCCACCAAGCCACACCCACAGAATCGGTAGTAAAAAAAATTTGAATCCCACCACTGCCCTAAGCTGAGTACTTGTAAGTATAATATCATCAATAAATATGATTTAAGCAAAGCATGGGTTTATATTAGTAAAAGTGAGTTTAAATAGCATAAATTATGGCATAGAAAAATGTTATGCAAAGTCTCTTAAGCTTGAATTCTGTTCTACCTACACTAAAGTTGTATTAGCTATTGCTATTATAGCTACTGAATTCTTTGTACTATGGTATTTAATGAATGGACAGATTATCACATGAAAAGCAGTCCTTTTATAGTACTAATTTTCCTGTCAATACCTTAAAAATTTAGGACATTAATTAAATTAATGATTATTCAAATAATATTTTTCAGCACTATTTGGGATTATTCAGACTGTGAAGCAACTTAGTATATTACCTGTACTGGATCAATACAGAGTGCATGTTTTTGATAGTTATGGAATATAAAATATTAAAGCTGTGCATCTTACAACACATTTGGAAGACAAGCATTTCTTTTGGACAACTTCATGGTACTCTATTATCATTTGAAGCTTTAAAACAAGATAAAATAAAATGAAGAGGGCTCTTTTATGGATAGGGAACAATGTAAAGGGAATTGAATTAAAACACATACCAACTAAGCTATTTTGAATTAAAGAAGCACAGCATGTCAGAGGCAGTTAGCATCTTGCCATTTTTAAATTTTGTTCCATTTGCTTATTCTGTGGAGAACATTTAAATCTCTGGAAAGGCAAAATGAAGGCTCAGCAGGCTGGTAAGGACACTCACCTCGGAATCCCATTAATTCACTAGGGGAAAAAATCTGGCTAGAAATCACTTATTTTTAACAATGCTGGAATGCCCTTGGAGAATGGAATGGTGGGCTCAGCTTGAAAATCTGGCTAGAAATGTCACAACAGATAATTTCTGAGTGGTAATAGAGAGGGGGAAATCAACTTTTTTCCAGAGCCAGGCCTTCAACCAGGTCAGAGTTTAAGTTAAGGTTTTGCCGTTTGAAGTCAACAAAAATAAAATGCCAGTAACTGCATTTTAAGTTCTAGTTATGAACCATCTTTTATCAGTGCTGAGTTCAGGCTTTAAGAAATGGTGCAGTCAGGTTCCTTTAATTAAAACAGTGGCAGGAATATCCAAAGCAGATTGCTGTTTTGGAAAGTACTGAGACATCTGGTAGCACAGGATGTTTTTCCAATCAGAAAAAAAAAACACCAGGGTTTTGCAAATCACTTGACAAGGCAAACCATGTCTTAAAAATATTCAATATATAAAAAGCAATGTCATTTTTTTTGTTTGATCAGGATTTCCCCATCTTCTAAGGTATATGACCCAACCAAGGATTGCTTGGTGAGATATATCATCTACCTCCTTGGACACAAGGAAATGGATAGACACAACCACATGAATAGAATGAAATTTTAATATTATAAAGATTAGCTGGGAAAGTGTCATAAAAATGAACATAACATTTTATTTTTTTAAATAAAACATATGTTTTTAGCCATTTTTCCACTTTATTTAGTGATCCATTAATTTCTGGACATTATCTTCTTCCACTTAGTCTATAGACAAAAAATATCTTTACACAGAGTCTTAAGATACTTGCCTTAATTCTTTTGCATTCTAAAATACACCATCATAATGGGAGAACAATACCACTACAGAGGAATCAATTCATATTATGGTTACTAAAAGCTTTGCATTACAAGTTTATTTTTTATTACGAAAGATAATAAATTCAAATCTTAGCATGTGGGCGAAGTTACAGATAAATTCCAAGAACACTTTACATCCATTAAAGCCCTTTGAATTATTCTAAAAACTCTTTTAAAGATACAGACTTTAATATCAGTACCCTAGGAAAGGTCAGAAAAAAAAACAGAGCCAAGTCAAAATTTGTATGCATCAGCCTTTAGAAGTCTATTACATACTTCAATTTGAGTTTAACTCCAATATGAGTTTAACATTAATTTAACGTTAATTAATAAAATGGTATTTAAGGAAGTCCAGATTGTTAAGGTTAATAGGACAAAATGGTTAGGAAATGCTTCCTACATAGTAATTCTCTAGAGTGGTCAAGCCCATAAAATGGTGGCTGCCATAACAGAGATGGGAAATGACTAATCATGTATCCATGCAAATTCTGATATTTCTTCTCTAAGAACATATTGCCAAGGTAATGGCGCCATAGACTAAGAACAAATATTTTAAAGTGTCATCTTTGCAATAAAGTACATATGAAGTATGGAACATAAACAATGGGGGCTTGGTAAATGCCTCTCAGGTGACATAGGTAAGGACTGGTATTGTCAAGAGTAATCACAACCAACTCATTATCAGGCATTGTTAGTTTTTTTTATGAAAAGAGCATAAATTAATAGTTTATTGTGGTAGAGTTTGATAAAAATGTTTTCTAAGTAAAAGCTAAGAAACATTTAAGACCAGAATGCTGATTAGGGAACTTGAAGACAAGAATAGCCTGAAAACCCATTCACTGAGAGATTTTACCTAGAGCAGAGGTGTCAAACTGGCGGCCCGCAGGCCAGATGCATCATGTGCAGGCCACGCCCACCCTAGCTCTGTGAATGGGAAAAAGGTCATAAAACATCACATGACGACAACGTAACACAGCAAATTTGATATCTGTGACATAGAGAAAAATAAAATATTGAAAGTCTCTTTATCCATAAAGCACTGCCTAACTAAAGGGTCCATTGATGTAGTATAGACTGAAGGTGAAATACCTGAAGATTATGCAAGCTCATAAGCAGGCTGGATAGCCAGGAATCTTGTCTAAAAGAGCCCTTCAGGAGATACATAAGAAGGAAATAAGTACTTAAGGAAACAAAGAAAAGATGTCACCTAAACCAGACAAAAGAAGCCTGAGCACATGAGAAACCCTTCCCCAAATCCCATCAACAGCTGCCAAACTTGTAAATCAACAAGGCAAGTGTAGTTTTCAGTGAATCAACAAAGCAAGCACTTTGGGGGATAAAAATGGTCCAGAAGCCCATTTGACTCATCTTTAGATTAGCTTCCACCCCTCTGTCAGCCCAGTTGAGAACTCAGGTAAGTGTGAATGAGTATGCATGTATGTGGGTGGGTATGCACACGTGTATGCATGTGTATGAAAGAACAAATATATATACATTGTAACCAGTAAAGTTATTTTAAATCTGCTGTTATTTTTATTTAAAATCTGCTGTTATTTTAAATCCACTGGGTCTCTGGGTATTCAATGTTCAGTTGAAAATGATTTGAATGTGTGACTGTTTTCCAGAGCTATGAGTGTATGAGTGAATGACCATAAGCCAAACCTGGCAGCACATCCATGTAACAGTCATAACACCCAAGTCTCTCACTATCTTTACGTCATTAAAGTATAGAACTAATCAATTCTGTATATTCTAATTTGTACAGAGAAGTTGCATCCCCACCCTGCTTTTAAGCTTTTGCTTTTGAGCTACCTATCATAAATAACATTTTGTGCTTCAATGAAATCTGTCTGATCCTCATTACAAACCATAGAGGGAAATTCTTCCTACACATCCTTTAGCAAAAACTAACCTATCAACTTGGAAAGCAGAACCATCTACCTGAAAATAAAAAAGAAATAAATTATTTCAATAAATAATTCTGCAGAGGATTCTTAACAGATGAAAAATATGCAGGTGACAGTTTTACATCTTTTTCAGTTAACATCCTGGAACAGAGGATGTTCTAAATTGTTGCTTAAGCAAAGTAATGGACTGAATGAAGGTGAATAAGTGAAGTTCAATTCATACAAGTTGGGTCTGCTGTTTGTGGAGAGGTTGGCTCATTTGTTCAATCTCTTCTTGAAGAATCCGGTGTATGGCTTGGAGATGCTTTGAATCCATCACCAGAAGGCCCAAGTGGCCTTAGTGGTTAAAAGCAAGGGACACCTTTTATTAGTTTAGGCTGATATATCAGCTGTCACCTTATCAGAACAGGGTTAGTCAAATGCCAGTTATTCAGTCAAATGTCGGTTATTTGCTCTCTGAAAACCAGTGAGTTCTATTATTACAGAACATTGTATGTAGTGTTGCATTTGGAAATTATTCATAAATTTCAGCTAGGCCAATGCAGAGCTGCTGAGTTACTCAGAGAGATTGCTTAATACAACACACCAATGTTTCAGGAGCTGCTGTACTTCACATCTGTTCGAGGACCAAATCAAAATTTTGCTATTGACCTCCAAGTGGCATGGGCTCAAATATCTAAACATATACAGAAGATATCACACACATCCTTCAGTGATCTGAGTGGAACTTCTCTTGCTTTCTTAGTCTACCAAAAGGCTAAATAACCTCCAGTGAACATTGAAAGGTATAGACCACCTATTTCAACCCCATCTTAGTGCAGGAAAGCAGAATTTGATTATATTAAACTGATAAAGAAAAGATACTCATAAAATTCAAACACCAATCATTCTGCAATTTAAATTTACCCCCAGATTTCTAGGGGGAAAAGGTTCAGCATTATATGTATTTGAAGAGCAATATTTTCTCCCTGTTTCCTCTGGGTTACACCTCTTCATAAGATTTTGTTTATATCCATGACTATTCCCTCTGGCCTGCCAGAATTCAATTCTCTTCATGGTGTAAGAAAAAAATGAAGGCATGTGAGCATGTGTTTGTGTGTGTATGGAACCTCAGGGACAGTATGATCAAGTGAATTTTAAAGCTCATCTGAAGCCTTATTAGATGCTTTTTGCCTCTGTGACTACCAAGATTTCTGCCATCAGGCATGGCATTTGGCTATATGATCCAGCAGAATGATACTGCATAAAGTGAAGACAACAATGGAGCCCAGAAACAGCGACATCCCAGATGTTGTTACTGAAATCTTTGCAAAGTTCTGCATGAAAAAGTGAAACAACTGTGCTTTACATTTGTGGTCCATTAGATGACTTATAATATAGCTACAGAAACACCAGGTCTCTGGTGTTCAGCAACAGAAAAGCCAATGAAGAACTTATGCCTGCAGTTTCATAACTGCTGGATGAACGCAGCAACCATTTCCATTTTAAGCAGGCCAGTATTTTATTATTGGACATGCCTCATATATTAAAAAGGCAGTTTATGTCCTTTCAGGCAGCACCATATTTTCAGTTTATCTGTCAATGAATGTCAGTGCATACAAAAAACTCAGAAATGCTCGGGAAATATGAATCTCTGCTTTAGGGAATTAAACAGGGACCCATCTTCAGCTCTTTATCCTTTACAATTAGAAGCACAATGAGGATTAGACTGACCTCTGCAATAAAAAAAAACAGGAGAATGCCTGGTACAATTAATCCAGCAATGCTCTCCTTAGTATTTATGACAAAATAAACACAGCTGCTTGTGGCCTCTTTACTTGTTCCCTTGTGAGAGGGGTATTCATGGAGTCATAAACTCCTTTAATAATATTATTGCCAGAGCAATTGTCCACATGTAGGGTAGAAGAAAGAACCAGTCCACAAAAACCCAACTGGGAATCCAGGGGAAGTTAATAGTGCACTAGAATAATAATGCTGCAATGATAGGGCCTATTCAAATGTAGGTATGCTTTACCTGATGCTTTAAACAAAAATATCATAGTGGCTGAAACCAATTTCCATGTAAATTATTTTGCTTAATTTTTAATGCTCTCCAAATGAACCTGTTCTGTAAATAAACTGCCTACCTTGTATTTCAGAGGGCTGCTACCAATAAATGTAGGTAAAGCTAGGTCAGACCATCCGATCTTGGGATAAGGCAGCTTCCTGTACTGACCTTTTACACATTTCAGCTAATACAGTAAGATATGCCAGTCTTTATTTTTCAAAATTCCAATCTGGTCAAGGTTTTCAGATATTTTAAGGGATTTATAGCATTCAGGGCTAAGAAAAAGAAATATTTTCAAAGTTGGGAGTTGGAGAATATGGTCAAGAAGACCCTACTGGATACCTTTCTATGAATTGTTGACACTTTTGTAAGCCAAGTGTCAAAGTCTGAGGCAATTGCCAGCTTGCATAATACACTTAAGCAGCTTAGTGATCAATTAGAACTGTGCTACTGTACAGTTTCAGTTCAGCTGTGTTAATCCCTCACAGAAGACAGTGCAGCTTTGGTTTGTTCAGGGCATTATGCAATACTTGAAAGGAACAATTAGGATCCCTGATTTGCACAATGTACTAAACAGACCATGGATAGAGCTGCCCATAGTTTGCTATCTGTGCCCATTCAAGGAAAACAGCAAGCATTTCAGAGCAACACTCCTTGCTGCTAAGTATTTCTATAGCTTAATATGAGTCATGGATTTGGTCAAAATGCTGCAAGACTTTGTTTGAATGACAGTTGCTGGCTGCAATTCTGCTTAAATGGCCCCAAAAGGAAGCTGAATTGCTGGTAATGGGGCATGATTACCTGTTTTCCTTCCCCCAGGACTTATTTTGTACAAATATGCATATGCACAGTATAAGTATGTGAAACAGGAATTAAGTGAAAGGACACAATGTTTTATACTAGACCACAGAGTTGTTTCACTCAGGAGTTAATTAAAAAGCCAGACAGCTATGTGTGAAACAAGGAGAAGGAGGAGATCTGTCACAAATCATTAATCAGTCTGAAGATCTTGAGGAGGGTTAAACTTCAATATCAGTATACAAGTTGTTTGAAAGCTGATCCTAGATCTGAAGCTGTATCAGTTACAGAAATTCAAACAGAGTCCACAATAATACCACGTAGAGACAGAAGCAAATGACAGAATGGCTGTCCATAATAGAGCTCAGGTTCTTTACAAAGTATAAGCAGCAACTTCTACCCCTGTTCAACTTAGTTCCCAGTCCAGAGGAGTCAGGAAGGAAGTCAGCATGTCCTCTTTAAAGAATCTGTGAAGATATTATGCAAGGAATAGGAATATGTGAAAAACTTGTCCCCATTTATGGTCAGTCTGTATACAAGTGTAAATAAAACTAATCACAGAAATGCCGTTGCTTTCCAGTGACTTCCCTCAAATAAAACCAGACTTTGGGTAAACAGTGCTGTAAACAATTTTCTCTAAACATTAAAGGAAATGGCATTTTTGAATGGCTCAGGTTCAATATATTTTCACTGTGAAAACTGTTTTGATGCAAAGAAAACTATAAGCATTAGGGAATATATATCGCATACAATTTGTTTCATAAACTGGCCCTCAGAATGTCTGGTGAACTACATTTACATTTACATCTACACAGTAATATATAAAACACACACACACACACACACACACACACACAGGGGTAGGGAGGAGAGGGAGAGAATAAAGTTATAATGCTTCTTTTTATCCAAATACTTACAGGAACATGGTGACAATGAGATTATCACAAAGTTGAGAATTTTTCAGATAGATAAACCAGGCTTCTAAAGGTCCTGTTTCTTTAGCCATAGTGATATTTTAAAAAAATTAATTGCAGAAAGGAAATTATAAAATATTTTGGAATAAATTCTTAATCACCAGGACTAGTCTTCTGAGTAATCTGAGTATAGTGTTGACTGACACAACCTCTGTAACTAAGTTGTGGCAAGAATTTCTTGGTTTCCACATCAAGGCTTTAGCTGTTAGCAGATCTTAACATGATTCAGAGCTATCTTTAACCAGATTTATTGTAAAGGAAAAGAAAATTATGTTACAAAAATGCTGGCAATTGGATATGATTATTTTAGCTTTCAATTTATCTGTAAATTTGTTAGGACAGAGTTTTCTTGTTTCTCTTGCTAACCACTCATTGATGCATTGAGGAGTTGGCTATCTGTTTTTCTGATAAAGGAAGAATGTGCAGATATTCTGCACCTATAATATTGTAATAGTCGAACACTAGCAGGTAAAATTGTAGGTGGCATGAGATTAGCTTATAAATTATCTTAAATTATTGTAAATTTTAGATTTGTAATTTTTTGGGCTTGTGAATTGGTTTAATTCTTTTTTAATTATTTATTGTCGTCATTTTAGTTGTAAGCCGCCCTGAGTCTTCGGAGATGGGGCGGCATACAAGTCCAAATAATAAATAAATAATAAATTAATTAATTAATTAATTTATATATTTTCTGTCTTACTAAAAGGATTATGCAAAAGCTTTGACTGATTAAAGTCCTGATGCATGAGAAATTGTGAGAAAAAGTTTATTTAAGAAATTTTAAAAAGATTCCACCTTACCTAACTTACTGCAACTTTAGCTGGGAGTTTATTGTTACAGTTCTGAAGACTCTGTTTTTAACCTAAATTACCATTTTAAAAGTACCTTCCTAAAATCCACGTTTTACTTGTTTCCTGGCTTTTCCAGCAAGACCTTGACATGGTAGGTGGTGGACAGTGGTGGGATTCAAAAAGTTTTGCCACAGTGGGCTTGGCTTGGTGGGTGCGCTTTGCATGCATGCACACACTTTGCGTGTGCATGCGTGCTAATGTGCACTTTGCGCAGGCACACAGGCATTCCAACTCACCTCCTGCAAGCCTGCACTCTCCCAGTTGCTTCAGCAGCTGCCGCGCAGCACTCTACTGTGCCGCGCAAAGCAGCTGTACTTCAAAAGCAGAGGATAAAGGTGAGTATGGGAGCCTGGGCAGGCGGGTAGGCCAACAGCAGAGCGGTGGAGAGAACCGGTTCGGTCTCCGCTGCTTATCGCCGCTACCAGCTTGGCAGAACCGGGCCGAACCGGTAGAATACCACCACTGGTGATGGAGATAAGTTACTAAGAGTCCATATAGTGACAAGCCTAAAAGAAAAGAACCAATTTGGTGTAGTAGTTAAAGTGTTGGCCTAGAAACCAGAAGACTGTGAGTTTCAGTCCTACCTTAGGCATGAAAAACTGGGTGACTGATTTTTTTTCTCAGTCTAACTCATCTCACAGGATTGTTGTTGTGGGGAAAATAGGAGGAAGAAGGAATATTATGTATATTTACTATCTTGAATTGTACATGAGATGATTATTATGATTAGCATGGTGGTTGTTACATTATATTTGAACTTTATATTTGAACTTGAGACTATAGGAGACTACAATGCTAATGCAGTGTAGTAATTGGGATGCCAATTTACTACTTCTATTGAGGTACATGCTCACACACTTCCCAAGATGTGCCACAGAAAGGAGGGCTAGCTTCACACCAGGAAAAAAACATATGGCTCTTCTGAAGCATCATCAAAGGCCTCTTCCCTCCTCCAGAGCCACCTCACAAATGGGCATCACAACTGGGAAGATTCAGAGCCAGAAGGATTCTGACCACCTGCATAAAGTACCAGCTTGCCTCCCCACTGAAGTGGTATCTATTTATCTGCTTACATAGACCATGCTTTTGAATTGCTAGGTGGGCAGAAGCTCAGGCAAGTGATGGGAGATCACCGTGCCACTCAGTGCCAGGGCTTGAACCTGCTGAAGCAAAAATCATCTCCTGTGTGGTTAAGCCATTAAGCCACTGTCCCTCAGTTGTACATGAAAAGGCAGGATAAAAATCTAAAAAAAATAGCTATATAGACTATAAAGTGATTGCAAAAAAAGGCAGTCAAACAGCAAAGAATTGGTAAGGTTAAAAGAGGAATAAAAACATGAAGGGTGGTGCACAATTAATGTGGACTGAACATGGAAGTGAATGATCAGTAGGACAAAGTTTGAAAAGTTTCATAATGTAGAGAGAATGAATGAAAATTAAACTACAAAATTAATAGGAAAGAAGAAAGAAAGGAGATGAAAGGACAGGTTCTTCTTGGATTTAGCTAAGGAGATCAAAAGAAAAGATGTTAAAAGTTTAAAGAGCAGAAGCTATGTATGATACAGGTAATAGACAAGGTGGGAACCAGGCAATAAGTATAGACAATTACAGTAAATGGTGTTGGTACGAATTACTTTTAGCCATATTTCCTATTTTGATTTACCTTTTATTTTATTTTATTTTATTTATTTTGTTTTTGTACTCTGTATAACATTAGTTACCCTAAATAGAATAGCACACAAGTTCGATATGTTTAAGGGTGGGATTCAAATTTCTTAACAACCGGTTCTGTGGGTGTGACCTAATTTATGGGTGTGGCTTGGTGGTCATGTGACTGACTGGGCATGGCTTGGTGGTCATGTAACTGGATGGGCATGCTTGTATGTAAATATTATAAATAATTATGTAAATATTGATTTTTTTAATAAAAAAGAGCAACTTTTACCCAAAAGCAGGCAAAGCAGGCAAGCACATTGAGTTGCTCACATAATTACAGATTCACTTAGAGATCTATCTATCAGCAATTGGCTACCTGAGGCTGCACTGAAAAGCTTCAGTCCTAAGGAAGGTTTGGCTCTGCTTTTAGATTAGTCTAAATCTAAATCTCCTGGCAGAGCAGAACAGCTGATGGTCGGGGGGAAAAAAGGAAAAATAGCAACTTACCAAACCAGGTAAGTTGGATGGCTCGCATGCCAGGTAAGGAGTGAGTGGGCAGGGAGGGGCAGGGCCAGCCAGCGGAGCGATTTGCTGGTTCTCAGAACTGCAGACAATCATAACACGTGTGTGTGCAGCGTTTGCAAGAAATCATCAGCTGTGCTGCCTAGACAGCTGACAAGCGCTGCGTGGGTGCGCAGCATTTGAAAATCCTCGTTTCCTGCTTTTTCAACCTCAGCTGTGCCGCGCAAATCAGTTGAGGAGGGAAAGGCAGGAATAAAGAACAGCCTAGAGCCCAGGCAGGCAGGTGGGCCAAACACCGAACCGGTTCAGTGTCAGCTGCTCTTCGCAGCTACAGGTTCTATAGAACTGGACTGAACCAGTAGCATCCCACCCCTGGATATGTGCACTTTTCTTTCTTGTTTGAATGTCACAAATTTGCACAAAATGCAGTTGTGGAAATTATATAAGCATGCAAAAGTCTGAACAATTGGCATAGTTCAATAGAACAGCAGGGTTAGACTCCAGCTACAGAATTTGAACTTCAAAAGTTTTTATTGAACTGTATTATTGCTGAGAAATTATCTATCGTTTTAGTGCACAAAATGCATATAAATTTGCATGCAATAAATTAGCTATAGTTATTGTGGTTAAGCCAAGGTGAAATGCAAGGAAGAAAAAAGTGGCTGCAAATGAAGTTAAGTTATACGCTTATTCACTCTTCTCCTGTTTGCAAGGTTTCAAGGTAGGGAACATTTCTCAGAAGAGGGACTCTGTTTGGAGCTTTAGGCCATTGAACAATACACAGTTTAGCATTTGCAAGGTAGCATTACAAATTAAAACTCCAACTCAGCAATGTCTAATATTGTAGAGAAGGAAAGTGATATTTATTCCTTTAAAGACAAAAAAACCCTCTAGTTTAGTATGCATTCCATTTTTAAGAGAAAAGAGAGAGGGACAAAAGGATGAAGGACAAAAATTAAAGAAAATTAGACAGAACATTATTTCTGCAGTAGTTGTACTTTGATGGACTTCTTGCTTCCTCATCTAAAGCAAAGCAAAGCTGGCAGCAGCTATTTCCTAAGATTCCTAGGTGACAAGAAAGAAAAACTGAAAAGTCTGAAAAAATTCTGAAAAAACTGTAAAAGAAATTTGCATTCTTCCAGGTATGAGTTTGTGAAAGGGGGGGAACTGATCAGGGTCCTACTACTTATTGACATGGATTCCGACCTTCTTTGCTTGATGTTTGCCTAATCTCCCCCCATACCTAAAAGCTGAGTAATAGTCCCTATCCAGGGATATACCAAAATATTCTATTCCTCTTTAGCACTCAACAGTTTTTAGTATTTCTATGTTGTCAGGAAATCACTCAAGAATATTTTTGATTTGCAGTCAACTGGCCACTCCAAATGCAGCAAACAGATACTCATATGGTCATTTACAAAGACATTGGTATTCTTCATATGTTCACTGTTAGGGTATTAATTTTAAACAAAACAATTTAATAAGCAACTTATTCAGTAAAATGTAAGTTATTTAGTAATATATAAAGAAGATTCATTAAAAACAAGGAAGGAACTTAAAGTGAAAAGAGAACCGTTAATTTATTAAATGTTTTAAAATAGCTTAAAGAAGAGAAGGCAAAGAAGAGATGATAGCAGCCTTCAAACACTTGAAGGACTGTTACAGGGAAGAGAATGTGGATTTATTTTCTATAACGTCTGAGGTTAAGACAAGAAGCAGTGGGTAGAAGCTTTACAGAGGGAAGCCCAAACTCAAAATAAGGAGGGTCTTCTGACCCAGAGTGATATTTAGCAATGTGACAGCCTGCCTTCTGAAGTCATCAAGGGTCCATAATTCAAGGCTTTCAAGCAAAGGTTCGATAGTCACTTATCTGCAATGCTTTGAGAATCCCAGTTGTCTGCAGGACATTCAACTAGAAGAACATTCTTCTGAAACCCAAGATTCTATACACTATGTTCTATATATTTTCAAAGGACTGATTTTATTAAGCAGATAGCATGAAAGATGCCAAGAAAAAAAAGCCTTAGGGTGAAAAGGTGAAGCTAGCGAGACTTCTTGAAAAGGGAGTTAAGGACAGGGCAGTCTCAAACAATATTAACAAGGAAGAAAAATGAGGAGACATCTGAAGGAGCCAATACGGATGAACAGAAGGTTCTGTATAACATTCTCATTACAAGCTGTTAAAGTCTGGATGGCACTACACTAAGGTCATTTCACTGGCTAACTACATTCAAAGAGTCAACATTAATGGCTTTAAACTGATCTGCCGAACACTAAGCACTGCAGTCCCGCAAGGATCTGCCTTGGGGTGACATAATTCAATATTGTTATTAATGGTTTGAATGATGGGACTGATAGGATGCTGAGCAAAATTACAGATGACAAAAAACTGGAATATTTGGCCACTACTAGCAAAATAGAATGGGATTGCAATCTAATTTGGACTGGTTGGAAGGTTTGGCTGAGAGGAACAAGGTGTCTTTCAAAATGTGGGGAGGAGGAAATGTAATACATTTGGGAGGAAAGCTATATGGTACATACAAGAATGTGAACTTGAAAGTTCACATTGGAGTCTATGGAGATTCTCAATCATCCAGGTCATGGTTGTTCCAAAAAGCTGAAGAAGTATCTTGGATGAGAAGCGAAACGCCTTAAAAAAAAAAACCCAGAAAGTCCAGTTTCCTCTTGAAAAAGCAGCTGTGGACACCTCATTGGATAAGGACTTGAATGTGGTCATTGACAACAAGCTGAATATGAACCTTTTGTGTGAGCCAACCGCTTTAAGGATTGGGCCAGTTCTGGACTGCATTAGGAACAGCACTGTGTCAAAGACATGTGAAGCCAGTGTTCCCTTCTATTCTGCAGTGATGAGACAAGAATATTGTGTACGATCTTAGATATATTTCCAGAATTAATATTCACAGGTTCAAGTAGGATGGAGAATGGAGATAAAGATAATATAGGGACGAGAACATGCACTACAAAGGGCTGTCAATCTCCCGGCCCACAGGCCAGATGCATCACACCCAGTTTAGCGAAGGGGGAAAAAGTCCTGATATGTCCTGTGACCCCGCTGTGACGATGCGAGTTTGACACCCTTGCCCTACAAGGACAAACTGAAAAAGCTTAAGATGTTGCATTCATATCTTAATGAGGAGATAGGAAATTTAGGAACTATTTTCCACTGCAACAAAAACTAAGAAATAATTACATCTACTACATATTAGGAAAAAAATATATCCTGACCAGTGATGGGATTCAAATTTTTTTACTACCAGTTCTGTGGGCATGGCTTGGTGCGCGTGGCAGGGGAAGGATACTGTAAACTCTCCAGTCAGAGGTGGTATTTGCCGGTTCTCTGAACTACTCAAAATTTCCGCTACCTGTTCTCCAGAACTGGTTAGAACCTGCTGAATACCACCTCTGATCCTGACAGTTAATATTAGAAGAACAGTCCAGCCATGAAATTTCCATATCTTGAGGTTTTTAAGCAGGGCCTGGACAGGCACCTCTTGAGGACAGTTTATTTGGCTTTTTCTCCACATTGCCGATTGGATTTGATGATCTTTTAGTGCCTTCCAATCACAATACAATGATTCTTCACTAGAAATGAAAAAATTAGAGAGGTTTTGTTATTTACCTTAGGTACAAGTATTTCCTTTTTTGGTTTCAAAGAAACAAATTAAATAAAATTCTGATTCCTTCTCACCCGCCGCTTTTCAATCAGCAGGAGAGAGAAAATACTGGAGAAAGATTGCAGCATCAAGTTTCTGTCCTAATTGCCTACAAACTGTGGTATATTCCTGATAAATCTTGCAGTCAATAAACTACAGATAATTCAAAAAGCCACAATAGACTCAACCCCTCCTACAGCTGCACTATTATCCCAGCTTTTCTTTAGACCTAAAAGCAGCAATTTCTGAGCTCTTATCTGAAATTCTGCAGAGATATAAAGCTACCCCAAAACATAAAAATCCCCACAGAAAACAGCAAAATTACATTCTTTTTCTCAAAACAAATATACAAGATGAATGAACCCAATATGTACCCAATCCACACATCTCCATGAGTGTAGAATAATTAAATAGAATTGTGTACAGGTAGTCCTCAACTTACAACAGTTCATTTAATGACCGTTCAAAGTTTATGGCACTGAAAAATGTGACTTATGACTGTTTTTCACAATTACGACCTTTATAGTATCCCCATATTAATGTGATCAAAATTCAGATGCTTGTTAACGGGTTCATATTTATGACTGTTGCTGTGTCATGTGGTCAAAAGATCATGTGATCACCTTTTGTGACCTTCTGACAAGCAAAGTCAATGGGAAAACCAGATTTACTTAACAACTGGGTTACTAATTTATCAACAGCAATAATTCACTTACCAATTGTGGCAAGAAATGTTGTAAAATGACGCAAAACTCACTTAACAAATGTCTCGCTTAACAATGTTGGGCTCAATTGTGGTTGTAAGTCAAGGACTATTTGTACATCTCATCTCCAAACCATCATTACATCAGTTTAGCTTAATTCTTTATCCAGTTGACTAAACTAGATGGGAACATATAACTATAGTTAGCTGATCTTGAAACGCTAAGCAGAATCAGACCTGTTCCCTGCTTATATGGGAAAACACCAAAATCCCAGAATTGTTAACTGAAAGGGTAATAAAAATTAAATTAAATTGTAGAACCAGGCAATAAGAAATCACTTGTTGTATTGTTACCAAAATAACTTTCTGGGTGAATGAAGATACAACCTTTGTTCTTGGCTTGCAAATAATGCATTTTATAGAAGATAAACATAAGCCTAAACATAACCACTAGAACAAAAAAAATAAAATAAAAATGCCGCCACTCCTTTCTTTGACCAGAAGACTAGGGTGTCAACTGTCTCTCAGATAGTGCTTAGCTTCCTTTGGCAAAGCCACTTAAACCAGGAATCATTATCTAAGTTTGCTTGCTTCCACACTGTCTTTCCCACAAACATGTAGTTATTTCTATTTTTCATGACTGATACAATATTCAAACAATATCTAACACTATTAAATAGAAATGCAACTCACATGCTTTGAGGACATCTAAGCTCCATCTTAACTGAATAAAAAATAAAGGAAGTCTTGTCTTCCTGATGAGAGCGATTAAATCGCTTTCTTACAGACAGCCACAAACTTACAGAAACTATTGATAAAACTATATTTGAAGCTTGGTCCCAAACAGAAGCCTTGCCTCAACATTTCCTCTATCCCTCTTTTCCCAATCTTCTTGGCAGAATTTGCTGCTCTTACTTAAGCTTATTTAAGGAAACTTGCTACAAAAAGGTTTATATTGAATTTTTTTTTACTTCCTGTCCAATTCTGAATCTCATGGTCTTTTGAGGCTTTTCTGCTGAGCCTTTATCTTACTCCATAATTACCTGCACAGCAGAAGTTTTAGTGAAAGAGAAGCAGAAACAGATTTTATTGCCATTTTGGTGTCCCCTGTAGCAAATCAATGTAAAGTAGCCCTTAATATAATATCCTTTTTCACTAATTATGTGAAAAGACTTCCACGAGCTTTTATGTACACAGAAGTCCTTGTGAACTAGCCAACTTAAGGAGTTAGATTTAAAAAAACAAAACAAAAAACCTTCAGGTTAATAGGATTTTTCAGTGCCCTCTGCTGTTACCAGTCGCTCAGCTTTCAATTTACTCTATAATACTGTCAGGTTGAAGCTTTGGCTGGCAGCTTCCCAGCCTCTTTCTCATGTGGATTGGAGCAGCAGTCTGCAAATATGTGGAAGTTTAATGCAATCTGTCTTCTTTGGTAATCACATTCCTTCTGCGCTGTGTGTTATAAAGATGTATTGGTAAATGTATCTCCTAAAAATATACTTTCCCCCTGCTTCTGCCCACCCCATACAAGCCTGATTTACAGGAGGCAAGAGGAAAGACTTGCATCTACAGAAGTCTGGCAAGGGACAAGGCAAGTTCTGTAGAGAGCTGCTTAGAGAAAACAACTGTGCCGTGGCGATTCAGGATTTGCCATATTTTAATGCAAGATTGGGGGGATTGGGAGGGGGGAAATCACACATTTTGCAGGCTGGAGATCTCAAAAGGTACCAGAAAAAAGCCTTTCCCCTGGAAGCTTTAACCTTGCTGATTTGCAGATATATAAAGATCTTCCTGGTAAACAGGAAAAGAAAAACCCACCAGGACTTGCAACAACGTTTGAGCTAATGTATTTTGACAATTTTCCCATCTCCTTCTGACAAAGCTTCTTCTGGGATCTGGCTGGCAGTTTGTTTCATGTTATACTTAAATCAGACACAGGGCCTCTTCTTCACAATATTAATAGAAATGAAAAGGGCTCTCTTCTCATACCCTCCTCCTTTTGCATGAAAACGCATCCCCAATGAAATCACCTCAGCCACGAAGCCTTGCCTGCAAGCACATGTCCCTCATTTGTAAATCGGAAGCCCCCTGATCCATGACAGACACAGAGGAAATGCTTGGTCAGCCGAGTATCCCATACTAAATGCAGTGATGCTTCTTTTGCACACAGGAAATTTCACAGAATGCTTGAAATCCTTCATAAATCCTGGATTACTGTAGTGTTTATAAGGAGATATATTCTATGATCCCAGCCTGTGCATTAAAAAGTATTCAGAATAAGGTCAATTTCAGCCTAATCCATTACAGCGTTTTATTCAGGTTACCAAATTGATTTTGGAGAAAATGAGGGGAGATTGTCTTAACTGCAACATGACCCAAGATACTAGATTCCATGTCATGGGCTCTCCTGATATAAGAGGCACATATTTTGTAACACATATATTTTGATCTGCATGTCCTTGTTGTGTAAATACAAATCATCAGAAGGGTTACCTTGTGATTCATTGATATAAGCACTGTAAAGGCATTCATATTGTTGTCCATATAGTGTAAAATGCAAGCCTTTTCGGTTTTAGAAAAAGAAATATCTGACACAATCTTTAAAGTATATGATTTGCAAGATACTTATAAAGTTCCTGAATGGCAAGAACATTCTGAAATTTCATTTGAAGTAATGAAGCCTTTCATTTTTTAAGTTAAGCTATTTGAGGTACCTTGGTTGAAAATGTTTTGCTGATGACGTACCATTTCATCTAGATGAAGGTTACCAACCTTTCAATTTTAGCAGCATATAGATTTTTTGATAGATAATGTTTGAACTTATGCATTATTAAGAACAGGTTTTATAATACGTATTGGCAGATTTCAAATATCTGAAAATTAATATATTAGACAAAGTTTCATTTAAATTATTAATACTATTGATAAAATTAAATAGTATTGATAAAAATTGATAAAACAAAATGAATAAAAAGGTATTATTTTATATTATCATAATATTAGGGAAACAGGATTGTATGATGTATAAATCAAAGAGAAAGATTTAGGAAACCACAACTTAGAAAAAATAAGCAGATGCTGGGTGACTTTATGAAAATGAAAATAATCTAAGTTTACCTAATCTACTGGTAATATTTTAGATTTATTAATATAATTGGTAGATAAATCTATTATTCATCTAAATTAAAGTTGTGGTTAAGTTGTGACAAGATTTAAGCACAGTTACATATAGTAGCTTATCTGAAATATCTACTCTGGTTTGACTGAAATGCTTAGAACAATTTATAATATACTACCGTGTTTCCCCGAAAATAAGACCTACCCCGAAAGTAAGACCTAGCACTATTTTCTAAACCTGCCCTAATATAAGACCTACCCCGAAAATAAGACCTAGTGTAAATCTCCAGTTCCAGGAAGACTTTTCAGGGAGCAACTGTGCACCCACAAACACCCCCTACACACTCACACCCACTATTTGGCACCATAAATATATAAGACCTACCTCGAAAATAAGACCTAGTGTGTTTTTGGGAGCCAAAAAATATAAGACAGTGTCTTATTTTCGGGGTAACACGGTATGTAACCTACCTCTGAGTCTATTACACAAGTGGTCAAACTCTAAAAGCAAATGCTTTTATCACTGAAATATGAAATCATATAGTATTGAGAAACTGATTCAAAGTTATACCTCAATCATTGGTCTATTTAAAGCTAATGCAAAACAAAAATAAAAAATAATGCTAGAGCCAATTGAAAAACAATGGAAAACTGTACATCTTCAGAATGAAGGACAAGAAAAGGATTTAGACATTTATACAGAAATCAAGGACAACAAGAGGGATCATTAATATGGGAAATATGTAAATTCATCAAAGCAGAAGTTATAAATTGAAAATTTAGAATTGATTTCAAATTCTGGACCAAATTCAAGACTGAATGTAAGCCTTACTAATGTGTTTGGCAAGGCAAATGCCTTAGCTTCCCCAAATTTATTCCCTCTAAATGTGCTAAACTTCAATATTCTGCTAGAATAGGTTGACAAGGTAAGAATTCTAAAGATTGCATGCACTGTCTGAATGATTAATAAAATAAGCTTGTTATTATTAGTTTTTGTTCCCTTCACACATGCTGGTTTTCACAGTATATGAACTGACTCCATCAGTGCCTGGAGGAGCAAACGAATCTGGAGGGAGGTAAAGTCTTCTGACTGGCATGTTCCTTTACAAGACAGAGCAGTAATCAGGAAATGTCCTTGATGTAAAGCAGAAATAAAATTATAGATACCTTTTGTGCTAGCCTAACACAACGCTGATATTCCTTGACTAGCTCTGAGCAGTTTAGCACTTGCTGTTTATTTTCATTGTAGCACATCATAATGGCTTCCTGAAAGTTTGCACATATAGCATGTGTATTCCTCTTCCTGTAAAGACAAAGGGAAATTAAAACAGCATTTTTTTATTGGCAGGCTTCTCATTTGTTTTATCACTGCTACCCAGTAAGGCCCTACAATGTTTTGAATTTGAATGGAAAAAGTGTTTCTGAGCACTTATTTAGCATTTATGAGCAACTCTTTAAAGCAACTGCATATTTTCCCAGGGCTCTGTGGATGTCCTTCACAGCTGTACCAACTATTACAGAAACTATAATTATTCATTGTAAAACTTTCCACCGGATCATACATGTGTGCTCCAACGCACTTTTTTTCTTTGACCCACAGTAACGCATGCACAGCCCTGTACACAGAATCTGGTGCTGATAATGACAGATGTATTGGTTCAAGTCCACTAATGCCATCCTCCTTCTTTTGAATCCATAAGAAATCATTCAGCTAAGCCAGAAGTCTTCAAACATGGCAACTTTAAGACTTGTAGACTTCAACTCCCAGAATTCTCCAGCCAGCATATCTGGCTGGAGAATTCTGGGAGTTGAAATCCACAAGTCTTAAAGTTGCCAGGTTTGGGAACCCCTGAACCAAGCCATGACTGGTAGTTGTTCTTGGTTTCAGATTTGAGGGGATTGTGAGACAAGCAGAAGCATACAAATGAAAAGTGTTCTTTATTTGTGAGCCAAATAAAAATTGAACAGTTTTCTAACCTCTTCCCAGCTTTATTGGAAGACATGTTTAAAGGAAGCTTTTATCATCCACTCATTGCAGCTCATTAATGGAATTTTATTTATTTTATTATTCATTCTATTTGCAACTTTTTCATATAAAGCTTTTCATTGCCTTCTTTACACACACATACACCTATTAAAGAGAAAGCAACAGAATAGCAAAATGATGCTTTTTCAGTGGTAGTAAAGATAGTTCTCATTTTACAAGCACAGTGGAGTCTGGAATTTTAGTTGTAAGTCTTGTGATCATAAGTCAAGGCATCACACGCCTGGACTCAATTTTATGTTTTTATGATGGCCACAGAATGAGTCACTGTTGTTGGAAAGTGAATTATGTGATTGTTAAGCAAACCACAGGGCCATTAAGCAAATACAGGATATCCATTAGGAATCTTTTTGACATTTTCTAGCAAAAAACTTCTTTTTTTAAAAAAAATCACAAATTGTGATCACATGACTATGGAGTACATTAAAATGCAATCAGGTGACCATAGGAGAACAGCAATCATAACTTTGAGAACAAGCCATAAATAGGTTTTTAAAAGTATGTTGTGATTTAAAACAGTCATTATATATATAAACAGAATAACATGGTTGGAAGGGACCTTGGAGGTCTTCTAGTCCAGTTCTATTTCAGACAAATGGTTGTCCAATTTCTTCTTGAAAACCTCAAGTGATGGAGCACCCACAATTTCTGGCAGCAAGCAATTCCAGTGATTAATTGTTCTGTCAGAAAATTTCTCCTTAGTTTCAGTTGGATCTTTCTTTAGTGATATTCCACCCATTACTTCTTGTCCTGCTCTCAGATTCTTTGGAGAATAAGTTAAACTCCTCTTCTCTCTGACAGCCCCTCAAATACTGAAAGAGTGCTGTCATGTTACCCCTAATCCTTATCTTCGTTAGACTAGGCATACCAGTTCCCATAACCATTCATTCTATGGTTTAGTCTCCAAACCCTTTATTGCGCTTCTCTGTATTTTTCTAGGATCTCAGCATCCCAGGAAGATGCTGGAAAATATAGTAAAAAAAACAGATCTGCCAACAACTAGAAACAATTAAAATAATAACTAGCAGTCAGCATGGGTTTGTTAAAAACAGATCATGCCAAACCAATCTTATTTCATTCTTCAACGTAGTGACTAAATTAGTAGACCAGCAAAATACTGTGCACATAATATATTTAGATTTCAGCAAGGCATTCAACAAAGTAGACCACAACTTATTTCTTAGTAAGCTAAAAAAAAGTGGAATAGATTGCACCACCACTAGATGGACTCACAAAATGGCTGACAAACCGTACTCAATGAGTAGTCCTTAATGGGTCTAAGTCTACATGGAGGGAAGTAAGCAGTGGGGTGCCACAAGGTTCCGCCTTAGGCCCAGTACTCTTCAATATCTTTACTAATGATTTAGATGAGGGAATAGAAAGAGAACTTACCAAATTTGCAGATGATACTAAGCTGGCAGGAATAGCTAACACTCAAGAAGATAGGCTCAAGATCCAGATAGATCTTGACTGACTAGAACATTGGGCCATATCTAACAAAATGAAATTCAATGTAGAGAAAAGTAAAGTCCTACACTTAGGCAAGAAAAACCAAAAGTACACATATAGACTGGGTGAAACTGTGAGAGGGATTTTGGAGTCTTAGTGGACAACCAGCTAAATATGAGCCAGCAGTGTGCAGCAGCAGCCAAAAAAGCTAATGCAACCCTAAGTTGCATTAACAGAGGGATACAATCAAGATCAAGTTAGGTACTAAATACCACTCTATAAAGCCTTAGTAAGACCACACCTAGAGTACTGCATCCAGGTTTGGTCACCACACTATTAAAAAGATGTTGAGATTCTAGAAAAAGTACAGAGAAGAGCAACCAGGATGATTAGGGGACTGGAGAATAAAACATGTGAAGAACGGTTACAGGAACTGGGCATGGCTAGCCTAGTGAAGAGAAGGACCAGGGGAGACATGATAGTAGTGTTCCAATATTTGAGGAGCTGCCACAGAGAGGAAGGGGTCAAGCGCCTATAAGCCAGACAAGGAATAATGGATGGAAATTGAACAAGGATTGAATTGAACAAGGAGAGATTTAACCTAGAAATAAGGAGAAACTTTCTGACAGTGAGAACAATCGATCAATGGAACAGCTTGCCCTCGGAAGTTGTGGCAGCGCCATCACTTGAGACTTTCAAGAAGAGATAGGACTGCCATTTGTCAGAAATGGTGTAGGGTCTCCCGCTTGGGCAGGGAGTTGGACTAGATGACCTCTAAGGTCCCTTCCAACTCTGATTATCTGTTATCTGGTTTGTATCCTGTTTTTTTGTATCCTGGTTTGATCAGAACTGGACACAGTATTCCAAGTATGGTCTCACTAGTACAGTATAAAGTGACACTATCACTTCTCATGATCTTGATACTGTACTTCTGTTGATGCAGCCTAAGGCTGCATCACTTTTTTGGCAGCTGCAGCATACTGTAGGTCCATACTTAATAGTGGTCCAGTAGAACACTTAGATCCGTCTCACAGTTTCTACAATAAATATAACAAGTTGAAGACTACCATTACTGAGTCTTCTAGCAAAATACTTCTAGGATATTCTTTTATTTTCAATTCTAATCCACATCAGAGAATGGAGAACAAAACACTGGCATTAATCAGTGACAACCCTACTACAGTATACAGTCCAGAAATCAATATTAGCAACAATAATATTATACCAGACTTCTCCATACTACTCACAAATTCACATTCATTGGAAAATCCTAGATACAAATTACAAAAACTTAATGGAGCTCAGTATTTCAGAGACATAACATTTCATGAAATACTTCCCAAAATTTTAGAACAGGAAAAAAAACCTAATAGAGGGCTTCAGAAACTCATAAGTTTGGCATTTTGTTCTGTCACTGCAATTTTAATGTCTTTGTAATCATCAGAATGAGCACCTGGGAAACAAGAACTAAGTCAGGAAATACCATAATATCCTTCAATTCGTTGGCAAGTTAAGACTCTTAAAATTAGGTTTTAACTCTGAAAGTTTATTTTAAAACCTGAGATAATTTATTACAATTTCAAGAGAGGCAAAATATGTGATATTTTCTAATGAGGTCATTGGTATTTCTCCTACTCTATAACTATCTTGACTGCATGGTAATCTTATTTTTTTAAAGATGCAAGATGCAAGTTTTAATTCCTTGCTTGAGTTTCATATACACTTTAGCCAACTGGAAAAACATTTTCCACCTTTCCTCTTAGAGCTTCTTTACTCAAAATATCAGTAAAAATAACTTGTGTTCTGCTGGATTCTCATTTAGAAGGTCAGGTGACTTTACCTGGTTAGGCAATTTTGATGTTTTGTGGAAAACAAAGGTTCTGCTTTTATATCAATGTCTTTAAGTCTTACAATATGCAGTAGGGGCATATACTACTGGAAAGTTATACATTTATCACGGCCTACAATACCTACAGGATTGTGATAAGAATAGTGTGTGGGGGTTTGTACGTGCCTGTGTAAGTGTGCAGAATTATCTCGAGCTATTTCCAAAAAAAAAAATAGCTACAAAAGCAAAGATGTTTCCCTCCCTCCCTCATTCCCTCCTTTCAATCCAATTTCAGTCCAATTTTGATTTTTTCCCCATCAGAATTGATATCATAACATCATGCACAAAAAGTAGGAGTAAGGGACACCTATGTTTCAGCTTTTGCCACTATTTAAATTGTTTCTTTGTTTTCCAGGACTTCAGTCCTCAGCTTCATAACTGCTGTCCTCTTCAACTTTTCCCTCATCTGCTAAATCATTATCACTATATCTTGGCATGGAAAAAGAAGAATAAACCAGTCTGGTATGTTGGACAAAACAGTCTTGAACCTGGGCTCAAAGACTTTCTCAGCAATACATGGCAATGAATCCGTTCACATCCCTTTCTCTTATAGGGTTTTTGTAAGATAACCCATACATGACACAAGAATTTCTTTTGCAAAGACATTGGGGACAAACAGTGGAAAGTATAAAGAGTGCTTCCAGTTGAGGCATTCATTTTGCAATCACTCTGTCTCATTTGTGGGAAATGTCTAAGTGATCCTGATGATGTCTTCTCCCATTTGCAACCCTTCTTTGTTTTCCCATGGCTACGTCCCTTTCTTTCACAGAAAATCCATTATGGAAAAAGTTGGAATGGTTGTACAAGAGCTTTCCATTTGAAAGCACCCTAGGAAAAAGTTTGTTTATTTTATTCATTTCTTGATTCATTATCTTTATTTATAAGGCTGCCCATGCTCACACAGAGAGCATCAATCACAATGGAGCAGTTTAAGAATGTCTCCTGTACCCAAAGATCCCCAAATCTGGAGACATAGCCAGATCTTCCTAAAGTAATCTGGATTCTAAGTAATCCAGGTCATGGTTGTCCCAAAGGTGCTTTTTCAAGAGGCAACTGGACTTTCTGGGTTTTCTTTGAAGATGTTGCACTTTTCATAAAGCTGAAGAAGTTTCTTGGATGAGAAGCAAAACGTCTTCAAAGAAAAAAACAGAAAGTCCTGCTGCCTCTTGAAAAAGTACCTTTGGGACAACCATGACCTGGATGTCTGAGAATCTCCATAGACATTAAGCGATGAGCTTTGGCATGAACACCCTTTGAATGATGCAGGAGTATGAATGGATTTCCAGAAAAAATGCAGACTACAGGAACCATTTGCACTTCAGTTTGAGATGCAGACAGCACAGACTCATCCCCAACAGCCTGCACCAGTTCTGCAGTGGGGCAGAATGTGCCACAAAGAGGGCAGAAAAGGCCCACCTCCTGAGATCCACCAAATGCAAGTCCCTAGCTGATAGAACCTGTACATGGATTCCCTGCTAAATTTAATGGGACAGGGTTATGTAATTGAGGAGAGTCAGTCCTGCAGCTAATCAGGTTGTGTTTTAACACCAGTCTTAAAATTATTCTTCCTTAGCTGCCCTTTGAGATCAGCACTGAGCAAATGATATACCAAGAATGACTGAATTTGAAATCCCCTCTTTCTTTTCATGTAGTCACTTTATGTAATAAAGGGAATCTCATCAACTTATCCTTCTTCTATTATCATTGCTCACATCAATCTGATAATATTGGCTTGGCTTTGTATCATGCTATTATATGTCCTCTTGTGGTTTAAGAGAAATGTTTGCAGTGGGGTGAATATGTGAAGCAGCCTTTTTATTACTGGCAGAACAAGGACGGTGGGAGTAAATTAGACATTCATCATAGGGCCAATGTAGGAGGTCAGGAGAGCTTTTCTCTTTAACTCTCTCCTGACTGCTTGATACTGGTAGGTAATGGCAGCTAAAGGCTGCATTCATTTGTCTCAGCAGATTTGTCTTGCAGTAGAAACATTAAGTATCTTCACAGTTATAGTAAGAATCTTCACAATTAATTCCCAATTATTGTATTACTTAATGCTACTCAAAGGATTCCATCAATAAAAAAAACCTGTTTTAGTCCAATATACAAAATGTCAATTTGAATGTTCACTTTCTGGCTGAAGCTAATTTATCACATCCATGGTTTAGAAGCGCAAAGAGCACATAAGACAAAGTCAACAGTTTAGCCAATTGTGTGCCTAGCATGTTGCTGCTGTGAGGAAAAACAATGATTTAGGAAGTAGGAGATAAGGGAAAATATAAGTGCCCACTCCATTAGCCCGAGTTCAGCACAGAAAGAAGGCTAGATTAAATGAATCCTTCTCAAGAAAGATTTTCAACTGTCATGACAGGTAAGCAAATCCTTATTAATTGTGCTTGAAGAACACAGATAATTGAAGGAATTTGGTAAATGAGGATAAAACCATGACTTGCAATTACTATTGGTAGGATTACTCACCACTGGAAATCTAAGTATGCTCGACCCTCAACAGACTAGGTGATAGACAGTAATCCTGTATACTGTTATATTACTGTGCAAGCAGTGACCATTCACTATTGGGAGACTTTTATGTATAATATCCTCAAGCTCTGGCCCTTAAATGCTTTAGGCAAGGGATGTGCTAAAAGCTAGGCATAACTATGTGAGTAAACAGGATTGCTCCACAGAAGAATATTTCTCACATAATAGCAGCTTGATGTAGAAAAGGTGACTATGGATTAGTGATACACAGCAAATGTATACAACTGAAGTTAACCATGTCATGAAAGCTGTGTTTACTGATGGAATCTTGCCATGTGCACATGTTGGAAACTACTCATATACATTCATTACATATTACACTGCACAGATGGCAAGCAGATTGTTTTCAGAAACATGTCAAAGTGATATCTGTGTGATAAGTGACCCTCTGCAGTTAATGAAGAGGGACTATTCTTTATTATGCTATGAAAGTGTTCCAGGATTGAACTTGAAGAATAGAACAGGATTTGAGAGCATCTCTGTGGAAATTTTAGCTTGGATTAATCCATAAAAACAAGGCTTTCTAAAACTGCAGCTTGATGCAGTGAGACAATCCCAATTCTGCATGAACTGCAAATTACAATAAATTTCAAAACAATGTCTATGTTATAGCATCACAGACACTATGACACTCCTTGCTGGAGATAACTCAGCAAAGTACATTTAAAAATCTTCCCTTTATATCCTCTCCAAATACAACACCACCTGGTCTTAAATGTAAATGGGAAGGTAAAAATTTAGCAGCTATTAATGGAGGAATTCTCAGTGAGAAACCACTGGAGTATAGTACTTCTTGGTACAGGTATACCACATTTTGCAGTATATCCTTGTTGAAAAGGCTATGGAGAAATCAAATCTTCCAGTTTCTCATCATACCAAGTTCAATATGCAAAAACAGTACTTTCTTTAGGAGTCTACCAGCTGGATAAAAAGATACCATAGTGGCTGCTATAAAGCTTTGTAGCATTAAATGCTACAAAGTTATTTCAAAAAATTAAATACAGGTTTCTGTGGATTAATTCAAATTTGGCAATGTTCCTTGATTTTGCACTTAGCATTTTCTCCTAAGAAGAAAAGAAAATTAATATTAGTTTTTATGCCATGCTAAAGTTAATAGGACAAGTTCCCTTGTTTAGAAACACCAAAGATTTTAACTCTTAAGATTGACTAGCAAAGCAATCAAAGTTGGTACACACATGGGCTCTAATTTAGTTGTTACGTCAAACAGAAATGTGTCAGAATTTTGTTGCAAAAACAGTTTGAATCAAAAAAGAAAATGGTTAAAACTCCATATTATAAAAAGAATAATAAACTTTACAGCAAGGAAAGAAACAAATTATTGCAGCACCTTGAATTTTACTACAGTTTTATATGGTAAAAACATTCATTGTCAAAGCACATATAAACAACTAGTGAGAGCATCTGAAAATAATGGGCTGAGATAAAGGAACAAGATATATTATTTTATTTAAATATAATGTATATACATAAATCAAAACACTTATTAAAAGGAACAGAGAAAGCAGTAATTGTCAAAACTGTTATCCTCCTGCCATTATTTTCAATAGGATGAACAGAGGGGACACTATTATGCTTGATAGTTAGCATATATTTTGGCCCTGTATGTTTATCCTATTTAAGCTATGCTTTTGATTCATTAAATGATACTTCAAATCTGCTTCTATTTACTAATCTTTTTAGATGAAATAGCATGGTGTCTGGTAGTTTCGACGCTTGTTGATTGGAATGACACAGCAAGAAAGAAAATTCCTTGGGGCCATGTCTTTTCACCTTCCATGTACACACACACACAAAATGTGAGTGCTTCAGTTGCTCTCAGTGATGCACCTGTATGATCAGACCTGATTGGCTACACAAACTTTAAATACAAACTTTACTTCACAAACAGACTAGTTGGGATCCCATTGCCAATAAGAACTTTAATATTTCATTTTTAATGGCCTGACCTAACTCCTGGAAGAAACAATGCAAAAATGTACATTTTGCAGATATTTTACATTTTATATGCTTTTAAGTCTCCTTTATCAAGATACTAATTTCTGATCAATAAACAAAGATAATGCTAGAAAAACTAGTTTTTAGAACATGACTTTGCTTGCTATTTCTTGAGACTTGGGGAGTGCTTGCTTCTAATAAGATCAAAACCTATCTTTCAAACAATAGCAATGCATCAATAAAGGATTCTACATCTGCTTGGAAGAGAAAATGAACATTTTGAATATTTTCCAGAAATATTCGAGAAAATATATTTCTAAACAAAATATAAGTTTGACTGTTTGTTGATGAATAAGTGGACTACACATTCTACTAATATCACTAAATTCAATTTTAGTTAATTAACTATCATGGGCATAGTTCAGAAGAAGCTTCTTTTGGGAAAATTGTATCCTTACGTTTCTGCAACAAAATTTAGCAAGCCTTAATTTCTTTCTTATAAAATATTTTATATATTAGCCTTAATCTCTTGTCCTGTTCAACCTTATTTCCTCTAGGGAGAAAAATAATTCTGTATAATAAAAGCTTCAGATATTCACATTGAGTGTATAATTGAAAATTATGAATACTATTAATATTCAGAGAAGCAAACAATGTCCTTGAAATAAATTGTTCCTGAATGAGTAGGTTGTTAAGACTGTTACTACAGCTTTTGTGAGAAGGCGATGAGAATTAACTAATAGGCAATTAATTCCCAGATAACAAGCATTTTTTGGAGTTTTACCACTTTTGACATAGTTAACTCTGTTATTCTTTTGGAATGTATTCCCAAAGATTGCAGTCTCAAAATCAGCCTTCAGCATCACCATTGCTATACTTTGTGTTTAAAATACATCTGCCATCATTACTACAAAATACATTTTGTGCACAAAAGCAAAAGGATTTAAAAGTGTCTTATTTACTGTGTATGAAGACAGATTTCAAACAATAGCATGATGTATGAAAATGGCCAATGTAAAATAAAGGTGGATGATCTCAGTTATAGTGGGAATGAATGCATCATTAGAAGACCTGAAAGATCATGCCAGGGACATAGAGAAAATCTACTGATGTGGTTGTGAGGAGTAAAAGATGATTTGATTGCAGTTAATCAGTCAATCAATAAGCCATTTGTTTGTTGCATGATTTCCAAAATTGTCCGTTCTATAATAACATTTACCCTACTATAGAAATGTACTGTGCATTTCACTACAGGATAAGGTTTTTCAAAAGGTGTGTTTTTCTCACCTGAAATTAAGTTAGCTGAACCAAGTTCCAACATCAACACCTGGATTCTTTATATAAGTGCTACAGAATACATATACTTCTTTTCCTCTGTGATGGAACCCAACAAAATATACCTAGAAATCTCTTACTCAGCTCCTAATATTTTGGAACTTCTTTTTTCTTGAATATCACATTCCCCCAAAGCTAATTTGTTTAGGGCCCCAGGAAGCATGGAGTGGAAGCCTAATCTGAGTTTTGCTTTCCTTCTCTTTTCACACCCTCTCTGTCCCCCATTTATCTTTCCCAAGCAACAGGCCATAGGAAATAGGAAACAACAGCTGTTACTAAGAGGCCCAGTAGGTCACCTGCAAGGAATTGTATAAAATTAAGTCTGGCTGACATGAGTGTCACAGGCTCCAACTTGCTTTCCTTTAAAATATTCTTGTTCAAACTGAAGTTGTCTTTTCCTATTAATTTTTGGGAATAACACAATATGTGTTACTGTGGCACATGGAACAACTCCAAATATAGATGCAGTTTTCTTTTTTTCCCCACTTAAACTTATTTTACTTTTTATAAAATATCAAAAATGTATTTTCTTATTTTTATTATCATTTTATTATATTCCTTCATTAGATGGATATAAATATAAATGCATTTAAATATATAAACACTGTTATCCCAGTGCAACTACAATAAAATTCATGGGTGCCACAATTATTGCGGTCCCAAATCATGATATTCCCACTATTGTGATATTTATCTATTTATTCAGGAATATAGTGTTTCATTTTCTCAAAAAAAAAACCATTTCTGATTAATGCTCCAAATTTCTACTTTTATCTTTTCATAGGAGATTATTCTAATAGCTTATTGAACACTCATATTGGCTTAGGCAATCTCATAAAGTTAACACTGTGCTTTCTGGTCAGCAGTGATTTTGTTAGTATCCTCCCATGCGCTGCACCCTAGTTAATTTAAAACATTTATATAGCCACCCATCTTCTAATCAACTCTGGGCAGCTTCCAAACAAAAGTTTTCTATTCTCTGCTAGAGCAGGGGTCCCCAACCCCCAGGCTGCAAGTGGACCATGGCCTATTTGGAACCGGGCTGCACAAGTGGTGGGCTGGTGCACATGCACAAGAGCAGCTCCACTCACACAAGCAATGGGCCGGTGTGCACACATAGCTCCACTAATACAGCATGGTCCCTCTCTCCTCCCCCCAGCTGGACCGCCAAGCCACAAAAGTTGGGGACCGCTGTGCTAGAGAAGCCTAAAAAAATTGGCACCAGCCATCCTCAGCATCGTGAGCTTCAATATCCCTTTTTCAAGTCTGTGGAGGTCTCTTTTGATTGGTGCATGATTCATTCTACAAGCCCATATCATGAAGAACAGACTCTGATGGTGGCAACTAGTGTATGTTGTTTTACAAAGGGTCTTTCAAATTTACCCTTGATTGTTAATTCATTGATTGAAACATCTGACACAAATACCACTCAAAGAGAGGTGATTATCCCAGGGTTTCATATACTTTTCCAATCAAGACTGTAAATGTTGGTTCAATGTGCTCAATAAAGACATGACACAGCACAGTGTTTTGTGTGTGTTGTTTGTTTATTCAGAATGTCTTTCTGCTAATAGGACTTAAATGAAGTTCGATCCCCTTCCTGGACATAGTTCTTTTTTTTTAATTTTATTTATTTAACGTAAATTTAAAACAAACAAACAAACCAACACACACACACACACATATACATTTTACAACATATATTGAGCAATGGTTAAAATCTTTATCTTTTTCATTAACATGATCTACCTTGTTAGAATAACTCCTTCGTTCTTTTAACATTTTAGTTTCTCTATATCATTTAATATTAACTACACATCTTCTAACTATTCCATGACTTATCGAAGTGTTAAATATTACGTTTTCTTTATCCACTCATACCAAATATTCCATATTTCATAATAATCACTATCTTGTTTATTTTTAACAACTTGTTTAGGCTATCCATTTCAGCACATTCATGATTTTTTTAATTACCATATCTTCTGAAGGGATGGACGTCAGTTTCAATTTTGTGCATAAGTTATCCTAGCCAGTTATAATATGCAAAATTAAGTATTGATTTTTTTTTCCATCTTTAAATTTATCATGCTTAAAAGAAAGATTTCAGGTTCAAGTTTTAACTTTTGTTTTGTCATATTTAAAATCCAATTTCTAATATTCCTCCAGAATTTCTGAGCACATGGGCAGGTCCACCACATATGGAAATACGCTCCTTGTACTTAATTACATTTCCAACAATTAGGTGGTAAGTTGGGGTACATTTTAGCCAATCTCGCAGGGGGTAAGTGCCAACGATGAACCATTTTATATAGATTTTCTTTATAAGTGACAGAGTTAATTTATAATTTATTTGCCAGATGTGTTCCCATTTATCTAATTCAATACTATGGCCCACGTTTCTAGCCCATGTTATCATAGAATCTGTAACCGTTTTTTCCTTTAATTTGTAATCCAAACGATACTTATATATTTTACTAATTGCTTTCTTTTCCTCTCCTAACCATATTTTGTCAAATTCTTGTGGAGTCGCATTGAAGCCAAACTGTTCTCTGCCTTTTTTGTAGTGGGTTTGGATTTGTAGAAAGGGCCACCATGCTATCTCCTTTCCTTGCATTTGTATTTGGTTCCTATTTTTAAGCTCTCCTGTATCGTACAATAAATCTTTATACCTGACAATGTTTTCATAGTCCATTACATTTGGGTGCGTAACTGCTTCTAACGTGGATAGCCACGTATAGTAACGTGGTCATAGTTCTAAAGACCTGACAAGTTTTCTTTAACCACTTTATTATCAAGCTGCAATACTGGCCAACAAATCCTTTGGAATATGGATCTAACTTCACCACTTGGTTCTCCTAATAAGCCTGATATGGTTTTGTTAAGCATAACATTTAATATTTGTTTGGCCAAATAACAAAAAGAGGTTCTGCAACCTCTGTTTAGAGTTCTATTCATAAATGCAAAAACATTCCTTTCCCCACATACATCAAAATTATTTTTCCCATGACTTTAATGTATTTAGAGATACTTATTCCCCAGTAAGAGGAATAAGCATCCTATTTTTAAAAAAATACTGAGTCATTAGACATATGCCAGAGTACATTTTAAAGTTTTAGAAATCAGTCATATTTCACTATTTCAACTTCAGAGCCTTATGCCTGTGTGTAAAGTTTGTACATTTTACTTTCCCTACAGAGCCCACGGGATGCATACCACATGTCAGCTTCCCAACATAACTTTAAATAGTCATGCCCATTTAATTTAAAGATCCTATGATAATTAAAAGGAAGTCCCAGATATGTGGTCCCATGTGGAGTAACTTTTTCCAGCAATCAATCCAATGGAATGCTGCCTTGGATTCAAGCTGATTTTTAGTGGGACAACATAACCAAGTATATTATTTAAAGAAACAGTATTTAAAAATGCTCAGAGAGGACAAGAGTTATGGTACTGCCAGAAAAGCATGCAAACACAGAGCTTTTGATAAGCAGCTTTGGAAGCTCATAGAAAGAAGGTAGGTCTCGGAGGAAAGTTTTATCTTTTAACAAGTTTGTAATCCTCCTAACACCACCATGCTTATGCAGCACTGCCTTTTAGAGAACAAGTGACATGTATCCACATACAATTCCTGCTGTATCTAATTTTAATAAGAAACAATCAAATTTTAGAAAGGAAATAAAATTTTAAACCAGCCTTCAGAGGATTACTGGAAACACCTACGTTAGCAGGAGCATCTTACTGTTTTCCCTTTCCTTCTTCCATCCCCATCACCCCTTAAATAGATTCAGTCTGGAAAAACATTTAATCCTCAGAAGCTAATCTAAATGTAGCACTCAAAAGAAGACAAAGAGGATGCAGAAGAGGGTGGGGGGGGGGATTGGCCACTATTTTCAGGGACTCTCGTTTATCCCAGGAGCGAGTGCATTAGCAGAGCTTGGAATGAAATGCCATTTTATTCTCTGTAGCAGTGAGGAGATTAACAAGTTGCCTTCGCTAAACCTAGCCTGCTTCACAGCTCTCTGAACACCAAGGAAAGGACAGCAAGTAAAGTAAGAGGTAGGGAGGACCAGCCTTTTATTTCCATGCTGCTGCTTCCTTTGTGGATGATCGGTGATGTGAAGAATTTGTTAAGCAGCAGAATGTGTGCACGTTAGTGCTTAGATCTAAGCCTCCTGTCTGTAATTCCACTGCTCACTGTATACGCAAAATAATGCGGCCATTTTTGCAAACTAAAGCAGGCAGTGCATTATGTGGCAGTTCACCAAACCAACATAGCGTGCAACAAGGCTGCAGCAGAGAAGGCTGTGCAAAACCCGTGGTTTTCCAAGCTACGATTGTTAAGCTGTGGTTGCTATGTGGTTCTTTTTTTGCTCTTTTGAAACAAAAAGAGGCTGCTGAGCTTCCAACTCTCAATGAAAGAGGGAGATTTATTAAGGTGCTGCCAGGGAACAGGGAGGGTTAAGAGTTCCCAACAGAATTAGAAAGTATTGATCGTACCAGATCAGGCCACCCTGAATCAAAACTGATATAATCCTCCAAGCAATAGCTACACCGACCTCTCTATCAAACACTTTTTTTTCATCTGCCTTGACATAAACCACTGCTTTTCTTTTCTGAATACATGCCTTCTCTGCTCAAACAAAGAGCCAGGCTTATCCACCAACCTTTATTACGTGGTCTTGTCAGAGGAGTTCTACAGAATGGTCTGAAATAGTGAAGTGCTATCATAAACATCAGCTTTATTCATTCAAAGGAAAAATTAAAATGCCTTTTAACGCACTAGATTACTTACTTAGAGATGCAGATGGTCAAGAGGACAAGAAAATGACTGAGAAAGAGATCACAGATTTAGCTAGGCTAAGAAAATAGCCTCTGTAACTTGTCCTCTTCCATTCTTGCTGCCGTTTGATTTCTAAAAAGCAAGAGCAGTTGCCTGTAGTAAATGCTGTTTTTAGTTTACCCAAAATACAATAAAGGACACATAAAAAGATCTAGCCTGGTAAAAGGCGATAAAAATAAAACCAGAAAGTCCTGTAACGTTATATAAGTGATGAGAAAAATTAAGATCTCATCCTAGAATTCACTATGAATGGTTAGTAAAATTAGAACTGGGGAGAGGAAACCCTTTTCCCCAAAAAAAATTTTGGGGAAAAACAACCATGAGAAGTGAACATAAGGCTCAAAGCTAGCTCCAATCTTTTGTTGAATAAGAGACAGGAGGAAAACAGAATAAATCCAATGACCTCTCATCACACCACTGCAGCATCAATAAAAGCTCAGTTTAAGGGGTCAAATATAGTTCATCCCTAAGGCTTAGATATAGGTGAATTATCTAAGCTAACATCTTCTGAACTCATGTTGTGTACCCTTTAAAGAGGTGAGTTACAATTGAAATGAACTTAAAGTGAGGGTCAACAAATTTGGAGATTTTGAGTCCAGCTAAATGAATCACAATGTATTGATGAATGAGCATAGAAACATGAGCAGGTTATTATTCTGGTGGATACAGTACACAGTACACAGCTCAGCTTACCAAACCAGGAATTCCTTATCTGCCTACTAGATTTGCAATATTATGTAATTCACAATAGTGTTTGGTCGTATTCTATTATATATATATTGTTTTTTTTTCTTTTTCTCTTATTTGCCTCATAGAGTCAGGCAGCCTTTAAGTGGAAATTAATAATATAAAGAGAACTTCTAAAAGCTATTCCTAACCAACACAAAATCAATACTCATACTAACCCTTTTCAGTCAAGACCTCTCCAAATGATATATATACATACCCATCATATCATTTCTTCTTGGTGCAAAAAATGCAAAGCACAGGAAAAGAAGAAAGAAAGAATAAGTCAAAGGAATTGGAGGTATAACTTAACAAGAAAAACAACAAAAACAATTCAGTCTAATTTACGCCAACACTACTCACTATATTTCTCCATTCTTGCAAACCATCCACGTCCATTCACACTGCTTGTTCCATTGTCTCTGGTTCTTTGGGTTCTCTTTTGGAGAACCTATCGATACCATCCAACCATGATTTTAATGATTTTCTTCCTTCTTCTTGGCTCATTTGCTTTTCTTTCATAAGTTGTACCTCAATTCATTCTCTCTATACGTCAAATTGCCTCAACTTTTGATACTAGATACTTTTGATACTGTATTCAATCCACATTCAATCAGTTGTTGTGACCTTATCACTTTAGTTGTGACTCTATCTCTTCTTGTTTGCCATACACATTTTTAAGCATTTAAGAAGATGGAAAACCTTCTGAAACAGGATTGTAAGCTAGGAAACTGAAAAATCATCACAAAGATAATGGCAAACCATTCCCAAACTGTTGCCAACTAAGTTATCATGAAAGATTAATAAAATTACCAGAAATCAAGCTTGATTCACAGACTTTAACTAATGAAAATTAAGGAAAATATGCCCTTTGCATGTAGAAGCTCCCAGATATGGATTCCATAAAACTTTTTCATTTTCATTTTCATTGGCATATTTACTTCTCTGCCACAATCCTCCCACTCTTTGGAATATGTTTCTGGTATCACATTCAAAGGTTACCAATCAGGAAGTCATTAGCAACCATTTTAACTATTGAGAAATCATTTAAGTGCGTTGTGCTTGTCCCAATTTAACAATAAGATGTACAGAGATCAGATTACCCCAAAGTAATGCATCGAAGGCTTTCATTTAAAAAAAAAAGTCTTGGCAAAACAGAGAGAGCAAATAAAGGCAGTTTCAGATCTCAATCTCTTCCTGAAGGAAATCCTAAAAAAACCTCTATATTTCTAATTATTGTTTTTTTTGGCAACTAGGACATAATCTAAAAAACCTACTTGGCTTTGATATCATCTTCC
>CM019149.1:65678533-65694748 GCA_009733165.1 Naja naja
TGTTGATGCAGCCTAAGGCTGCATCACTTTTTGGCAGCTGCAGCATACTGTAGGTCCATACTTAATAGTGGTCCAGTAGAACACTTAGATCCGTCTCACAGTTTCTACAATAAATATAACAAGTTGAAGACTACCATTACTGAGTCTTCTAGCAAAATACTTCTAGGATATTCTTTTATTTTCAATTCTAATCCACATCAGAGAATGGAGAACAAAACACTGGCATTAATCAGTGACAACCCTACTACAGTATACAGTCCAGAAATCAATATTAGCAACAATAATATTATACCAGACTTCTCCATACTACTCACAAATTCACATTCATTGGAAAATCCTAGATACAAATTACAAAAACTTAATGGAGCTCAGTATTTCAGAGACATAACATTTCATGAAATACTTCCCAAAATTTAGAACAGGAAAAAAAACCTAATAGAGGGCTTCAGAAACTCATAAGTTTGGCATTTTGTTCTGTCACTGCAATTTTAATGTCTTTGTAATCATCAGAATGAGCACCTGGGAAACAAGAACTAAGTCAGGAAATACCATAATATCCTTCAATTCGTTGGCAAGTTAAGACTCTTAAAATTAGGTTTTAACTCTGAAAGTTTATTTTAAAACCTGAGATAATTTATTACAATTTCAAGAGAGGCAAAATATGTGATATTTTCTAATGAGGTCATTGGTATTTCTCCTACTCTATAACTATCTTGACTGCATGGTAATCTTATTTTTTTTAAAGATGCAAGATGCAAGTTTTTAATTCCTTGCTTGAGTTTCATATACACTTTAGCCAACTGGAGAAAAACATTTTCCACCTTTCCTCTTAGAGCTTCTTTACTCAAAATATCAGTAAAAATAACTTGTGTTCTGCTGGATTCTCATTTAGAAGGTCAGGTGACTTTACCTGGTTAGGCAATTTTGATGTTTTGTGGAAAACAAAGGTTCTGCTTTTTATATCAATGTCTTTAAGTCTTACAATATGCAGTAGGGGCATATACTACTGGAAAGTTATACATTCATCATGGCCTACAATACCTACAGGATTGTGATAAGAATAGTGTGTGGGGGTTTGTACGTGCCTGTGTAAGTGTGCAGAATTATCTTGAGCTATTTCCAAAAAAAAATAGCTACAAAAGCAAAGATGTTTCCCTCCCTCCCTCATTCCCTCCTTTCAATCCAATTTCAGTCCAATTTTGATTTTTTTCCCCCATCAGAATTGATATCATAACATCATGCACAAAAAGTAGGAGTAAGGGACACCTATGTTTCAGCTTTTGCCACTATTTAAATTGTTTCTTTGTTTTCCAGGACTTCAGTCCTCAGCTTCATAACTGCTGTCCTCTTCAACTTTTCCCTCATCTGCTAAATCATTATCACTATATCTTGGCATGGAAAAAGAAGAATAAACCAGTCTGGTATGTTGGACAAAACAGTCTTGAACCTGGGCTCAAAGACTTTCTCAGCAATACATGGCAATTAATCCGTTCACATCCCTTTCTCTTATAGGGTTTTTGTAAGATAACCCATACATGACACAAGAATTTCTTTTGCAAAGACATTGGGGACAAACAGTGGAAAGTATAAAGAGTGCTTCCAGTTGAGGCATTCATTTTGCAATCACTCTGTCTCATTTGTGGGAAATGTCTAAGTGATCCTGATGATGTCTTCTCCCATTTGCAACCCTTCTTTGTTTTCCCATGGCTACGTCCCTTTCTTTCACAGAAAATCCATTATGGAAAAAGTTGGAATGGTTGTACAAGAGCTTTCCATTTGAAAGCACCCTAGGAAAAAGTTTGTTTATTTTATTCATTTCTTGATTCATTATCTTTATTTATAAGGCTGCCCATGCTCACACAGAGAGCATCAATCACAATGGAGCAGTTTAAGAATGTCTCCTGTACCCAAAGATCCCCAAATCTGGAGACATAGCCAGATCTTCCTAAAGTAATCTGGATTCTAAGTAATCCAGGTCATGGTTGTCCCAAAGGTGCTTTTTCAAGAGGCAACTGGACTTTCTGGGTTTTCTTTGAAGATGTTGCACTTTTCATAAAGCTGAAGAAGTTTCTTGGATGAGAAGCAAAACGTCTTCAAAGAAAAAAACAGAAAGTCCTGCTGCCTCTTGAAAAGTACCTTTGGGACCCATGATGTCTGAGAATCTCCATAGACATTAAGCGATGAGCTTTGGCATGAACACCCTTTGAATGATGCAGGAGTATGAATGGATTTCCAGAAAAATGCAGACTACAGGAACCATTTGCACTTCAGTTTGAGATGCAGACAGCACAGACTCATCCCCAACAGCCTGCACCAGTTCTGCAGTGGGGCAGAATGTGCCACAAAGAGGGCAGAAAAGGCCCACCTCCTGAGATCCACCAAATGCAAGTCCCTAGCTGATAGAACCTGTACATGGATTCCCTGCTAAATTTAATGGGACAGGGTTATGTAATTGAGGAGAGTCAGTCCTGCAGCTAATCAGGTTGTGTTTTAACACCAGTCTTAAAATTATTCTTCCTTAGCTGCCCTTTGAGATCAGCACTGAGCAAATGATATACCAAGAATGACTGAATTTGAAATCCCCTCTTTCTTTTCATGTAGTCACTTTATGTAATAAAGGGAATCTCATCAACTTATCCTTCTTCTATTATCATTGCTCACATCAATCTGATAATATTGGCTTGGCTTTGTATCATGCTATTATATGTCCTCTTGTGGTTTAAGAGAAATGTTTGCAGTGGGGTGAATATGTGAAGCAAGCCTTTTTATTACTGGCAGAACAAGGACGGTGGGAGTAAATTAGACATTCATCATAGGGCCAATGTAGGAGGTCAGGAGAGCTTTTCTCTTTAACTCTCTCCTGACTGCTTGATACTGGTAGGTAATGGCAGCTAAAGGCTGCATTCATTTGTCTCAGCAGATTTGTCTTGCAGTAGAAACATTAAGTATCTTCACAGTTATAGTAAGAATCTTCACAATTAATTCCCAATTATTGTATTACTTAATGCTACTCAAAGGATTCCATCAATAAAAAAAACCTGTTTTAGTCCAATATACAAAATGTCAATTTGAATGTTCACTTTCTGGCTGAAGCTAATTTATCACATCCATGGTTTAGAAGCGAAAAGAGCACATAAGACAAAGTCAACAGTTTAGCCAATTGTGTGCCTAGCATGTTGCTGCTGTGAGGAAAAAACAATGATTTAGGAAGTAGGAGATAAGGGAAAATATAAGTGCCCACTCCATTAGCCCGAGTTCAGCACAGAAAGAAGGCTAGATTAAATGAATCCTTCTCAAGAAAGATTTTCAACTGTCATGACAGGTAAGCAAATCCTTATTAATTGTGCTTGAAGAACACAGATAATTGAAGGGAATTTGGTAAATGAGGATAAAACCATGACTTGCAATTACTATTGGTAGGATTACTCACCACTGGAAATCTAAGTATGCTCGACCCTCAACAGACTAGGTGATAGACAGTAATCCTGTATACTGTTATATTACTGTGCAAGCAGTGACCATTCACTATTGGGAGACTTTTATGTATAATATCCTCAAGCTCTGGCCCTTAAATGCTTTAGGCAAGGGATGTGCTAAAAGCTAGGCATAACTATGTGAGTAAACAGGATTGCTCCACAGAAGAATATTTCTCACATAATAGCAGCTTGATGTAGAAAAGGTGACTATGGATTAGTGATACACAGCAAATGTATACAACTGAAGTTAACCATGTCATGAAAGCTGTGTTTACTGATGGAATCTTGCCATGTGCACATGTTGGAAACTACTCATATACATTCATTACATATTACACTGCACAGATGGCAAGCAGATTGTTTTCAGAAACATGTCAAAGTGATATCTGTGTGATAAGTGACCCTCTGCAGTTAATGAAGAGGGACTATTCTTTATTATGCTATGAAAGTGTTCCAGGATTGAACTTGAAGAATAGAACAGGATTTGAGAGCATCTCTGTGGAAATTTTAGCTTGGATTAATCCATAAAAACAAGGCTTTCTAAAACTGCAGCTTGATGCAGTGAGACAATCCCAATTGTCTGCATGAACTGCAAATTACAATAAATTTCAAAACAATGTCTATGTTATAGCATCACAGACACTATGACACTCCTTGCTGGAGATAACTCAGCAAAGTACATTTAAAAATCTTCCCCTTTATATCCTCTCCAAATACAACACCACCTGGTCTTAAATGTAAATGGGAAGGTAAAAATTTAGCAGCTATTAATGGAGGAATTCTCAGTGAGAAACCACTGGAGTATAGTACTTCTTGGTACAGGTATACCACATTTTGCAGTATATCCTTGTTGAAAAGGCTATGGAGAAATCAAATCTTCCAGTTTCTCATCATACCAAGTTCAATATGCAAAAACAGTACTTTCTTTAGAGTCTACCAGCTGGATAAAAAGATACCATAGTGGCTGCTATAAAGCTTTGTAGCATTAAATGCTACAAAGTTATTTCAAAAATTAAATACAGGTTTCTGTGGATTAATTCAAATTTGGCAATGTTCCTTGATTTTGCACTTAGCATTTTCTCCTAAGAAGAAAAGAAAATTAATATTAGTTTTTATGCCATGCTAAAGTTAATAGGACAAGTTCCCTTGTTTAGAAACACCAAAGATTTTAACTCTTAAGATTGACTAGCAAAGCAATCAAAGTTGGTACACACATGGGCTCTAATTTAGTTGTTACGTCAAACAGAAATGTGTCAGAATTTTGTTGCAAAAACAGTTTGAATCAAAAAAGAAAATGGTTAAAACTCCATATTATAAAAAGAATAATAAACTTTACAGCAAGGAAAGAAACAAATTATTGCAGCACCTTGAATTTTACTACAGTTTTATATGGTAAAAACATTCATTGTCAAAGCACATATAAACAACTAGTGAGAGCATCTGAAAATAATGGGCTGAGATAAAGGAACAAGATATATTATTTTATTTAAATATAATGTATATCGCATAAATCAAAACACTTATTAAAAGGAACAGAGAAAGCAGTAATTGTCAAAACTGTTATCCTCCTGCCATTATTTTCAATAGGATGAACAGAGGGGACACTATTATGCTTGATAGTTAGCATATATTTTTGGCCCTGTATGTTTATCCTATTTAAGCTATGCTTTTGATTCATTAAATGATACTTCAAATCTGCTTCTATTTACTAATCTTTTTAGATGAAATAGCATGGTGTCTGGTAGTTTCGACGCTTGTTGATTGGAATGACACAGCAAGAAAGAAAATTCCTTGGGGCCATGTCTTTTCACCTTCCATGTACACACACACACAAAATGTGAGTGCTTCAGTTGCTCTCAGTGATGCACCTGTATGATCAGACCTGATTGGCTACACAAACTTTAAATACAAACTTTACTTCACAAACAGACTAGTTGGGATCCCATTGCCAATAAGAACTTTAATATTTCATTTTTAATGGCCTGACCTAACTCCTGGAAGAAACAATGCAAAAATGTACATTTTGCAGATATTTTTACATTTTTATATGCTTTTAAGTCTCCTTTATCAAGATACTAATTTCTGATCAATAAACAAAGATAATGCTAGAAAAACTAGTTTTTAGAACATGACTTTGCTTGCTATTTCTTGAGACTTGGGGAGTGCTTGCTTCTAATAAGATCAAAACCTATCTTTCAAACAATAGCAATGCATCAATAAAGGATTCTACATCTGCTTGGAAAGAGGAAAATGAACATTTTGAATATTTTCCAGAAATATTCGAGAAAATATATTTCTAAACAAAATATAAGTTTGACTGTTTGTTGATGAATAAGTGGACTACACATTCTACTAATATCACTAAATTCAATTTTAGTTAATTAACTATCATGGGCATAGTTCAGAAGAAGCTTCTTTTGGGAAAATTGTATCCTTACGTTTCTGCAACAAAATTTAGCAAGCCTTAATTTCTTTCTTATAAAATATTTTATATATTAGCCTTAATCTCTTGTCCTGTTCAACCTTATTTCCTCTAGGGAGAAAAATAATTCTGTATAATAAAAGCTTCAGATATTCACATTGAGTGTATAATTGAAAATTATGAATACTATTAATATTCAGAGAAGCAAACAATGTCCTTGAAATAAATTGTTCCTGAATGAGTAGGTTGTTAAGACTGTTACTACAGCTTTTGTGAGAAGGCGATGAGAATTAACTAATAGGCAATTAATTCCCAGATAACAAGCATTTTTTGGAGTTTTACCACTTTTGACATAGTTAACTCTGTTATTCTTTTTGGAATGTATTCCCAAAATTGCAGTCTCAAAATCAGCCTTCAGCATCACCATTGCTATACTTTGTGTTTAAAATACATCTGCCATCGTTACTACAAAATACATTTTGTGCACAAAAGCAAAAGGATTTAAAAGTGTCTTATTTACTGTGTATGAAGACAGATTTCAAACAATAGCATGACGTATGAAAATGGCCAATGTAAAATAAAGGTGGATGATCTCAGTTATAGTGGGAATGAATGCATCATTAGAAGACCTGAAAGATCATGCCAGGGACATAGAGAAAATCTACTGATGTGGTTGTGAGGAGTAAAAGATGATTTGATTGCAGTTAATCAGTCAATCAATAAGCCATTTGTTTGTTGCATGATTTCCAAAATTGTCCGTTCTATAATAACATTTACCCTACTATAGAAATGTACTGTGCATTTCACTACAGGATAAGGTTTTTCAAAAGGTGTGTTTTCTCACCTGAAATTAAGTTAGCTGAACCAAGTTCCAACATCAACACCTGGATTCTTTATATAAGTGCTACAGAATACATATACTTCTTTTCCTCTGTGATGGAACCCAACAAAATATACCTAGAAATCTCTTACTCAGCTCCTAATATTTTGGAACTTCTTTTTCTTGAATATCACATTCCCCAAAGCTAATTTGTTTAGGGCCCCAGGAAGCATGGAGTGGAAGCCTAATCTGAGTTTTGCTTTCCCTTCTCTTTTCACCCTCTCTCTGTCCCCCATTTATCTTTCCCAAGCAACAGGCCATAGGAAATAGGAAACAACAGCTGTTACTAAGAGGCCCAGTAGGTCACCTGCAAGGAATTGTATAAAATTAAGTCTGGCTGACATGAGTGTCACAGGCTCCAACTTGCTTTCCCTTTAAAATATTCTTGTTCAAACTGAAGTTGTCTTTTCCTATTAATTTTTTGGGAATAACACAATATGTGTTACTGTGGCACATGGAACAACTCCAAATATAGATGCAGTTTTCTTTTTTTCCCCACTTAAACTTATTTTACTTTTTATAAAAATATCAAAAATGTATTTTCTTATTTTTATTATCATTTTATTATATTCCTTCATTAGATGGATATAAATATAAATGCATTTAAATATATAAACACTGTTATCCCAGTGCAACTACAATAAAATTCATGGGTGCCACAATTATTGGGGTCCCAAATCATGATATTCCCACTATTGTGATATTTATCTATTTATTCAGGAATATAGTGTTTCATTTTCTCAAAAAAAACCCATTTCTGATTAATGCTCCAAATTTCTACTTTTATCTTTTCATAGGAGATTATTCTAATAGCTTATTGAACACTCATATTGGCTTAGGCAATCTCATAAAGTTAACACTGTGCTTTCTGGTCAGCAGTGATTTTGTTAGTATCCTCCCATGCGCTGCACCCTAGTTAATTTAAAACATTTATATAGCCACCCGTCTTCTAATCAATTCTGGGCAGCTTCCAAACAAAAGTTTTCTATTCTCTGCTAGAGCAGGGGTCCCCAACCCCAGGCTGCAAGTGGACCATGGCCTATTTGGAACCACTGCACACACAGCAATGGGGCGGTGTGCACACATAGCTCCACTAATACAGCATGGTCCCTCTCTCCTCCCCCCAGCTGGACCGCCAAGCCACAAAGTTGGGGACCGCTGTGCTAGAAAGCCTAAAAAATTGGCACCAGCCATCCTCAGCATCGTGAGCTTCAATATCCCTTTTTCTGAGGTCTGTGGAGGTCTCTTTTGATTGGTGCATGATTCATTCTACAAGCCCATATCATGAAGAACAGACTCTGATGGTGGCAACTAGTGTATGTTGTTTTACAAAGGGTCTTTCAAATTTACCCTTGATTGTTAATTCATTGATTGAAACATCTGACACAAATACCACTCAAAGAGAGGTGATTATCCCAGGGTTTTATATACTTTTCCAATCAAGACTGTAAATGTTGGTTCAATGTGCTCAATAAAGACATGACACAGCACAGTGTTTTGTGTGTGTTGTTTGTTTATTCAGAATGTCTTTCTGCTAATAGGACTTAAATGAAGTTCCGATCCCCTTCCTGGACACAGTTCTTTTTTTAAAATTTTATTTATTTAACGTAAATTTAAAACAAACAAACAAACCAACACACACACACACACACACACATATATACATATATACATTTTACAACATATATTGAGCAATTGTTAAAATCTTTATCTTTTTCATTAACATGATCTACCTTGTTAGTATAACTCCTTCATTCTTTTAACATTTTAGTTTTTCTATATCATTTAATATTAACTACACATCTTCTAACTATTCCATGACTTATCGAAGTGTTAAATATTACGTTTTCTTTATCCACTCATACCAAATATTCCATATTTCATAATAATCACTATCTTGTTTATTTTTTAACAACTTGTTTAGGCTATCCATTTCAGCACATTCATGATTTTTTTTAATTACCATATCTTCTGAAGGGATGGACGTCAGTTTCCAATTTTGTGCATAAGTTATCCTAGCTGCAGTTATAATATGCAAAATTAAGTATTGATTTTTTTTTCCATCTTTAAATTTATCATGCTTAAAAGAAAGATTTCAGGTTCAAGTTTTAACTTTTGTTTTGTCATATTTAAAATCCAATTTCTAATATTCCTCCAGAATTTCTGAGCACATGGGCAGGTCCACCACATATGGAAATGCTCCTTGTACTTAATTACATTTCCAACAATTAGGTGGTAAGTTGGGGTACATTTTAGCCAATCTCTTGGGGGTAAGTGCCAACGATGAACCATTTTATATAGATTTTCTTTATAAGTGACAGAGTTAATTTATAATTTATTTGCCAGATGTGTTCCCATTTATCTAATTCAATACTATGGCCCACGTTTCTAGCCCATGTTATCATAGAATCTGTAACCGTTTCTTCTTTTAATTTGTAATCCAAACGATACTTATATATTTTACTAATTGCTTTCTTTTCCTCTCCTAACCATATTTTGTCAAATTCTTGTGGAGTCGCATTGAAGCCAAACTGTTCTCTGCCTTTTTTGTAGTGGGTTTGGATTTGTAGAAAGGGCCACCATGCTATCTCCTTTCCTTGCATTTGTATTTGGTTCCTATTTTTAAGCTCTCCTGTATCGTACAATAAATCTTTATACCTGACAATGTTTTCATAGTCCATTACATTTGGGTCGTAACTGCTTCTAACGTGGATAGCCATATAGTAACGTGGTCATAGTTCTAAAGGCCTGACAAGTTTTCTTTAACCACTTTATTATCAAGCTGCAATACTGGCCAACAAATCCTTTGGAATATGGATCTAACTTCACCACTTGGTTCTCCTAATAAGCCTGATATGGTTTTGTTAAGCATAACATTTAATATTTGTTTGGCCAAATAACAAAAAGAGGTTCTGCAACCTCTGTTTAGAGTTCTATTCATAAATGCAAAAACATTCCTTTCCCCACATACATCAAAATTATTTTTCCCATGACTTTAATGTATTTAGAGATACTTATTCCCCAGTAAGAGGAATAAGCATCCTATTTTTAAAAAAATACTGAGTCATTAGACATATGCCAGAGTACATTTTAAAGTTTTAGAAATCAGTCATATTTCACTATTTCAACTTCAGAGCCTTATGCCTGTGTGTAAAGTTTGTACATTTTACTTTCCCTACAGAGCCCACGGGATGCATACCACATGTCAGCTTCCCCAACATAACTTTAAATAGTCATGCCCATTTAATTTAAAGATCCTATGATAATTAAAAGGAAGTCCCAGATATGTGGTCCCATGTGGAGTAACTTTTTCCAGCAATCAATCCAATGGAATGCTGCCTTGGATTCAAGCTGATTTTTAGTGGGACAACATAACAAAGTATATTATTTAAAGAAACAGTATTTAAAAAATGCTCAGAGAGGACAAGAGTTATGGTACTGCCAGAAAGGCATGCAAACACAGAGCTTTTGATAAGCAGCTTTGGAAGCTCATAGAAAGAAGGTAGGTCTCGGAGGAAAGTTTTATCTTTTAACAAGTTTGTAATCCTCCTAACACCACCATGCTTATGCAGCACTGCCTTTTAGAGAACAAGTGACATGTATCCACATACAATTCCTGCTGTATCTAATTTTAATAAGAAACAATCAAATTTTAGAAAGGAAATAAAATTTTAAACCAGCCTTCAGAGGATTACTGGAAACACCTACGTTAAGCAGGAGCATCTTACTGTTTTCCCTTTCCTTCTTCCATCCCCATCACCCCTTAAATAGATTCAGTCTGGAAAAACATTTAATCCTCAGAAGCTAATCTAAATGTAGCACTCAAAAGAAGACAAAGAGGATGCAGAAAGAGGGTGGGGGGGGATTGGCCACTATTTTCAGGGACTCTCGTATTATCCCAGGAGGCGAGTGCATTAGCAGAGCTTGGAATGAAATGCCATTTTATTCTCTGTAGCAGTGAGGAGATTAACAAGTTGCCTTCGCTAAACCTAGCCTGCTTCACAGCTCTCTGAACACCAAGGAAAGGACAGCAAGTAAAGTAAGAGGTAGGGAGGACCAGCCTTTTATTTCCATGCTGCGCTTCCTTTGTGGATGATCGGTGATGTGAAGAATTTGTTAAGCAGCAGAATGTGTGCACGTTAGTGCTTAGATCTAAGCCTCCTGTCTGTAATTCCACTGCTCACTGTATACGTGCAAAATAATGCGGCCATTTTTGCAAACTAAAGCAGGCAGTGCATTATGTGGCAGTTCACCAAACCAACATAGCGTGCAACAAGGCTGCAGCAGAGAAGGCTGTGCAAAACCCGTGGTTTTCCAAGCTACGATTGTTAAGCTGTGGTTGCTATGTGGTTCTTTTTTTGCTCTTTTGAAACAAAAAGAGGCTGCTGAGCTTCCAACTCAATGAAAGAGGGGAGATTTATTAAGGTGCTGCCAGGGAACAGGGAGGGTTAAGAGTTCCCAACAGAAATTAGAAAGTATTGATCGTACCAGATCAGGCCACCCTGAATCAAAACTGATATAATCCTCCAAGCAATAGCTACACGACCTCTCTATCAAACACTTTTTTTTTCATCTGCCTTGACATAAACCACTGCTTTTCTTTTCTGAATACATGCCTTCTCTGCTCAAACAAAGAGCCAGGCTTATCCACCAACCTTTATTACGTGGTCTTGTCAGAGGAGTTCTACAGAATGGTCTGAAATAGTGAAGTGCTATCATAAACATCAGCTTTATTCATTCAGAGGAAATTAAAATGCCTTTTAACGCACTAGATTACTTCGGCTAGAGATGCAGATGGTCAAGAGGACAAGAAAATGACTGAGAAAGAGATCGTACAGAAGTTTAGCTAGGCTAAGAAAATAGCCTCTGTAACTTGTCCTCTTCCATTCTTGCTGCCGTTTGATTTCTAAAAAGCAAGAGCAGTTGCCTGTAGTAAATGCTGTTTTTAGTTTACCCAAATACAATAAAGGACACATAAAAAGATCTAGCCTGGTAAAAAGGCGATAAAAACCAGAAAGTCCTGTAACGTATATAAGTGATGAGAAAAATTAAGATCTCATCCTAGAATTCACTATGAATGGTTAGTAAAATTAGAACTGGGGGAGAGGAAACCCTTTTCCCAAAAAAAATTTTGGGGAAAAAACAACCATGAGAAGTGAACATAAGGCTCAAAGCTAGCTCCAAATCTTTTGTTGAATAAGAGACAAGGAGGAAAACAGAAATAAATCCAATGACCTCTCATCACACCACTGCAGCATCAATAAAAGCTCAGTTTAAGGGGTCAAATATAGTTCATCCCTAAGGCTTAGATATAGGTGAATTATCCTAAGCTAACATCTTCTGAACTCATGTTGTGTACCCTTTAAAGAGGTGAGTTACAATTGAAATGAACTTAAAGTGAGGGTCAACAAATTTGGAGATTTTGAGTCCAGCTAAATGAATCACAATGTATTGATGAATGAGCATAGAAACATGAGCAGGTTATTATGTCTGGTGGATACAGTACACAGTCAGCTTACCAAACCAGGAATTCCTTATCTGCCTACTAGATTTGCAATATTATGTAATTCACAATAGTGTTTGGTCGTATTCTATTATATATATATTGTTTTCTTTTTCTCTTATTTGCCTCATAGAGTCAGGCAGCCTTTAAGTGGAAATTAATAATATAAAGAGAACTTCTAAAAGCTATTCCTAACCACACAAAATCAATACTCATACTAACCCTTTTCAGTCAAGACCTCTCCAAATGATATATATACATACCCATCATATCATTTCTTCTTGGTGCAAAAACATGCAAAGCACAGGAAAGAAGAAAGAAATAATAAGTCAAAGGAATTGGAGGTATAACTTAACAAGAAAAACAACAAAAACAATTCAGTCTAATTTACGCTAACACTACTCACTATATTTCTCCATTCTTGCAAACCATCCCATGTCCATTCACACTGCTTGTTCCATTGTCTCTGGTTCTTTGGGTTCTCCTTTTGGAGAACCTATCGATACCATCCAACCATGATTTTAATGATTTTCTTCCTTCTTCTTGGCTCATTTGCTTTTCTTTCATAAGTTGTACCTCAATTCATTCTCTCTATACGTCAAATTGCCTCAACTTTTGATACTAGATACTTTTGATACTGTATTCAATCCACATTCAATCAGTTGTTGTGACCTTATCACTTTAGTTGTGACTCTATCTCTTCTTGTTTTGCCATACACATTTTTAAGCATTTAAGAAGATGGAAAACCTTCTGAAACAGGATTGTAAGCTAGGAAACTGAAAAATCATCACAAAGATAATGGCAAACCATTCCCAAACTGTTGCCAACTAAGTTATCATGAAAGATTAATAAAATTACCAGAAATCAAGCTTGATTCACAGACTTTAACTAATGAAAATTAAGGAAAATATGCCCTTTGCATGTAGAAGCTCCCAGATATGGATTCCATAAAACTTTTTCATTTTCATTTTTCATTGGCATATTTACTTCTCTGCCACAATCCTCCCACTCTTTGGAATATGTTTCTGGTATCACATTCAAAGGTTACCAATCAGGAAGTCATTAGCAACCATTTTAACTATTGAGAAATCATTTAAGTGCGTTGTGCTTGTCCCAATTTAACAATAAGATGTACAGAGATCAGATTACCCCCAAAGTAATGCACCGAAGGCTTTCATTTAAAAAAAAAAAGTCTTGGCAAAACAGAGAGAGCAAATAAAAGGCAGTTTCAGATCTCAATCTCTTCCTGAAGGAAATCCTAAAAAAACCTCTATATTTCTAATTATTGTTTTTTTGGCAACTAGGAACATAATTTCTAAAAACCTACTTGGCTTTGATATCATCTTCCTGTGTTCCAAAATTAAAGACAACTGGAGAAAAAGGTTGTCACAACTTAATTACTGCTTTCCAACTTCTGAAATATTTATTCTAACAGGAACTAATTCTTAAGACTGCATATTCTAAAAATGTATGCAATGTGTCATTTATTCTAACATATTATATGCATGATGTATATACATATATATATAATATATATATATATATATATATATATATATTTATTTTTAGAATTTTCACAAGGTATGTAGGTCTTGGTGTATTCGGGTCTTGTCCCGTGTAAGATTGAGAATACCTTGGCAACGTTTCGACGAATCTCATCCGTCATCTTCAGGCTGGTGTCTTCAGCCGTTCTCCTGGGAGAAGTGTGTGATCGTGGCTGTTTTTCCCTTTTAAGCTCTAGAGTTGGATGTGTTGTTACTTTTGATTGGTTTGTGGAGTTGATGTATGCAGATTGGATGGCTTTTCCTGAGACCCTGTGTGGCTGAGGTGCTGGCTGTGTGTCTCAGCCTTTTGTGTTGTAACGACCTGGGTAATGGGCTGTGTTATGACCTTCTGAGTTCTATTGTTGTGATGTCCTGGGTGTGGTGCTGTAATCTCCTGGGTCGTTGTCTGTGCTGCAACCTCCTGATGTTTTGTGTTGTGATCTCCTGAGTTCTGAGATGTAGTATCCTGGGTGGAAGGCTGTGATGTGGCATTCTGGGCCTTGGTTTTAGCTCGAGTTTGAGGTCTGGCTATGTGTTTATAAGCGTGTGTCAGTTTGCTTAGTTAGGGGGTTGGAGGGGGGAGTCTAGCAGCTGGTGTTGCAGCCATGGTCTGGTTTCTGGATGGTGGTTGCCTTTCATCTGTGGCGTGGGTTTGAGTCTCGTGAAGGAGATTGGTGGTGGCATCATGTGTTATTTTGGGTCGGTGTTGGTTTTTGGCTGGGACTCGTTTGTTGATTAGGGCTAGTTTCCAGATGTCTGGTAGGCGGGAAGTATCATCCCGTTTATTCATGTTATGGGGGTGTTTCTCTATTTGATGGCTTCCCTAATTATTCTCTTGTTGAAGTGTTCAGTATTGGAGATAAGTTTGGATCCCTCAAAAATCAATTTCATGTCCTGTGGCTTTAAGGTGCTGGAAAAGGGAGGAAGTTTTTCTTCTTCTTTCTGACTGTTCTTGTGTTCTGCGTCGTGCATTTATTCTCCTGTTGGTTTGTCCAATGTATGTGGCTGGGCAAATTTTGCATGGTATTTTATAACTCCTTGGTTTCTAGCTGGATCTTGTCTTTGGGGTTTCTTAAGATGTTGGCTATTTATTTTGATCAGTGCCAAAGGCTGTCCTGATATTGTGTTTGTGGAGAATTTTGCTGATTTTATCTGTGGTGCCTTTGATGTAAGGAGGAAGGGCGTGCCATTGTCCTGTTCTGTGTCTTGGTTTTTGGGGGAGTCTCCCTTCGGATTAGGTTGGTGATTGTGCTTCTTTGGAATCCATTGGACATTAATATGTTAGTGAGGGTGTGTAATTCTGTTCTCAAGTGGTCTTTGTCAGCTAGGCGTTTGGTTCTGGAGATGAGGGAGGAGTTGATTGGTGATGGGATTGTGCATTTAAGTAGCGGTTAGTGTGTGTCTTTTCTGGTAGATGGTGTGTGTCTAGGAGCGTTGGGTTTTTTGTAAATTAGGACGTCCAGGAACGGAAGTTGATTGTTGGTTTTGTGTGTTTCCATGGTAAATTGTATTTTGGGGTGTGAAGCTGTTGAGATGTGTGAGAAAGTTGTCAGTTTTTTCTTTCCCGTGTGGGCCTTACGAAAGTGCATGTCTTCTCTATATCTAGCCAGAGTTTGGGTTTGTATTCGGATTTGTCTAGAGCATTGGTTTCAAAATGTTCCATGTATAGGTTAGCTGTGACGGGTGAGAGGGGTGATCCCATAGGTGCTCCTTCTATCTGTTTATATCTTTGTCCATTGTGGATGAAGTACGTGTTGGAAAGGCAATGGTTGGTCAGATCTAGGATGTGCTTAGGGGGTTGTATTTGTTTTGGATAGCTGTCAAGGCTTCTTTAATAGGTACTTGAGTGAAGAGGGATATGACATCGAAGCTCACAAGTAGGTCACTGGGTTGTAGGTTTTTTTTTGTTTCTTTATTGTTTCTATGAAGTGGAAGAGATTTTGTATGCGTGAGGTGATGGATTCTGTGTAGGGCTGGAGTTGTTTGGCGAGAAATTTGGCAAGGTTCTGTGAGGTGAGCCTATGGAGCTGACTATGGGTCTGAGTGGTGTTCCTTCTTTTGTGTATCTTGGGGAGCCATAGAGCTTAGGGCATCTAGATGATTCTCTGGGGATGATTCTTTGTTGGATCTCTTCACTGATGGCGAGGCTTTTTATTTTGGATTTGGTGGTTTTCTCTCTAGATAGGTGGTGGGGTCTGTGTTTAGAGGTTTGTAAGCGGAGTCTTGGGTAGGTTGGATAGTTTGGATTGGTAGTCAGATGTGTTCATCACGACTGTGGCGTTGCCTTTGTCTGCTGGGGAGGATGATTATGTTGTTGTTTTTCCTCAAGTTGCTGAGTGCTTTTTGTTCTTCTTGTGTAGTTGCTTCTGGGTGGACTGCTGGAGCAGGG